>QRDG01000533.1:2736736-3286072 GCA_012064385.1 Puccinellia tenuiflora | reverse complement strand
GAAGATGCTATGAGGGATCCCAAGTGGAAGGCAGCCATGCTAGAGGAAATGAGTGCTCTAGAGAAAAATAAAACTTGGGAATTGGTTGAATTACCATGTGACAAGGAGGCCGTAGGGTGCAAATGGGTATACACTGTTAAACATAATCCTGAGGGAAAAGTAGAACGATTTAAAGCTCGCTTAGTGGCAAAAGGGTATTCACAAACTTATGGGATTGACTACGAATAAACATTCGCACCAGTGGCCAAGATGAATACCATACGAACACTCATATCTTGTTCATCAAATTTGGGGTGGAATCTACATCAGTTAGACATAAAAAATGCCTTCCTTCATGGGGATCTTCGTGAAGAAGTCTATATGCATATACCTCCTGGTTTTAATACACCTCAGACTACGGGAAAAGTGCTAAGGTTACATCGCTCATTGTATGGTTTAAAACAGTCTCCACGTGCATGGTTCGACCGTTTCCGTAGAGCTATAATTCAGCTGGGGTATAAACAAAGTAATGCAGATCATACGTTGTTTTATAAACGGAGTGATGACAAGCTGGCCTATGTCGATGACATTATTATTACAGGAAGTGATACTCAGGAAATAGAAAGATTGAAGATGTAGCTAGCAAAAGAGTTCGAAGTTAAGGACTTGGGACAATTAAGATACTTTCTAGGAATTGAGGTGTCCAGGAGTGCAAAAGGTATCTATCTCTCACAAAGAACGTATATTTTGGATTTGTTATCCGAAACAGGAATGGCAAGGTGCCGTCCAGCATATACACCAATAGAACAAAACCATCATCTAGTTAAAGAAGGTGGATCACCGGTTGACAGAGAGCAATATCAAAGACTGGTTGGGCATTTGATTTATCTATCTCATACACGTCCTGATATTGCATTTGCTGTGAGTGTGGTCAGCCAGTTTATGCATGATCCTCGAAGTCATCATCTAAATGTAGTGATTAGAATATCTGTTACCTTAAAGGGTGTCATGGTAGAGGCTTATTATATGCGTCGCATGGTAATTTACAAGTTGAATGTTATACAGATGTTGATTGGGTGGGATCACTGGATGATAGGAGATCTACTTCGGGATATTGCACCTTTGTGGAGGCAACCTCGTCACTTGGCGCAGCCAGAAACAAAATGTGGTGGCTAAATCTACAGCTGAAGCAGAGTTGAGGGCAATGGCACATGGGGCATGTGAAGTGCTCTGGTTGAAAATTCTGTTAATGGAGTTGGGATTATTTCATCATAAGCCATTACTATTATACTGTGATAATAAAGCTGCCCTTGATATTGTTCACAACCCAGTGCAACATGGCCGAACAAAACATATAGAGATTGATTGACACTTCATCAAGGAAAAACTGGACAATGGATTTATCTGTATGCCATAAGTGAATTCTGCTAATCAGCTAGCTGATATGTTAACTAAAGGTCCATCAGAAAAAGTGTTTTCTAATTTATGTAGCAAGATGGGGTTGTATGATACATTCACCCCATCTTGAGGGGGAGTGTTGTAGGACCTAGGTGTAAATAAGAAAAGGTCTAGGAACTAAAGTGTATATACTACTAGATATATCTGGAGGAGCATGATGTGGAGAGTAGTAGAAGCTTCAGTTCCTCATCTCACTTGTACTGTCCCCTCAAGAAATACAGAGTAATCAGGAGAGAATCCTCCATGTTTGATGCTTAATTCCTACAATAAGCTGGTTCCATGCCCTTTATGAGTAACTATGACATTGTGTATATCGATCATATGATACCTTTATTAATTAGGCGAAGGTGTGTTTGTGTGTGTTTTAGGTAGTGTCCTCAAATTCGCTGTGCTGCTCCGTCTTCTCTGCCCTGTCACATGTGTGTGTCACATGTGTAAACCGTATGAATATTTTCCCTGATGTGATGTGGTTTCTGAATTTTGAATCGGAGTACTCCTCTCCAATGATAAAAAAAAACATTTACTTCGTGTTTCCCAAATTCTACACTTACACACGCCACATCACATCAGGGACGCTGAGCCGTTTTAGTCCTAAGCCGACTGCTTCTCCTACTCCTGTTGCTAACGCAGAAGGAAAAGGCAACAAGAGAACCAGGAAAGTATCTTATCAGTAGCAGCTAAGGAAAACATGCTATTGCATGCCAGTTTGTACTATCTCATAGTTTGAATCTTAGTATGCATCCCCGTGAGTGCCACCGTGTTGTTGTCTGTAAGATCGAGTTTAGTACATTCTGGACAAGCTTCTGGTATCTCTTTGGTTGAACAGTAGCCGATTCACGGTTGTTGTTTTCTCCTTCATGTTGGTCCTTTTTCACTGGTGTGAACTCTGCCAGAGTGTTGCGACGATCTCCTCTGCTAACTAACGTACTGCAAAACAGACTGATTTTGTTGCTGACTGAAGGGCCTTGCTGGGAAGTAACGTAGGCAAGATCTCCCACGAGAGTCAAAGCACTCGGAACTTTGGTGATCTCCCATGAGAGGACGGCGGGAATCTTCTGCTCAACCTGACAGATGTGATGGGATGAACTAAAGATGCAGAGTTCAGGTTTGCAAAGTTGAGTGTAGTTCCATTCGGTCACCTGTTTTGAACTTTTCTCCTCTGGTTCTCCTAACACGCCTTGACCATCGACAGCTTCCTCTCCGTCGCCACCTTCGTAAGCACTGCGTCTGCAAGTTGACTAGGTGCTAGCTTGATCCATACCGAAGAAATTGAAATGCTGCAACCTGTAACCAAATTTACTGAAACTTGAAGCAAAGGATCGATGACATGTAGCCTGTCAGTTGCTGAACCCGGAGCTGCAGGTGTTTTGTGTGATGGTCCTTCTGTAGCAAGCAAGACAGATTGATTTTTTTTAAAATAAAAGGCATCACTTGCCCTGCTTTAAATTAATAAAGCCACAACCGGCAGCGTACACAGCGAAAGGTTACTGGGGATACCAGCTTAGACAGGAAGTAGCTTACAGGAGCCAAACATGGCAAGAAACAGGTGCAAAAAACGACAACACCCACAACAGAAAGAGCTCCAAAACATCACAGCTTAGGCAGGTGCTTGGTTGGGGGCGGCCACAGGCCTATGCGTCGCGGCAAACATAGCCTGTAGGGAGCGCGCCAGTTCGTCAATCAGCGGAAGGAGCTTAGGCTTGATGACCGGCCTCCACTGCTGCAGGAAGATAAGAGATTTAAACAAAACATCAGCAGGTTGGCGGGGGAACACCTCCTTGATAGAGAATTTGTTACGGGTGGTCCACAAGGCCCAGCAGAGAACATCAAATAAAATCCAGAGCGCCTTTCTGGTTTTACCCTTATAGGACTTAAAGAGCGTGAACGTATCTCCAAATGTCAAGGGTTGCCACTGAACCCCTAACATGGATGGCACTCCACTCCACACGAATCTTGCTAGAACACACTCGAAGAAAATGTGATTAGTCGATTCGACTTGCCCGCACAGGGCACACAGCCCATTAGAAGGGCCTTTTCTTTTAGCAATTTGTTCTCTCGACGGCAGCCTGCCTCTTGAAAGTTGCCACATAAAAATTTTAATTTTCAAGGAGAGGGAGATAGACCAAATATCTTTAGCAGCCACACACACGTCACCTTGGCAAATCTTCCTGTATAGGGATTGCGTGGTAAAACAGCCAGAGGGGTCTAGTGTCTAGGATACACTATCCTGCCCCACCTAGGGCACAAGCTCCTCAATCTCAGCCTGCAACTCATGCCATTGATGGAGCTCGTGGGGACCAAAAGTCCTGCGAAAGCTGAGGCACCAACCCTCCTCAGAGTAAGCCTGGGCGACAAGGATATCAGGTTCCGAGCAAGTTGCAAACAGAGCCTGGAACCTATCTTTTAGGGGTCCCTCCCCTAGCCACCAGTATTTCCAAAAGGAGATAGAGGTGCCCGACTTTAAATGGAAGCGAGCTCCAAGCTTGAAGATCTCTTTGATCTTGTGGATACTGTGCAAGAACTGGGAGCCCCCTTGAGGAGTCGACGAGAACAGGTGTTGCACATCATATTTGGCGCGTAAAATTCTGATCCATAAACTGCTATCATCTTCAGCAGATGAGAACAGGCGCCAGATCCATTTGCACATGAGAGCAATGTTCAATTTCTTGGAGTTTGAAATTCCCAGACCACCCTGGTCTTTTGGAAGACAAATATGCTCCCATTTGACCATGTGATATTTACGTCTGTTCCAGCTCCTTCCCAGAAAAATCTGCTTCTGTGTTTGTCAAACCCAGCACGCGTACCATCAGCCAACATGAAGAGTCCCATCGCATAAGTAGGTAAACTGGAGAGGCAGGCGTCAGTAAGCGTGAGCCTCACCGCAGAGGCCATCGGCTTGCCCTGCCAAGGCTCGGTCCTGTGACCAAGCTTATCAACTAGAGGTTCCCAGTCCACCAGGGACAACCTATGATCACTCATAGGGAAACCTAAATAGGTAAAAGGGAAAGTTCCCACATTACAGTTGAGCAGATCCGCCACTCTGGCATGTTCCCCCAAAGTACACCCCATAACTAAAACTTCACTTTTCTGAAAGTTTATTTTTAATCCTGACAGCAGCTCAAAGCATATCAGCAGGAATTTTAGGTTAGCGATAGCCTGATCAGACTTCTTGATCAAGATCAGAGTATCATCTACATACTGCAGATGGGTAATCCCCCCAGGTAAAAGGTGGGAGATAACACCCTGGATATGCCCAGCTGCACTAGCTTTCTGGAGCATAGCATCAAGGGTGTCAACTACGAAATCAAAGAGGAGCGGGGAGCTAGGGTCACCCTGGCGCACTACCCTTATGCTTCTAAAAAAGGACCAATTTCTCCATTAATGGAGATTGCAGTCTGGCCACCCGAGACAAGCTACATGATCCTATGGACAATACCCATATCGAAACCCTTATGAATGAGTACTTCCTTTAAAAAGGGCCAACTAACCCTGTCGTAGGCTTTCTCAAAGTCTAGCTTGAGAAGAACCGCTTCCTCCCCGCTGACTCTAAGCTCGTGGATAATTTCATGCAGAGCTAAGGCTCCATCCACGATCACCCGGCCTTTAATGAAGGCCGTTTGAGCTGGAGAGATGACTCGATGCGCTACCGGCGCCAGGCGGGTAGCGTAGGCCTTGGACACAATTTTGAAGAGCACATTGATAAGTGCAATGGGCCTAAACTGCTTAATCGAATCAGCCGCTGGGACTTTGGGAATCAGGGTCAGGAAACCAAAGTTTAGGCAAGAGATGTCCACCCTTCCCAGTGCAAAATCATTCAAGATTTGTAGGACAAGGTGCTTTGCAAAGGGCCAGCAGGTCTTGAAGGACACCGGCAGGCCATTAGGACCTGGCGCAGTGTTTGACTTTGTGTCCTTCATCACCGCTTCAAGTTCATCCATCGTGAAAGATCTGGCCAGTTCCTCATTTTCCCCACATGAGACCCTCCGCTCTGGAGGCCAGATACTGGAAGCCAACTTGAGGAGCGTTAAGTCCTTGGAGCCCATAAGGTTGACATAGAACTGGTATATGTGAGCAGAGATCTCTTCAGGAGTCCAAATTTCCCCTTGATCAGTGACCAGCCTGACAATGGAGCATTTACGCCTTCGTCCGTTGGCGATGGCATGGAAGTAGGCCGTGTTCGAGTCTCCTTTCAGAATCCAGTTCAGGCGACCACGCTGGCGCCAGTACTCCTCCTCTGCTTCAAAGAGGTGGACCAATTGGTCCTCAAGGTAGTAGCGGAAGGCCCAGGCCTCATCACTAAGGCCAACAGTGTCAGTTGTAGCATCTAGCTCCTGGATCTTGTCCAATAGACGCTTCTTATTATCCCTCATCTGCTTGCCCAGATTAGCATTCCATCCCTTGAGATGCTGACGGAGGCCGCGGGAAATGCATAGCCATCTATCCACCGAGCCCCATCGGCCAGCAGGAGCATTAGCTAGGTTGTTCCAAGACTCCTGGAGCACATCTTTAAACCCTGGCACAGTGTCAAGACAGATTGATCGAGTAAGCATTGTAGGCAAGCTCACAGTGTCGATACAGATCATGGGATAAATAGGGGCCTATCCCCTATGCCATGTGTTCACTTTAAAATGATCTAGCCAGTAGAATAGAGCAAGCTGTGATCGATCTGGAGGGCGAAGGATCAATCAAGTCCAGAATCTTGCTCTCGACGACTCTGTTGTTCAAACCGTGTTGTTCATATTCAGTTAGTGGCTCTCTGAACCTGTAGGTGTTAGTTTGGTTCCACACTTTTTCACTACAGGAATGAGGCTAGGTACCGACAGCCGCCCGCTACGCCGACGGCAATTTGTTGGGGCCGTCGGCGTAGCTTCCTAGCAGGCCAGCCGGTCGAGGTGGCCGTCGGCACACCTTTGCCGTCAGCGTAGGATGGTTGTGCCGACGGCCACCGACGGCATAGATGGTCACAGGGCTACGCCAACGGCAAAGCCGTCGGCATAGATATGATTTTTTTCTATTTTTTATTTAATATGAAATAATTCATATCTTTAAATCCGTAAATCGAAATTTAACAAATAAAATAGTCTAAATCGATTAGAAAAATGAGAGGAATCCAAATATGACATCCATATAATCTTTTTCACCATGCATATGACTTTTTGTAACATATTTTTGGTACTTGCTTTCTTAAAAAGTCATTTTTGGCACTTAAAAAATGGAAAATCATATTTATGAAAATCATTGTGTAAATTATTTTTGGCACTTAAACAATGCACTTGTAAGGTGGTCTACTATTTTCTATCTATTTACATGTTCCTTTTTCGGTTAGCCGTTTTGGTAGCTGCTTCACAAAAAAAGCCTGTTTTGACACTAAAAAATGAAAATTAGGTTTTTTATTCAACGAAAACCCTAAACCCCTTAGTTAATACTATTATACAACCAAGATACACTGTGTCAAATATTGCCTCATTCCGACAATTTTTGCTATGTTAAATGTCATACCCTAGGTCATTTCGGTCGAAAACCATACATCTTTATACCTTGTAGCTCATTTATGTGAAGATTTTTTATAAAACCTTCATAACTCATGTTTATAATTTTTTTCAGGTGGTAGGTCACATAAAAGGATGTCATGTGAAGGTTTTCCATTTTTTGATTTTTTTTGAATTAGTTATGTCTAACCCTATCCCGAAACCGAAACCGTAAACCCTAACGATAAAACTAAACCTAACCGTAACTTCGATCTAGCAAAAACCGTCAAAGATCTCTAAAGAAAGTATACATTGTGGATTTAAAAGTGATTTTTTCAAAAAATCATGACCAAACTATGTGGCACTCGTAGTTCAAATCAGACCAACTTACAACGAAATCGGCAGGAACTTATCTGAATTGTTTGAAATACCTAAGTATGTTTTTATATCCAAACCCAGGGTTAAATGCACTTATAAGGTGGTATACTATTTTCTATCTATTTGGATGTTCCTATTTCGGTGAGCCGTTTTGGTAGCTGATTCACAAAAAAAGCCTGTTTTGACACTAAACAAATGAAAAATGGGTTTTTTATTCAACGAAAACCCTAAACGCCCTTAGTTAATACTATTCTACAACCAAGATACACCAGTGTGTCAAATATTGCCTCATTCCGACATTTTTTGCTATGTTAAATGTCATACCCTAGCTCATTTCAGTCGAAAACCATACATCTTTGTACCTCGTAGCTCATTTATGTGAAGGTTTTCTTGTAAAAACCTTCATAACTCATGTTTATAATTTTTTCCAGGTGGTAGGTCACATAAAATGATGCCATGTGAAGTTTTTACCATTTTTTTATTTTTTTTGAATTAGTTATGTCTAACCCTATCCCGAAACCAAGACTATAAACCCTAACGATAAAGCTAAATCTAACCGTAACTTCGATCCAGCAAAAACCGTCAAAGATCTCTAAAGAAAGTATACATTGTGGATCTAAAATTGATTTTTTCAAAAAATCATGACCAAACTATGTGGCACTCGTAGTTCAAATCAGACCCACTTCCAACAAAATCGGCAGTAACTTATCTGAATTGTTTGAAATATCTAAGTATGTTTTTATATCCAAACCCAGGGTTAAATGCACTTATAAGGTGGTCTACTATTTTCTATATATTTGGATGTTACTCTTTCGGTGAGCCGTTTTGGTAGTTGCTTCACAAAAAATGCCTGTTTTAACACAAAAAAACTGAAAAATGGGTTTTTTATTCAACGAAACTCTAAACCGCTTAGTCAATACTATTCTACAACCAAGATACACCAGTGTGTCAAATATCGCCTCATTCCGACATTTTTTGCTATGTTAAATGTCATACCCTAGCTAATTTCAGTCGAAAACCATACATCTTTATACCTCGTAGCTCATTTATATGAAGGTTTTTTTATAAAACCTACATAACTCATGTTTATAATTTTTTCCATGTGGTAGGTCACATAAAAGGATGCCATGCGAAGGTTTTCCATTTTTTGATTTTTTTAATTAGTTATGTCTAACCCTAGCCCGAAACCGAGACCGTAAACCCCAACGATAAACCTAAACCTAACCATAATTTCGATCCAGCAAAAATCGTCAAAGATCTCTAAAGAAAGTATACATTGTGGATCTAAAAGTTATTTTTTTTTAAATCATGACCAAACTATGTGGCACTCGTAGTTCAAATCAGACCCACTTCCAACGAAATCGGCAGGAACTTAACTGAATTGTTTGAGATAACTAAGTATGTTTTTATATCCAAACTCAGGGTTAAATGCACTTATAAGGTGGTCTACTATTTTCTATCTATTTGAATGTTTCTCTTTCGGTGAGCCGTTTTGGTAACTGCTTCACAAAAAAAGACTGTTTTGACACTAAAAAATGAAAAATAGGTTTTTTATTCAACGAAAACCCTAAGCCCCTTAGTCAATACTATTCTACAACCAAGATACACTAGTGTGTCAAATATTGCCTCATTCCGACATTTTTTGCTATGTTAAATGTCATACCCTAGCTCATTTCAGTCGAAAACCATATATCTTTGTACCTCGTAGCTCATTTCTGTGAAGTTTTTTTTATTAAAAACCCATTTTTTGAGTATTTTCCCAATTTTCTAAAACTATCAAGGTTTTTGTGATGCAAAATATGATATGGATGAAATATTTGAATTCCTCTCATTTTTTTAATCGATTTAGGTATTTTATTTGTCAAATTTCGATTTACGTATTTAAAGATATGAATTATTCTATATTAAATGTAAAAAGGAAAAAAAATAAAGTAAAATTCATTTTATTGTTATTTATTCGAAATATACTATTACATAATTATTGTTACTTTACTCAAACAAATTTTAAAAATTTAAACAATGAAAAGTGTAACATCATAACCGAGTGGTTAATATGATTGATAGGCTACTAATATCAGTAAGTTCTAATTTCTTATTTGCAAGCTAGTTTGGAAGGAAATCAAAAGTTAAGCGTGCTCGGGCTGGAGGATGGGTGACCGAATGGGAAGTTTGACTATGGTAAGTACTTTAACCTATAATTAAGTGTGCAATTAAGGATTAAGTATGTGACTAAGTCGGAAATTTCGAAATACAAATAAAAATAATTAAAAAAGATCAAAAAACTTAAAAAAAAGTTCAAAAAAATTCAAAAATTAAAATAATTGAAAAAACTAAGCCGTCGGCATATGGGGAGCTATGTCGACGGCAAAGCCGTCGGCGTTGCCTACGCCGACGACATCTTCTACGCCGACGGTATTTTTACCTATGCCTACGGGGTACTACGCCGACGGCAGCCGTCGGCGTAGACCTACGTCGACGGTAAAGGGTGCTAGGCCGACGGCAAAAGGCCGTCGGCATAGCGGGCGTTTCCTATAGTGTTTGGTTCAGTAAGCAGCTACAGTAGTAGTTTCTTATTCAGTTTCAGTTAGCTATTTCGTAGCAATTTCCGTTGCAAACTCCGTTACATTTGTGGCAAACTTGAACGTGAAGCAAAGAAACCGTGTTGAATCTTTTTTTTTTTTATACGGATACAGACGGTATTTTTATTAAGCCACATCTGGCTTCAAAAATTTCATCCGACATGGTGTGTACGGAAAAGAACTATATATGTAGCAATTTCCGTTGGCGTGAGAGCTGGGCGTGGACGTGATCAGTTTGCTCCTATCCTATCCCCGGCGTCATAGCAGGACAATGCTGCACGCCTCGGTTTGTGGGATGGCCACCACGTCCAGAAAACTGAATAAATTGAATTCAACCAAAGAGATAGAAGATGGTATTTTGCTATACAAGTCGATTATTCTTGTGAACATGAGCTACTTAAAAATGATACGGATACAGATGGTATTTTTATTAAGCCTCATGTGGCTTCAAAACTTTCATCCGACATGGCGTGTACGGAAAAGAGCTATCTATGTAGCCTTCAGGTACCATGGGTAAGCAGCCCAAGTCTTCAATCTTGGATCTATCAAAATGATAGGCCACAACCCTTTTGAGTGGCGTATGAATGAAGACAATCTTTTCGTTGGGATGAAAACAAAGTATACAGTTTCTCATATGACGTTGTCTCCATTCATCTTCAGCACCGGTAGCATGACTTGTATCATCTTCATCACAGTTAGCAGATAGAAGAGGATCAAGATTGACGTCACACTTCAATATCCAGCTTATCTGATCACACGTTTCATCAAGGTGCCAAACCTGAAGATCATGACAATCAAACAATGTGCAATACACCCCGTTCTCTGACTTTCCAAAACAATAGCGCCACGTACGGCCTTCCGGCAGCTCAATTACTTGGTATTTTTTACTTGATAAGGGTATTCTGCAAAATATAAACAAATAGTATTAAAGTAAAAATAAAACACAAGCAAAATAAGCTTAGGTGGTATCCAAGATGCAAGCACCAAGAAGGTACGTACCTCAAGACAATATCATGCTGCCGAACATAAAGTGTGCCACGCCAGTATACGGCAATGGGAGCAGGCGAGATATCGTCTAACAGATAACCAATGGTCCGTGTAGCCTCCCCTTCACGTAGAAAAGGCCTCTGCTCCCATCGATTTGTCCTCGAGGAGAAGACGAGCAAAACAAATGTCGACGGTGGCCATTCTCTTCCTTCTATGTGACTGTCCACGCAATTGTAGCTGTCGGGCTCTGGAATGAGGGGAACTTGCTTGATCAAGAAGACCTCGTAGTGCGGCGACACGGTGGGATCAAACGCAAGGTAATAGTCATGGCAGTCCATGTAATAGTCGATGTTGGACATGTCCTCCATGCCCGGCGTGCACATGGGAGGGGGAGGAGGTAACGTCGCCCACTGTCGCGTGGCCGGGTTAAGCACCCACACCTGATCTTTGCCGTGGCGGAGCAAGAGGAGGCCGTTGCAGTGTTGCCGGATCACTGAGCCTTTGACGACGTCCTTGGTGTCGAGGTAGTCGAAGGGGGTGATGATGTCGGTGGGTGGCATGAGTGGGAAGTACTCTGGGGGCGTACGGTAGGGGCCGAAGCACACGAATATGCCGGCCAACGAGTGGGGCAGTTGGGGCAGGATGTCCGTGAGCAGCCGGCGTGCATCGACTAGGGCGCGCCACGCCTTGCAGACGCAGCGGGACGCGGCGAGGCTGCGCGGTGAGGTCTGGATCAGGCGACGGAGGATGTCGGCGAGCAGGTCGTCAGGTAGCCGCTCCATCGGGAGCTCCGTCAGAGTGGCCGTCGGGCGGCGGAAAGAACCGCGAACGTACGACAGAGGGAGGGGAGCTGAATAGATGAAGAGAAACGGAACGGGGTACGATCGAGGCAACGTTTATATGCCTATATATGCAATCGTGTAGCTAGTCCCAGGTCAGTTTGTGTTGTACACGAAATTAAGGTGGAGACGTTCGATTTGTTCAGCCACCGCACAGATACACTCGACAATCATCTGCTCCCTGCCCTGTTTCATCATGGCGCTCCGCCGCGTGGAGACGTCCCCGGATTGAAAGGCGGCTGACGGAAGCGAGCGTTGGAGGCCGTCGACGCTGGTTCCGGCGGAAGCATCGGCTTGTTGGCTGCTTCAACCTTTCGTTTGAGCCATCCAGACCATGTTGGCCGAATCTGGTATTGTTTTCTGCATTTTTTCAGACGTTAAATCCATGTATTCAGTATTGTTTTCAGAGATTTTTTGGTTTGAAAACCCATGCTACGGCCAATCCATGTTTGATATGTCGGCGGACGGCGCATTAGGTTGGGATGCGTTTTGGTGGATAAGCAGCGCCAGGGAGCTAGGCTGCCTCTGCTGGTCCTGTCACCCTCTGCAACGACTACTGGAATCAGCAGAAGGGTAATTGCAAGTTTGTATCACAATCTGCACATATCAGCAGTGACACGAAGTCTGCTTCTGCTGATCCCTGTTCCCGCTTAGGTAATATTTGTGCTCACATGTACTATTTATATGCTTTGTGAGCATGATATACATGCTTCGTTTTAAACACGCTTCCAAAGCCTTTAGAAATTGATGATGGACGTGGTTACACGAAAGTTGTTTACCTACATATCGGCAAGAATTGGTGACTCATAAGTTCCACAATAGATGACTTATGTTTAGATGAGACTAATATCATGCTTTGGACAAACATGCTTCTACGTATAATATGTGTTTCTTTGACCTACAAGTTTGGAGCAATATAGCCATGGAACTTCTTTTTATTTAGTCTCTTGTTTTTGTAATTGTCATGGCAATGCATGGTAGTAAAATTCTACTTCCAAGCATGCCGGTGTGTGCTTCTTTTAGTTTGTATACAGATTGTTCTTTAAATTCTAGTAGACTATCACGGCCAACACAGCTTCTTTATTGAAATTATTATGGTACATGCAGTTTTGTTCTTGCATTTTTTTTTTGTTTCAACCACTACCATTGCGTGCTTTATTTTCTCTTCGAAATTTCCATGAAAAAATATAAATGCTACCAAACCTAATTTCTTGGATATGTTTGATTGTGAAATTTGTGCTTCAACCATTCAAGTGTGCTTAGTTTATCTGATAGCCCGTTTGCTTCAACCACGGCTAGTCGCTTCCTTGTTATTCTCTAGATGAAAGCTCACATATATACCCTCCAATTAGGCTTGATGAAATCTGTTCATGCACCTCACGATATTTGTCTATTCAAATTTCCAATTTTGTGCTTCCTAACATACATGCTTCCTTTCAGTGTTACGTGTGCTTCTACAATGTATATGTTTTGCGCCACCCAATACCAACTATGTTTTCCAAATGCCTGGCACTGCCCTCTCCCCGCCACGTCGACCTGAAGGGAGGTTCGTGGCGACATACGTGGAAACGACAAAGGAGGTCCTCCCTGAGGATGCCCTTACCCACGTGCTACACTGGCCTGACGATGCTTTGTTGCCGTCGCTCTACGAAGAAACCGACCTGTATGGCATGCGAGTGTCAATCGGTGGCATCGGCTTTTGAAATATTGGAGGTGGGGTGGGCTCTAGGCCCATCTAACAATTTCAGAAAAATCCCTAAAGGCCCATCTTGTCATGGCAGCTGGTGGGAGTTTAGTCCCACACGGCTAGTTGGGAGAGAGTTGCACCAATTTATAAGGTGAGTTCTTCTCCCACTAGTATGAATTGGTGTGAAGAGAAGAGAGGCGTTGCCTTGTCACGACGCGCGCGCGCCGCGGGTTGCGGGAATATCGCCGAGCCGATGTGTTCTTTTTGTTACGTAGGAATAAAGCGGTAACTGAAACATTTTGCTTAATGGCATTGATGGAGAATGAATGTGAGCTGAAACGTTTTGTCTTAAGTGCTCTTAAGTACGTATATTTTCAGCTTTCATTGCGTGTGTTTCTGTTGGCCCTTTGGCCTGCCTCTGTGTGACTGTGTCTATATCAGAGAGGTCGCTCCTCTCCAACAGGATACAGATCGCATCAGCTCTGCCTACACGCGCTCCCTGCTCTTGTCATTCCTTTCATTGTTGTTGCCGCCGGTGACTCAATCCCGTCCACCGCGTACACGGCCGATGGGAGAGCAGGCCTTCGAAACCCCGCCTCTCCAGATCCTGTACGGGAGAGGGGCGATTAAATTTTTTGGTAGCGTCTCCTACACGACTGCTCACCTTCGTTCGTCTACGTCCGCGTCACCCTCTTCATCACTGATGGTGTGTTGTTGGGAGACCCCAAGAGAGGTATGATGCAGCACAGAAAAAGTTTTCCCTTAATTACAAAACCAAGATTATCGAATGCAGTAGGACTTGGAGAAGGCTTAGCAAGGTGTCAATGGCGCCGTTAACGATAATTGACGTGGACCTACACACAATCACAAACAAACTACTTTGCCCCAACAAAATAGAGAGGTTGTCAATCTCTCCGGCTTGCCAAACACAAAGAATTAAATGTGTGGATGTAAAATATGATTATGATAAAATATGACCAGCGAGCAAATGATGATGAAAAGCTATGAAAACGATTGTAACCAATGTAGGAAAAGAGGACCGGGGTGCACAGTTCACTAGAGGTGTCTCTCCAAAAGATATACATGATGGGTAAACAAATTACAGCATGGCAATTGACAGAATTGTAGGCGCACAACAAGGCTATCATAAAACAATATAGTTCACCGCTTCATCCAATATGGGCATTACGTCAAAATACATAGACCGTCATTCAACTGCATCTATGACTAATAATCCACTCTGGGATCGCTATCCAGCATGTCACCCAAAAGTATTAAGTTGCAAGGAACAGATCATCGCAATAAGCAAAGTGCATAATGTAAGCAATATAGATAACACGAAGAAATCACACCATTGTTTTCTCCCTAGTGGCAATAGCACATCTCTAGCCTTAACCGTTCCTGTCACCGAACTCAGACAAAGAGAGGCATGAATCCACTATTTAGCATAAATACTCCCTTATACAACACTAACAATTACTCGGTCAAAGCAACCACTATCATCGGAGAGTATGCAACATCATAGATGAAACACATAACTGAACAAAAGTAATGACTTCCACAATTCATCAGATTCATGCAAACACAATCATATAGCAATTACAAATAGATGATCTTGATCATGATAGACAGCTCACAAGATCTAAACAATGGAGTACAAGGAGGAGAGACAACCATCTAGCTACTATATGGACCCGTAGTTCCGTGGTGGACTACTCACGCATCACTCCGGAGGCAGGCATGGTGATGTAGATGCCTCCAGCGTCGATTCCCCTCTCCGGCAGGGTGCCGGGAAGAGCTTCAAAACCCTCCCGAACTAGGGTTTGAGATGACGGCAGTCTCGGCGACTTCTGGAGAATATGATTGGTGTTTTTAGGATTTTTCGGATGAAGACCAATTTATAGGCGAAGAGGCGACGCGAGGAGACGCCGGAGAGCGCCAGGTGGGCCCCAGGCGCGGCCAAGGGTGGGGCCGTGCCTGGAGGGCGTCTGGGGGCTGTGACCACCCCCTCCGGGCGTCCTTCGGGCTCCGTCTTTGTTTCAGATTGGAAATAAATCACGTAAATTTTCAGCGCGTTCCGAGAAACTTCACAGAACAATTTTTCTGAAACAAAAAGATAGCAGAAAACAGGAACTAGCACTGGGCATCTTGTTAATCGGTTAGTTCCATAAATCATGCCAACATGATATAAAAACATTATAAAACATGTGGTATTGCTATAATATCAAGCATGGAACATCAAAAATTATAGATACGTCGGAGACATATCAGCATCCCCAAGCTTAACTCATGCTCGTCCTCGAGTAGGTAAGTGATAACAAAATAATTTTTAAAGTGACATACTTCCAATCACAATCATGATCAACTAATCATGTAAAGCATATAAAGTTAATGCAATGATCCAAAACAAAGGTTCGTTGAATGAAACAAACAATGATTAACCAGCTAAAACATCTAAATAAGAATCTACTAGCAAAGAGTACTTTCTGTTGGGAATATGCCCTAGAGCCAATAATAAACGGTTTATTAGCATATTCATATTTATGATAAATGTTTATTATCCATGCTATAATTGTATTGACTGGAAACATAATACATGTGTGGAAATATAAACAACAAAGTATCCCTAGTAAGCTTCTACCGGACTAGTTCGTTAGTCAAGAGTTGGTTAAGGTTTCCTAACCAAGAACCTGTTATAGTCACTTGATAACGGAGTCACTCATTAGGAGACTGACGTGATGGACAGACCCAATAGTGAAGCTTGCAATTGATCGTGTCACTCAATTTTATTGCCAATGCTTTATATATGCCAAGTATAGTTTCCTTAGACCATGAGATTATGTCACTCCTGATTACCGGAGGAATACTTTGGGGACATCAAACGTCGCTTCGTGACTGGGTGATTATAAAGATGGCTTTCAGGTATCTCCGATGGTAGGTTGTTGGAAGACATGAATCAAGAGTGGGATTTGTCCCTCCATGTGATGGAGAAGATATCTCTGGGCCCTCTCGATAATATAGCATCCGGAAGTTTGCAAACATGTGACTAAGTGGTAGTCATGGGGATCCTATATTATGAAACAAGTAAAGAGAACTTGACAGCTAACGAGATTAAACTAGGTATGCTGATACCGACGATCAATCTCGGGCAAGTGATATATCGTGAGACAAAGGGAATCGTATACGAGATTAATTGAATCTCCAACATCGTGGTTCAATCGATAAAGAATTTCGTTGAATGTGTTGGAGTCAATATGGACATCCCGTTCCCGCTATTGGTTATTGATCGGATCATGTCTGCACGTTCTCGAACCCGTACACTATTAGGAAAATGCCCATCACTGGCGAACAATTTTGGCTATCACTGGCGAACATGCGGTTCACCAGCGCTACTATCGCCAGTGGTAACAGCTTACCACTGGCGTAACTTACCACTGGCGAACCCCTGCCTAGTTCGCCAGCGAGGTGCCACCTACCACTGGCGAACAGGAGCTTGGTTCGCCAGCGGTATACCGCTGGCGAACCAGGCTCCTGTTCGCCAGTAACATGAATTTCTGCTTTTAAAATAAAAGCAGAAATGTATTACAGCAATATATACAGGTAAATACATATATATTGACAAAAACAGTATAATTGACAGAAACAGTATAATTGACAGAATTTAAATAGATACAAATAGACAAGTGACCAAATTATTGGTTCATCACATATATGCATGCATTACAAGCCGAAATATACAATTGAGACCTAATATTTTGCATACATATGCATTAATACACACACATCTCCGAAAGTCGATAGTTTATGTCGCAAGTTTTTAAAAGCAAGTAGTAATCTAAACTAAAATCATAGACAAGAGAATTGCAATGGCGATGAAGAAGAAGAGTATATATGCATATTATTCATCTCTTCCGCTCCGACTTTGCTTTACTCTTGTAGCTCTTGTAATTATAGCCCTCTCATCCCGCTTGCTTCGGACATCTTCATCTCTCTGTACACGAGGCAAAGATAAAAGTGTCGTTAGGCAAAGAAAAGAAGAGCAAGAGTTTATACACAAATCAAATAATAGTTAAATAACTGCACCAAAATCAAAAACATGCCTCATATATAGGTTGGACACACAAATTACAGAGATGGTGCTAGCGAGCCAAGTAGGATGCATAAGATGTGTGTACTCGTGCATATCACAAGGCTCGCTAGACCATCCCTGTATCACACGGTCTCACGATATTTTAATCATCGACATTCTAGAAAAAGAGTACAAAACTAAATATCCGCATTCTCAGAGAAAAATGAAACAAAAACAAACATAATTTGGATTTGTGTCTCATACTTAGATTGGACACACAGAAGTTCCAGGGATGGTGCGATTGAGCCAAGTAGTATGCACAAGATGTGTATTCGTGCATATCACAAGCCTCACTAGCGCCATCCCCGGGATCACACGGTGTCACTTCATTTTAATCATCGACATTCAGAGAGAAAGACGAAACAAAACAAAACAACTCTAATTAAATAGCATCGATCACACATAGAAATTCAACGACTTTAGAAATACAAGTTAATTTATGGATATAATTTACGAACACAAGTTCATATATCGTACTAAGTTAACAACACATACCGTCGATCACTTCTTCTTCTTGCGCGGCTTCGGCGGGAACGGGAGAACACCATCTATAGTGAATGGCCGGTGATCACCCTGCGCTATTGAGCGATGTTCGATCTCGTCGTTCGGTGGTACTGGAAAGCCATTGAAGTACACCCCGAAGCGAGGCAAGACATCGTTGCAGATGATTCCTGCGATCACCTGCTGGATGCGACCGAACTCTTGTCTGATACGAGCATCACTGGCTTCTTCCAAGCCGTTGCACCATCTGTCAATAGCAGCCAAAAATTGCAGTTGTTGTTGATCCTTTACAAACTCCCGCATGTGATTGATGAGGTACCATGCCTCCATCTTTACAAATTGCAGATAACTTTCTGGGTGAATATAATCTTGCCTCGCACTGTTCTTTTTTCTCTTTTCAGGACGCCTTCGCTTTGGGCGTAGGAATTAAGAGCTTCATTTAGAACAAGCTTGATGTTGGTGTAGACTTTATCCCTATTCACATCACTCCCGGAGTCGAGATAGACGGCATACGACTCTTTCGGGTACATGACGATGAGGGTGCCGTATTGGTTACTACGCAAAACAGTTCAAAAGAGACCATCATCCTCAAAATTGCAAAATAGCTTAACGATGGAAATCTACGAAAGCATGTTATGACGGTTAGCGAATGACTTACTCGGTAAAGTAAGGCATGAGAAAGATGTTTTTGCCATGGACGCGCACTGAAGAAGTCTCCGATGTACCGCGACACCTTTGCCCTACCCGTGTATGTGGATGATATCATTACCACGGGAGATGATGAGGTGGAAATATCACGACTGAAGAAGAACCTCAGTAAGGAGTTTGAGGTAATATCTTGGCCAACTAAAATACTTTCTCGGTATTGAAATTGCTAGATCTCCTAAAGGGATAGTTCTTTCACAACGGAACTATGTCCTCGACTTGCTTAGTGACATAGGCATGCTTGGATGTCGGGCTGCATCGACGCCTATTGACCAAAATCACAAAATATGTGCTCAAGCGGGATATACAGTGGATAGGGAGAGCTACCGGAAACTGGTCGGATGCCTTCTATATTTGTGTCATATAAGGCCCGACATTTCCTATGCAGTAAGTGTGGTAAGCCGATACATGCATGATCCCAGAAGTGAGCACTTGGAGGCTGTTTATCGGATCTTACGATATTTGAAGGGTAGTCCCGGGAAAGGACTTTGTTTGAAGAAAAATGGTCACCTAAATGTGGATGGTTACAGTGATGCCAATTGGGCTAGTTGCCTTGATGATAGAAGGTCAACTTCAGGCTATTGTCTTTTTATTGGTGAAAATCTTGTATCATGGCGAAGCAAGAAGCAATCAGTGGTGTCAAGGTCAACAACTGAGTATATAGAGCTATGTCACCAGTGGCGGACCTATAATTTTAACACAGGGTATGCCGCACACAATTTTTGCGTGCCTATTGACAATAGTATTATCTTAGAATACAAAGAAAAGATGAAGATTATGAAACATGCAAAATAAGTAAGTAAATAAATAGGGAATGAAACATCCCCAAACCCTCACCAAATCTGACTCTACAATCACGAATTAAAGTCAAGACTGAAGCTCTGATACCAATTGTAATACCCTGAGTTAGGAATCCCCAAGTTACATATAATAATCAAAGAAATACATGAGAAATGAACTTGAAAAAATAATACCAATTGTAATACCCTGAGCCGAGCCGAAATGTGGCGGTGGCGCTATTAGGGTTTGTCAGATATCCATAATTAATGATCTATTAGGGTTACAATACAATGCTTATAAAGCTTCGATGCAACGAAGGATAAACGGAGTTAGTCGGCAACGACACCTGAGTGAAGTGATGAAGGACGATGTGGGCGCGAAAGCTAACGGCCACCTGCCACTTGAATATTAGTTGTGGGATTTTAACAAAGTGAACCGGTAGCAAAGATGGAGAGCCGTCCGATAACTGAACCAACAGATGATGGTTGCAGCTGTCTAGTTCTTCAGATTCAGTTTCGTCAGTTCATGACATCATCAGAGACCAATAAATCAAACCTGATTGCGAAAGTAAGGAATTATGGATCCCAATCGTATTAGCTTGCAGGCGTCTGAGAAACAAAACAAAGCTGTCAACGTTTCTGAAAGTAGAATCATCCCAAAGAAACCCAAAAGACCTTCTAGACAGATAGCCTTGGCCAATGAACGGTCTATAACCACTTCAGGGTACTGTCAAAGAACTGGTCTTGTCAAAATTGGAACACTCGAGTCAAAACTCTGCTAGCTGTCCCACTGATGGATTTTTACTAAATCAACCATCACCCAAAGTCCAAAGTAAAACATTCCACTAAAGTTGCATGGCTTGGAACAATGCAATTTCAGGCTTATCGGTGCACAACATCATTTGATTGATTGAGACTAAAGCAAACTGAGCCAATCAAGAATAAGCAAAAGTATTAGAGGTCAAAAATTGGTAGGGCACTACTACTATGCCGTTGTCAGGCTGTCACCTTCATATCTTCCATCCAGAGCACCTGCCCGGGTCCTCCAGTCAATCAAAATTAAACAACACCCTCAAGACTTGAATCCCAAACAGCTAGCCTCACTCATTGTTTAATTCTATCCCTCTTCCACTACACCACTTGTGCTCCGAGCCGAGGAGGTTCACGGCCAATGGATATCCTCGTCTCTGCAATCGTCGGCGACCTCATCAGTAGGTCGGCGTCATTCGTGATCACCAAATACTTCAAGCACCAGCCTGGGCTTGACAGGATCCTCCAGAGGCTGGAGAGAGTCGTGATGAGAATCGACACCGTCATCGAGGAGGCAGAAGGGCGGCGCATCAACAACCAGGGGATGCTCCGTCAGCTCGAGATGTTGAGGCAAGGAATGTTCATAGGCCGCTACGTGCTTGATGCCGTGAGATTCCAAGATGCCCTTGACGAGCAGGAGGTGAGCCACTCATTGTCTGTGTTGTCTAAATGTCGCCCAGCCAAACGGCTCTGTTTTTCTGGCACTGGCAGCGGTAGCTGCAACAGAGAAGCATCATCGTTGTTGATGTTTGGTGCAAACAACAGCGTAAGAGAAGAGCTGCAACGGACGGTGGATACCCTCAAAGATACCATGGATGGCATGAAGGAGTTCCTTCTCTTCTTGGACTTGTACCCTCGAATGATCCGCCAACCGTGCGGAACATATTTGATTCTGGAAAACTGCATGTTTGGTCGCCAAACGGAACGGCAACACGTCCTGAATTTCTTGCTGCGTCCCAGTGCTACTCCAGACTTGGCTGTACTTCCGATCGTCGGTCCAATACGAGTAGGGAAGAGCACTCTTGTTGAGGATATCTGTAGGGATGAGACTGTGCGTGATCACTTCTCGATGATCCTCTTCTTTCCAGAAGGCAGTCTCAAGGATGAAGGGGTGATCAACCTGAGAGAAAACAACATCAAAGTCAGACATCAGATTTGTGCTTCTCCAAACAAGTTGCTAATTATTCTTGAAATAACTGAGGAGATTAACGAGGGGGCATGGAGAAGGCTGAAATCTTCCATAGCCTGCATGACACCATGTGGTGGGAGTAAAATTATAATCAGCAGTCGATCAGATAGAATTGTGAGTCTGGGAACAACAGAAGCACTTCGACTGGACTATCTGCCTCAAGAAGCATATTGGTATTTTTTCAAGTCACTTGTATTCAGAAGCACAAACCCTGATGAGGAGCCAAAACTGGCAACGATGGCCATGGAGATCGCTTTGGAACAGAGACAGTGTTTCACAAGCGCGCATATCCTTTCCGGAATACTGCGAGATAACTTCAATGCTCGATTTTGGCGCACAATTCTTGAATGTGTGAGAGCATATAAGAAAACACATATGCTTATGTTTGACCAGCACCCAAACATTCGTTTGCGGGAAGATGAACCGGTATACTACTGGAGATTGGAGAAGAGCCGCGGATTCTTCTTGATTTGCAGCTATCATCAGTCAGGTTCCAGTGAGAATGTCCCGAAGATCAGTGTGCGGGACATTCTATTAGGATGTGGTGGTACACTACCCCGTGGAGAATTTGAGGCTCTTGCATGGAGGTCTCCCATACCGCCCTACTACAACTACACGATAAGCTGTAAGGTGCAAGCACCGCAACTTACAGTGGCAAGGAAGAAGCGTGTGCATCAGGAGGAAGCACACTATATTTGAGTAAGCATATATGTCATTAGAAGTCTTGCCAAGTTAGTTAGCATATATGTCTGTCAGTGTGTAGGATGCGGATTCGTATCCTAGTAGTACAGGTGTTTGCATGTCGAATACACTGTGCTTGTGTTTGGGCAAGTACTTTCAGAATCAAGGCAATGTTTACATCGTCGGTTAAATTAGAGTCCAAGATAAGTTGTATATATAGAGTTGAGTATTAGAGTCCGTATCCTAGTGATCTGGATACGATAGGTACTAAACTTTGCAATAATTATCCTTGAATATGGAGAAAAGGATATAGAAAAGTGTCACAGAATTTGGTGTGTTTCTCAGGTGTGCTTGAGTTTGATCCTTGGGCGAAAGCCAAAAAGTTCAAATTTTCTGTGATGTTTTTTTTTTTGCTGGGTTTTAAAGATTAGATAGATAAGCTGGAATGGGAGTAGCGGAATTACCTGAAGCTCCAGCTAGGAGGTAACATGAAGTAATTGACTCACGCTCCACCATTTGATTTATCCTGCGTGTTATGGAGAACTATCCCCTGAAACCTCTTTTCCTCTTGACAGTTTCCCTCTGTTTATCGCTCTTTTTTCCTTGCCTCTTTCTGCATCTTGACAGCCAGCCTCCTCTTTCCGTCTATGGCTCTTTGGTCACCCTTCTCTTTCTGCTTCTTTGCAGTCCTGAAGCAAAAAATAATAATGGACGGAAATGCTTAGCAGAGCATCACTAGTAATCAATTTGCACTAAGAAAGAGGAAATATAAAAGGAAGAGAGAGAGGCAACGGGTAAAATTTCGAGTAAATTGCAATGAAACTTCGTCTCTTCCTCCGAATCCCCGACCCCTAACATGAACTCCAAACCACAACCCAATGGGTAAAATTTCAAGTAAATTGCAACGAGAACATTTATGCTACCAGGAGGTAGGGTTTGTACGCAAAAGATGACGCTTTCTAAAGTACGAACAATTATGCTAAGAGATCACTGAAACAATTGTGAACAAACACGAGAATAATTATGCAGCGATAGGGATCTAGAGTAGAAAGCAAAACAATTCAACTCCTGGAGTGGACGAACTGAGCAAAATCCCCGATAAAGTGATGCATGCATGCGTGCCAAGTCTTGAGCACACATCCACCGATCCCAAGTCAGAGTGATGTAGAGGATCCCTGTCCCTGTTCATTCCTCTGCCAAAATTCATATCCTGCATCAGAAAAAAAAACTTTGATTTATTCCACCCTGTGTCTCATCCGCCAAACTAGTAATACACGGATTATGTTAGAAGAAAACCGGTACTGCAAGATTCATATTGTTGAAAAAGCTTTATTATCATCGTGATTTTAGACTACCAGCAAATTATCTTACAAGGAAATTTCAAAATTGAACTATGAAAATACGACATAAATTTCGAGACGGAAGGGTCATAACATTTCAAAATTCAACAATGAAAATACGACATAAATTTCGAGACAGATGGGTCATAACATTTTCACGCAAAAAATAAATAAATAAAGACACGGCGCCTCCAAAACAAAAGAAAAATATGCATTTAAGGGTGTTGGTTAGTTGTCAAGAAATTTCTTAAATCTGAGATCAATTTTATACATGTGGGTCACCATCCAACCATCTTCATCACCAAGTCCAACTGAATATTACACCAATATTTCAGTGAAGTTGCATGACAGTCAAGAGTCAAGTCAGTAAAGACTAGCAACACCTCAATTCCACGAGTTAGTGAAGACTAGCAACAGCACAACAGCACCACACCTTAAATTCAGACACATTCCCCAGTCCTGCGTACAACACCCAGAAACTTTTGACTGCCAACACTAGTAGTACCGCTCCCTCTTCTGTCGACGTACCGATGCTTGAGTTGAGAGGGTTTTCACAATGGATATCCTCTTCTCTGCAATCGTAGGCGACCTCTTCAGCAGGTCTGCGTCGTTTGTGATCGGCAAATACTTCCAGCAGCAACCTGGCCTCGACATGATTCTCCAGAGGCTAGAGAGAGTTGTACTGAGAATCGACACAGTTGTCGAGGAGGCAGAGGGGCGGCACATCACCAACCAGGGGATGCTCCGTCAGCTCAAGCTGCTGAGGCAAGGAATGTACAGAGGACACTACATTCTTGACGCCTTGAGATTTCGAGCCATTGGCGAGGAGGAGGGGAACAAGGAGGATGATGGGAGTTTGAACCACTCATCTTATGCACTGTCTAAATTCATTCCAGCCAAACGGCTCTGTTTCTCTCGCAGCACCGCCAGTGGTAGCTGCAACAGAGAAGCACAGTTGTTTGGTACAAACAACAACATACATGAAGAGCTGCAACGGGTGGTTGACATCCTTGAAGACACCATGGCTAGTATCAAGGAATTTGTTTTCTTCTTGAAGTTGTATCCACGGATTGTCTGCCAACCTTACGGCGCATATTTGCTCTTGGATAATTGCATGTTTGGTCGTCAAACGGAACGGCAACGGATCCTGAATTTTTTGTTGTGTTCCAGTGCAACTCCAGATTTGGCTGTACTTCCGATTGTCGGTCCAATACGAGTAGGGAAGAGCGCTCTTGTTGAGCATGTCTGTAGGGATGACAATGTGCGCAATCGCTTCTCGATGATCCTCTTCTTTCCAGAAGGTAATCTCATGGATGAACTGGTCGACCTGAAAGGGAACAATATTAATGGTCTAGTCAAACATCAGAATTGTGCATCTCAAAACAGGTTGTTGACTATTGTCGAAATAGCTGGCGACATTAATGAGGAAGCATGGAGAAGTCTGAAATCTTCCACAGCCTGCATGACACCATGTGGTGGGAGTAAAATTATAATCACGAGTCGGTCAGATAGAATTCTGTGTCTGGGAACAACAGAAGCACTTCGATTGGGCTATCTGCCTAAAGAAGCCTATTGGTATTTTTTCAAGTCGCTTGTATTCGGAAGCACAAACCCTGATGAGGAGCCAAAACTGGCAGCAATGGCCATGGATATCGCTTTGGAACAGAGACAATGTTTCACAATCGCACGTATCATTGCTGGGATACTGAGAGATAACTTCAATTCTCGATTTTGGCGCACAGTTCTTGAATGTATGCGAGCATATAAACAGACACACTTCCTTATGTCGGACAAGGACCCAAATCATTGTTTGTGTGAGGATGAACCGGTGTATTATTGACGATTGGGGAGGAGCAGCAACTTCTTGGTTTGCATCCATCGTCAGTTAGGTTCCAGTGAGGAAGTCCCCAAGATCAGTGTGCAAGATATCATCTTAGGATGTGGTGGTACACTCCACGCGGGAAATTTGACGCTCTTGCATGGAGGTCTTGCATGCCACCCTACTACTCCTACACGATAACCTGCGAGGTGCAAGCACCACAACCAATGGCGGACAGGAAGAAGCGTGTATCTCGGGATGAAGGACGTTTTATTTGCGTAACACATCGTCAGTGAGTCTATAACTAGCATCATATATATGCTACGTATTGTCTTGAGAATTAGTCATATAAGTTTGCATGTAAAGTACGCCATGCTTGTGTCTGGGTAAAGTCCTTTCAGTCGTATAAGTTTCCCCAATGCAATCTTGGTAAGAATGTTGAGTCTGTATCCTGTTGATCTTGATACTATGGGTACTATACAAACCCAAGCCTTGTAATATATCTTAAACATGAAGAAAATAGTAGAGAAAATGCCCTAAACTGTGTGTTCTTCATGTTCATATAGTTTGATCTTGGGCGAAAGCCAACAAGTTTCAATCCTCGGGCACACATATTTTCTGACAATTTATTTTCTTGCTGGAATTAAATATCAAGAAAGTAAGCTGGAACGGGAGCAGCAGGTCTAGCCCTGCAGCTGGCAAACTGATGCCACAGTTTAGCCTGAGTGGCGTGCTGGTGTAGTGGTGTGCCTTGCTTGGAGATGCACTCATGAATACATTAAAGCTTGTGTTTTTTCGAAGAAGAAAACATACCTCATGTAGTCCTAGTCATACAGAGAGTGTCCCTCCCAGATTAACAGCCATGATCTTGTGTGCTGTGGAGTAGGAGTAACCAGGCATAGCACCCCGTTGCTCCCATACAGAGCAATCAAGAATGGACCTGCAAAAGTGTGATCACCATTCTTATTAGAAGCTACAACGAAGCACCTTCTGCATGCTCATATAGCCATAATAAGTAATAACTTGGCATGCTGGGTTGAGTGGTACAGAAAAGAAGTTAGTTGCAAGGCTTTGATAGACAGTACAGGATTCGGAACCGGGAGTGAGATGTTCTAACCTGGGTGGTCCAGGTTAGCCAAGCAACTGGCACTTGAAGGTGTCGATGCAAGAGGAGGGTTGAGGCCTACATTGATGAGGATCAAGGAGAATTTGAATTGACAAGCTGCAATCTATCTGTTTGTTCAGCGTCCGTGTGGTCCAAATCAGCAACTTGTTTGACCTTCATGTGAAACCATTAGCAAGTTTCCTATCTGGCTCTAAGGAAACAAGCAAGATTGCTAAAGATGACAGACAACCTACGTTTTAGCATCAAAATGTACATGTGATGAACTGGGAGATTTATAAAGGTAGACCGAATTCGATACAATTATACAAGTAGATAGATCCTACAGACAACCTTGAAGAGAGATTATGACTGTGAGCTAGACCATGCTCTGTGAATTTCTGGACATTTTCACTACTGCGCTGCGCTGCGTGCAAAGCAATTCAGTTCTTGGCAGTAGTAGACGGACGGGGCTAGCAAGCTAGGAGATACAGACCCAGACGCCGAGTACGATGAGCGCGGTGCCGAGCGCGGCGGGAGCGGCGCGGGTGGCCTCCCCGAGGAGCGCGGCGGCGACGGCGGTGGCGGCGAAGGTGGTGGCGTTGGTGACGGGCACGGCGACGGAGATGGGGGCGTCGCCGAGGAGGCGGAAGAATGCGGCGGAGGCGGAGAGGTTGGCGAGGAAGGGCGCCGAGTACTGCCACGTGAGGAGGAGGTCCGCCCAGCGCCGGACGGCGCCGGAGCCGGCGGGGAGGGAGCGGGAGCGGCGGTCCCAGACGAGCGCGCCCCGGCGCATCAGCGCGTTGGTGGCGCCCCACACCAGGCCCACCGCAACCATGCTCGCCGCGTCGCCGCCCACCGCCGCCGTGGCCATGCTCGTCTCGCTCGGGCGCGATGGATCTGGGTCTCTCTCTGCTCTGACCAAGATCAACTTTTTTCTTTTTGGCCTCAACAAAGAAATTTACATTATGATGACATTCATGTTACACTTTTACTCCGCCCGCCCCCCGCCGTCTCGCCGCCGTCCGTCCCCGCCCCGTCGCGGCCCGAATCGGCCCCCGCCCGAGCCACCCCGCGTCTGCCTCCGCCCGCCCGTCCTCGTCCGCCTCGGCCCGAGCCGCCGCCGCCCCGCGCCCGAGGCCTCCCACCTCCGCCTCGTCCGGCCACCTCTGCGCCCGCCCGAGCCCGCCCCGCGTCCGCCTCGCCTCGCCCGGCCTCCTCCGCCTCCGCCTCGCCCCGCCTCGGTAAGAATTTCTTCTCTTTTCTATTTTTTTGGTTCATTTTAGTTAAATTAATTGTATGTGTCTCGTTTTTAGATGGATTCGATGTCCGAGAGTTCCGGTTGGTCGTCTTCGGACGAATCGGACATCGAAGAGCTGCTGGAAGACGATGACACGGATATGACGGTAGCTCTCGTCGTCGTGAAGGAGCTTCAGGACCGCGCGATGCTGCCTGATCGGAGGCAAGGGTCGCAGATGGGTCGCACGTACATTCTTCGGAACCGTGCTCTCGGCCACGACCAACTCATGCAAGACTACTTTGCAGAGGTACTGACATATCCACCCCGCCTCTTCCATAGAAGGTACCGAATGCGGCGTGATTTGTTTGTGAAAATAGTGAAAGATTGCGAGGCCAACTCGCATTATTTCAAGCGTCGTAGAAATGCTGCCGGCACCATGGGATTTAGTGCATTCCAGAAGATATCGGCGGCAATGCGGGTGATCACCTATGGCATACCCGCAGACTATACGGACGAGTATCTTCGCATTGGCGAAGATACAACCACGGAGTCCGTGCGTAAGTTTGCCAAGATGGTCATCCGTTTGTATGGTGATTGGTATCTACGGGCTCCCAATGAGCAAGATACAAAGAGATTGATGGAGATGAATGAAAAAAGGGGATGGCCGGGCATGCTTGGTAGTCTAGATTGCATGCATTGGACATGGAAAAATTGCCCAAAGGCATGGCATGGAATGTATTGCGGTAAAAGCCGTGATGCTACCATTGTGCTTGAGGCCGTGGCATCGGAGGACTTATGGATTTGGCATGCATTTTTTGGGTTGCCGGGAACACTCAATGACATCAATGTGCTTCAAAGGTCTCCTTTATTTGCAAGACTATCTTCAGGTGATGCTCCAACTTGCAATTACAAAGTCATGGACAATGAGTACACAATGGGATACTATCTCACCGATGGCATTTATCCTGAGTGGGCAACTCTTGTGAAGTCCATTAAAGAGAAAAAGGAAAACCCTTATCAAAGAAAGAGGCTAATTTCACAAAGGCACAAGAGGCAGCCCGCAAAGACATTGAGAGAGCTTTCGGTGTTTTACAAGCAAGATTTGCCATTGTTCGGGGTCCAGCTCGTTTTTGGGACAAGAAAACCCTTGTGAACATCATGAAGTGTTGTGTCATTCTACACAACATGATACTCGAGGATGAGAGGGGGTTAAACTTGCCATGTTTTTATGACAATGTTGGTACCCGAGTGCGAGCGGAGAGGAACCCCGATCGCCTTCAAGCTTTTCTCCAAGCACATCGGGATATTGAAAATGCCAACACTCATAACCAGCTCCGCGATGATCTGGTCGAGCACCACTGGCAGCTGCTTGGCCGTGGCTAAATAATGATCTACCTTTGTTTTAGTCGATTCATGTTCCATTTGATTCGAACACTTATTCATGTTCTATTTGCTTCGAACTATTATTGTAATTTGCAGAAAACATTGTTGTAATAAGTCGACTTATTATTGTGTGCTTGAAACTATTATTTGCTGGTGTGTGATGATATCTAGAATGATTATTTATGTGCTGCAAACTATAATTTTGTTGGCTGTTGTATGAAATTGTGTGAAACAGTCGAAATCCTGTTTTGAGGGTTTGAAGGCCGGGCCGCAGATCAGTGCCCTCAAACCAACCCTCAAAACAGAATATTCTGTTTTGAGGGTTAGTTTGAGGACACTGATCTGCGCCGGCTGTTTTGGGCCTTCAAAATCACAAATTCTCGGCCCTCAAACTGCTTTTGAGGGTTACAGGTTTGAGGTCACTGTTAGAGATGCTCTTAGGACAATATAACAAAGAAAACCCACGCGGTTTGTCCTCTTATCCGTATGCATGCAGCAGACTTGCATATAAACAACAAACAAACAAAATTGCTGACATCATCCGCATTAAATGCGAAATTGAAATTTTCAAAAAGTTTTGTAGCTCAAACCGTATATCGGATTTAAAATCCGTTTTCACCGTTGGAGTAGTCGCGACGAGATCTTCGAAACTAGATCTCATATTGATATGTTTCGATGAAAAAAAATCGGACCTAAAAGTTACCCACCCCATAACACATGAGTTACCCAAGCTGTAGTATGTAAATTACCCACCTTATGAACGATTAGTTTTGGCTTCCCACTTTTAGTTGTTATTTTTTATTTTTTCGAATTTTTAAGTTATCATCCGGTTTCATAAGTGAGTTACCACTTTGGGATGGTAAATGTATCATGGACAAATGGGTAACTATGCACTAAAATACATGTGCAACTTCATAAGTATTATGGTGATACTATGTTGATTTTCATGGTGACACCTATATAATAAAACATATGGGTAACTGCATAAGTATTGGGTTGGTAACTATTATTTAGTGTACATGGTAACTATATTAATTTTGTGGTGGATAACTATATCATGAACACATGGATAACTCGATCATTAATGGGAGGGTAACTTCACTAGTATTGGGTGGGTAACTATTACCGAGAGAGTAGGGTAACTACATTGATTTTGTGGTGGATAACTATCTCATGAACACATGGATAACTCCATCAATTTTGGTTGGGTAACTCAATCAGCACCTAGTGGGTAACTATTACCGGGAGAGCAGGGTAACTAGATCGATTTCATGGTAGATAAACACATGGATAACTCCATCAGTACCTGGTGGGTAACTCCATCAATACATGGTGGGTAACTTCATCAGTACTGCGTGGGTAACTATTACGGTGAGATTAGGATAACTACATATATTTCATGGTGTATAACTATATCATGAACACGTGGGTAACTCTATCAGTATTGGGTGGGTAATTCCATGAGTATTTGATGGATAACTATTAGCGAGAGAGTAGGGTAATTGCATCGATTTTGTGATGGAGCAATTATATCATGAACACATGGGTAACTACATCACTACTAGGTGGGTAACTACACCAGTACTGGGTGGGTAATTATTACCGAGAGAGTAGGGTAACTACATCGATTTCGTGTTGTATAACATTCCATGAAGATGTGGGTAACTCTATCACTATTGGGTGGGTAACCCGATCATTATTTGGTGGGCAACTATTACTGAGAGATTAAGGTAACTATATCGTTTGTGGGATAACTATATCGTCAACACGTACTCTGTGGCTAATTTCATCGTATTTGGGTGGGTAACTATTACCAAAATAGTAGGATAAATATATCAATTTTTTGGTGGATAACTATATCATAGACACATGAAAGGTGGGGGACCGACATGGGATATAGTAGGAAACTTGCGGGTTAGACACCCGCGATCCTCCTTATCAATGCAGCCAAAATGTAAACATGTGCGATCTCAAAAGCCGAATAAAACAAAGAATAAGCTGGCGAGACGGCGACATGGTCGACGACGCCATCGGCCGAGACGCGGAGCACGGACATCAGACACACAAGCAAATATCACGAACTTCCGTGGTTCTAATTCATACACGCACGTCGACCAAACATACACACCTTTCACCAACGATTGAGCTAAGCAAGCAGCCAAGCTGCTAAATGGATGAACGATGCACACGATCAACTAGGCCTTGTCAATGAACTCCCTATACTGATGAATATGTTGGCTTGTCGGTGCAGTGCAAAGTGATGTCAACTCATATCGACTTGTGAGCATAGGACCATCATCAAACTGATGTAGTTACCCACTTATTCAGGATACAGTTACCACCCCAAAGTGGTACATCAAGTATAAAATGGGGTGTTCACAGAACAAGTAAGAGTGAGATCTAACTGCAAATATGAACTAATTTTTCTGTAGGTGGGTAACTTGTATATTACAGCCGGGTAACTTAAGTGTTAATGGATGGGTAACTTTATGGTCCGAAAATAAGTTGTCCGAAACATATCAACATGGGATCTAGTTTTGAAGATCTCGTCGCGACTAGTCCAACAGTGAAAACGGATCTTAAATCGGATAAACGATTTGACCCACAAAACTTTTTGAATTTCCGGATTTCGTATTAAATTCTAATGAGGTAACCACCTTCGTGTTATTGTTTGCATGAGAATTTTTAATTCTGCTCGCGCGCAGGGTGCGGATCATGGATGTTGAACGTTCGCCTCGCATCCCCACCGTTTCCTTTTCTTCGCTCGATCGGACGGCGCGGACCAGGTTCTAGAGTTAACCAATCGTGCCGACCGTTCTGAAACTAGAAATTCCGTTTAAATATTATCCAACGGTGCTTGTCTCGGTGACAACATGGGAGCATGGATGCTTTTCTTCCTCATGGTGGCGTCTTTCTTTATGGTCGATAGGCGACTTGCTCCCACCTCGGATGTTGGCGACGGAATCCCGGTCGGCGTCAGATGGTCAGACTCAACCTCCATGCCTAGTTGCCGTTTCGGAGGCCCTTCGGCTCGCGCACAGCAAGCTCCCGTGTCTTCATCCCAAGTGGTGTGTCTCCGGCGATGTGGAGGTTCGCTCTGTCGCCGTCGCGCCGGAGAAGGAGCAGGACCGGATTGTTTTCTTCCAGATCATTCTAGGGTCCTTAGTGCAATTTGTATGGACTGGTCTGTAATTTCTAAGCTAATTGTGTTACCTTATCTATAATAAAGTGTAACTCCGGTGTCGACTCTTTTTAATGAAGCTCTCGGTCCTTCCGAACCGATGCCCTGTTAAAAAGAAGAAGAAAAAACTCCAGGGAATGCATGGTTCGGTGCATCCGGACGGCAGCTAGCTCATCATGCATCCTTTAAATAGTATGATGCACCTGTTTGAAGGGGTTCATATACAGAACGCCTGGAAATTCTACCCGGAGCAATCCCATCTCTCAGAAATAGCATATCACGATCAGCGAATAGGCGCTGGTTGACTTGAATTCAATTTTGCGTCTTTTTTTTTTAAACCTCGATTGAGTCTATATTTAGGAGACAGGCTAAAAAAAAAAATCCAAACAGGTTGGAGCTGCTTTTGCTTACTCCTTTCCTTGGTACTGCCCAGCAGGAAGGAAAAAGACTAGATCTCGAACCGTTGCCAGCAGCTTATAATTCTACAGTGGAAAAGTATGATTCGTTCATCCGGAAGAAAGGATATAGAGCCGGCCGGTATTGTATTTCATTAAAAAAATGGCCATACTTTTTAGAAAGCTGTCGAAGCAAGTTTTCTTGTTTTGTTGAAGAAGGCGAAGGGTCTAGACCTGACGGGGGAGAAAAAGGGCATGTTTTGCCTCCCATCGTTGCGCTACAGACACTATCAAAAACTCTTCTCCTCTGATCCGGCGTTAGAGCAGGTACAATAAGCCTAGTTAGACCATGCACTATGTGGCGTCGGTTCAATGAAAAAGTTGTCAGTTTAAGAATCGGTGACCCAAAATGCCTAAAATGTGTAGAACCGCACCAAATAGTAAATGTGGAGCCCAACTGACACATGCATGCACGAAAAATCCTCCTCTCTCCATCCTTTTACCTCACACACTTCTGTCAAATGGCCCACTTGTGCATGCAAAGAAGCGAACCAAAATGTTGATGCGCTTTTCTTGTCAGAATTCATGATGCGATGCCCTACTATGTGGTGAACCGGTTCAATCATCCTTTTGGTTCGCTTTTTGTGCACATAGTGCATGGTCTTAGATGGCTCTAAGCCTTACCACGTCAGCAAAAATCTTAGGTGGAGGGAAGAGAAAGAACATAGCCGCCTCTTCAGGAAGCGCCCGCTCCAGCGCAAGAAACAAGACGCTACCGTCCGCATGCAGCCTAGTGTCGACGGTTGAGTGAGCTGCATGCATTGAATGCATGTGCGCTTGAGTCTTGCATGCAGCCGTAGCTTTGCTAGCATTTAATTAATTGAATATTTAATAAAGCCAGTCTAACAGTCCATCTTATTGTACTAGTATTTGTTTAAGATGGTTTAGATGACATGGCACGAGCTTGTAGCCAGCAGCCGGCTATGTTATTGCTCTTGCTGCAGTGCAGGTTAATGCATGCTAGCTTCTTCTGGCCGGGCGGTCATGGCGGACATTGATCGACGCCGAAGAAGTCGGCACCTACCTTCGCACATGGCCGACAAAGCTGTCTCGATCTCTTCTCAGCAGCAACTAGCTAGCAGCCCATCATATCCATCCATCAAGCAGCCTGCAGCTAATTGCTTGGTGTCTGTCCGTCTCGGTCGTATGGTCTCCATGAATGAGGTTGCTACATTGTTTCTTTTTTTTTTTGTTTTTGCGTATGCTACAGAGCGTTTGCTCAAATACTACAAACGTTAGATCTCATAGTATATCACGCCCGTATGTGACCATGTTTTTTTATTGGATATGTATGTACAGTGTCGATCAGTAACTAATCTATGACAATATTAATTCACTGCAACGATAAGATCTCACAGTATGTTAGGAATAAGCCATGGTGGTCATGGTGGTGACCGGTGTTAGGACGCCGGGTCAGGTCCATGGCGAACTGTGGCGCGTGTGTGCGTGCGTGGGTGTGTGTTAGCTGTTGGCGAGAAGAGCGGGGGAGACGACCATGTCCTGGGCACGAAGGGTTGGCCGCGTTGATCGCGTTCGAGCGCGACATGGGTGTGAGCCGGGTCGTGTGGATCATGGCGGAGTGAGGTGTGTGAGTCGCGTGTGGGCGCGGGCAGGAGTGCGTGCTCCGCCTATAAAACCCAACCCCTCTGTAATCACCATGGCATCGAGTTGGAGCTCGAGCTGAGAAAGGAACTAGGGTGTATGTGCGCCCGTGGCGGCGTTCGTCGCCGGCAAAATCTCTGTGTCCACTGTTCTTCTTCTTACTCCGTGAGCTGAGAGTGAGAGAAGAGCTAGCCATGCCTGTGTGGCAACAACACAGTATACCACAGGGTTGGATTTATCCAGCTAGCATTGTTTCGCCAACAATGTGCTCTCATTGTTGTCGGTATATTTCATACCCACGACTAGAAAAATACACGGGGCCATCTGAGTTAGTCTCTAGAGGCAAAGATGACTAGGATCTCTGTTTTTTCTTTATTATTCAACACGTGTATATGGGTTTTTCCTTCCAAAAATAATTTCAAAGATCACATCAGTCATAGAATAGAGTATAAATATTAATTATGAAACATATATTAATAATAATCATAATTATTATTACCCCTAGGTCATATCTCCTTCGGAGAAAGAGGACAGCGCCGAGAAGGAGAGGAGAGGGATTCCGCAACGACGGCCTTCATCTCCCCCAGCCGGCCATCGCCGCCTTGCCACTCTGTGTGCCCAAAGCCCCTCCTCCGTCGGTCCGGCCGCCGCCCCCAGCCATCCCTCTAATCCACCCCACCTCCTTCTTCTCCGGCGACGGACACCAACGACCCTGCACCCGTTTCAGTTAAAGTTCCTTCCAGACCTCCGCCGCCGCCGCCGCATTAGCCCTGTTTCCGGCTCGATCATAGCTCGTCGGAGCCTTCTCCGCGACATGTTAGCAAATAGTACTGTTTTATTTGGAAGACCCACTTGGTTGCGACATGTTAGCAAATAGTACGGATGGACCCGACAGCAACAGTTGTTCCATATATCATATATGGTTCCAGGATGGTCCCCGCATGAGCGCTCTGGCCGCTCCACAAGCTAGGCCCGACAATAGAGTACTATATTGAGTTGCATTCCTTGATGAGTATACATAGCGCCAGAATTTAAAGGCTGACACCAACCAAATATTATGCTTGCTTCACCCCGTCGCTGACACAGCACGAGTGCGCGTAGAGTTTTTTTTTCATTAATGACCATTTACAAAAATTTCAATGACACGCCGGAAAAGGTTTAGCCACACTTCTTTTCGGCTTCAAGGAGGGCTTCTGAGAAGCTCCCCTCCCCCACCTTTTCCCAGAAGCCCGACTCATAAATTTGTTTAGACTTCCAAACTACTCTTTCCAAGACTAATTTAGAAGTATACACGAATTTATGAGTCGGGCTTCTGGGAGAAGCTGAGGGAGGGGAGCTTCTCGGAGAAGCCAAAAAGAAGTGTGCCTTAGTCACCTCGGCCCTTCGTAGTCCCGCCAATGGTGTTGATGTGTTTGGACTTTGGACAGCACATACACATCAGTCTGGTTGGCCATTTTAGAGGGCCTAGCCGTTTTCGCCACACCACGATGAGTCGAAGACGGCTAAGTACGTGGAAAATAGCCAAAATAGAGAAAAACTGGAATGTGTGTACAAACCAAACATGCCAACATTTTGGCCGTGGCTGTGAGGGGCCATAAGTTTTTTTTTAGAATTTTTAATATATTAAGTCAGCAAGCCGCCTTATTAAAAACCTTTCAGTCCCCTTAGGTACCCTGGTAAGGAAAAGAGTGCGTCTGAAACTTGCTGCTTTTAGGGCACATCAAACACAGATACATCATTCATTACAACAGCAGCGATAAAAGTAGGAGGATCACCATCCCAAACTAAAGGAGCATTTGAATCAAAAACAAATCTAGCTATTTTATGCGCCACCGCTTCTCTTGGGCAGTACTGGACTGTGACATGTCCAATTCTCCTAGCTGTTTGGAAACAATGCATAAGGATAGTCGTATAGGGACTCCACACATCAATCCTTTGATTAAAAGCTTGTGCAATTTCCAAGGAATCGGTTTCAGCAACCACCGACCTGCAGCCCATCATTTCCACCAGGTGCAGACCTTTGTGTAGAGCCATCGCCTCCGTAGTAGCCACATCAGCATATTAATCAAAGGGTCACCAGCTCCCGCAATTGGTTCACCTTTATCATTGCGAATAACAACGCCCGACGCACCTGTGCCATTAGGAAAGAAACAAGCATCAACATTCAACTTATAAGTACCTGAAGTCGGTTTACACCATGGTATTTCATGTGGTGCAGCTCCGGATTCAGCCCCCTTGAAATTTGCAGTCAAAGCTTGAATAGCAAAACTCGTTTTTGATGGAGGCGCAACAGCATTTCCTTTAACAGCTTCTCGCCGTTGCCACCAGATATACCAAGATCCAACAGCCACCACCTCTTTGACATCAACATGCTTCAGATGTTCAGGTGCCACTAATGTTTATCTCAGGAGTTCCTCGAGAAGGACCGAACCTGATCTATCAACTAACAAAGCCTTTTCAATAATATGCATTAAACCCAAAGCTCTCCAAATCTCCTTTGCACGTGGACATTTAAACATCAAGTGTCCTATATCCTCAGCATCCAAATTACATATTGGGCATTGTCCCGAGACTGGAATATGTCTGTTTGCTAACATTGCCATTCCTGGGACAACACCATGAAGAGCTTTCCAAAGGAATTTTTTTTATCTTACTTGGTACTTGGAGCTTCCAAAGGATCTCCCAAACCCGGTTATTTGAATACGTTCCCTGGCCATCACCTCTTGTTAACCTATGTCCATTTTGATGATTCCACTCAATTTAATAAGCAGACCGAACAGAGAAGGTATAAGTTTTTGTCATATGCCATGCAACAAAATCTTCATGAAGGTGATCATTCAAGGGGATCTGCAAAATTCTATCCGCATCAACAGGATTAAAAATAAACCGGATTGGCCCTTCATCCCAGTTACCTGACTCTTGATCGATGATCTCATCCACTGATCTCAGAAGAATACCGGCCTTAGGTGTTACCACCTTGAGTGTCGGGCTACCTGGCACCCAATGATCTTCCCAAATATTAATGTTTTCACCAGAACCCACTCTCCAAATATATCCGCGACAAAAAGTAATCAAACCAGCAACAATACTCTGCCAAGTGAAAGACGACCCTTTCTTCGGTCCAGCCTTAAGGACATTACCGTGTGGGTAATACTTAGCCCGCAGCACTCTTGCACAAAGGGTGTCAGGATTTGTGATCAATCTCCAAGATTGTTTAGCCAACATAGCTAAATTAAAAGCGTGCAAATCTCGAAATCCCAATCCTCCATTCTTCTTTGGGACACATAATTTCCACCAGGCCATCCAATGCATACGCTTGTGATTATTCGAATCCCCCCACTAGAAGCCAGCCATTGCATCTGTCATTTCTTTGCACAACTTTTTGAGGGGCTATAAGTGGTGAAGATTTTTACTATAATTGTATTGCTTAACAATAAACAAGAGGGTACAATGTTTATATAGGGGGTAGGGGCGGTGCCCGGCTATGCTAAAAACCCTAACTTGGTATACAAGAAATATATAATCTAACATCCCCCCGCTGTCTCAACTGTGGGCTCAACAACATTGAGACTGAAACGAATATCAGTAAATGGCGTTGTAGCAAGTCCTTTGGTGAAAATATCGACGAACTGAGCTGTTGTAGGAACATGAAGCACACGAACTTGGCCCAATGCAACCTTCTCCCGAACAAAGTGAATGTCAATCTCAATATGCTTGGTGCGCCGATGCTGAACTGGATTGCTAGACATATAAACCGCTGAAATATTATCACAATAAACAATAGTGGCCTGCTGAATAGAACGATGAAGCTCATCAAGTAACTGGCGCAACCAAACTGTTTCGGCAACTGCATGAGCAACGAGCCCAAGAAATCAAATTGTTGCCAAGAAAAACACAGTATCCTGAAGTGGATCGACGAGTGTCTGGACAATCAGCCCAGTCTGCATCAGAATATGCTGTCAAAGTAGTTGGAGCGGAGGTGTTTATATGGAGACCGTGGTCAAGTGTACCTTTGAGATACCTAAGGATTCTTTTGACATGATTGAAGTGTGGAATTTTAGGATCATGCATGTATAAACAAGCTTGTTGAACGGCATAAGAGAGCTCAGGACGTGTGATGGTAAGATATTGAAGAGCACCAGTTAGGCTACGGTGCAAAGTTGGATCAGGAAAGGGTTCACCAGCAGAAGATAGTTTAATGGCGGTGTCTACAGGAGTTTTAGAAGGTTGACAATCTAACATACCAGCCCTAGTGAGAATATCAAGAGAATACTGACGTTGAGAAAGAAAGAGACCATTAGAATCACGAGATACGGCAATACCTAAGAAATGATGTAGAGAACCTAAGTCGGTCATGGCAAATTCATGCTGAGAGTGAAATGACATGAGTGAGAAAGCTTTGAGAGGAGGTAGTAAGGACAATGTCATCAACATAAAGAAGAAGGTATGCAATATTACCATCGGCATTAAAGACAAAGAGAGAATAATCAGAACGAGATGGCGTGAAACCAATAGTTTGGACAAAAGTAGAAAAGCGTTGAAACCATGCTCTAGGGGCTTGTTTTAAACCGTATAAGGATTTGTTAAGAAGGCATACATGATTGGGAAGGGCAGAATCTTCGAAGCCAAGGGGTTGTTGACAGTAGACGGTTTCATTTAGAGTACCATTAAGAAACGCATTTTTTACATCTAGTTGATGAATTGGCCAAGAAGAAGAAACAGCAATACTAAGAATGATGCGAATAGTGCTAGGTTTAACGACAGGAGAAAAAGTTTCATCATAGTCTATACCATGCTGTTGAGAGAAACCTCGACAAACCCAGCGTGCTTTATAACGAGAGAGAGTGTCGTCGGAGTGGAACTTATGCCGAAAAACCCATTTGCCAGAGACGATATTGGTGTTGGGTGGGCGAGGAACGAGTTGCCAAGTGTGATTGGAGAGGAGGGCGGCCCAGTTGGGATCGAGAAGAGCTGATTTGTAGGTTTTAGGAAGGGGGGAGAGAGAGAGATTAACATTGTCGTGAGTGACGTGTAAATTGAGCCAGCGAGTAGGGAGTCGAAAACCAGATTTTGCACGAGTGCGCATAGTATGATCATTAAGTGGAGGAAGAGCGGGTATGGCATGAGGTGGAGGAGGTAGTGGTGGCGAGGCACCCGGCGCAGCGGATGTATCGGACGCAGAGGTAGAGGAGATGGTGGGTTCAGCCCTAGCAGGAGAGACGGCGGGCTGTGCTGCCACGGCAGGAAAAGTGGGGGGTTCGTCTGCCGCGGCAGAAGGTGCTGCCGCGACAGGAATAACGGGCGTTTCTTCTGCCGTGACAGGAACCGGGTGTGGTGGTAGAACGGTAGTGTATAGGGGTAGTCGAGAGGCTTGTTTGGTGGAAGATTCCGGTGGGGTAGAAGATGGTCTAGGGGCGAAGGGAAAAACGTTTTCATCAAAGGTAACATGGCGAGAAATATGAATTTGGCCAGAGAGAAGATCAAGGCAACGGTACCCTTTGTGCTCATCGGAATAACCAAGAAACACACATGGGATGGAACGGGGAGAAAGCTTGTTTTGGGAGGTAGCATAGACATTGGGAAAATAAAGGCAACCGAAGACTCTAAGCTCAGAATAGTTTGGGTGACAAAGAAAGAGAGAGAAGTAAGGTGTTGTTTTTGGGTTGACGCTAGATGGACGGATGTTAAGAAGAAACGTAGCAGTGCGTAAAGCTTCAGCCCAATATTTTGAGGGCATCGATGAGTTGATAAGGAGAGTTCTAATGATATCATTAATGGTGTGAAGGGAGCGTTTGGCTTTACCATTTTGGGGAGAGGTGTATGGACAGGAGAAACGCAGAAGAATGCCATGTTGAAGGAAAAAATTCCGATTAGCAAAATTATTAAATTCACGTCCATTATCACATTGAATAAATTTAATTGGAAGAAAGAAATGAGTGGCAACATATCGTTGAAAGCTAATAAAAAGGTTGTGAACTTCGGATTTGTTGCGAATGGGAAAAGTCCAAACAAAATGAGTGAAATCATCTAGTATGACAAGATAGTACTTAAAACCCGAAACACTTAGAGTTGGCGCGGTCCACAAATCACAATGAAGGAGCTCAAAAGGAAAAGTGCTAAAAGAACTAGAGGTGCTAAAAGGGAGACGGACATGTTTGCCCTGTTGACAGGACTGACAAAGAGAGGGACTATGAGATTGGAATTGAACAATCACTAAGTAAAGTGGACAGTGTAGCATTGTTTGGATGGCCTAATCGTCGATGCCAGAGATCTACGGTGGTGAGCATGGATGATGGTGGGGAAGCAGCAGGGGCGCCATGAACAGAGTAGAGGTCGCCGGAGCTAGCGAAGCGAGCGATCTCCGCCTTGGTCAGGAAGTCCTTCACAGATAAACCAAAGGGTTCAAACTCGACGGAGACATTATTATCTTGAGTAAAACGACGAACAGAGATTAAATTTTTAATGAGGGCTGGTGCAACGAGAACATCACATAGAAGAAGGGGTTTGTTTGCGGATGGAAGTTGAGTGTTACCGACACAGTATATGGGTATAGTAGAGCCATTGCCAAGAGTAATGGATGAAAAGTGAGATGGTGTGCAAGATGACAGCATATTAGATGAAGCAGACATATGACTAGAAGCACCAGAATCAAAGATCCAAGCAGTACCTGAGTTACCTTGGGCAGCATAGTTGTTCATGGCCTGAAGAAACGCAGCTTGATCCCAGTTCGGAGCGTTGGGAGCAGGGGCAGTTGTTGGTGCAGGTGCCAGCGCAGGAGGTGCAGCAGGCGCGAGTACATGTTGTACGGCGAGTAGTAGGCTCCTGGATCATATGGCGGGGGTGGCGATGCAGCATAAGGAGTGTATGTGGGAGCAGCGTAATAAACATGAGCTGGGGGCATGGCATGAGAGGGCCCGGCGAGCCAGTATGGGGGCGCACACCAGGCTGCCACGCGCCAGAGTACGCCGGAGGAGCGCCGGACGGGTGGGGCGGAGTCCAGGGCATGGACCAAGCCTGGACCATCCCGGTCCATGGATCATGAGGCCGCCAAGTCGGTGCTGCAGGGGGGCCGGGGTCGATGTAGAGGAGCCGGTCGGTGGAGCGGGAGGAGCAGGAGTAGCGGGAGGCCGAGGTGGCCTGTAGATGGGCTTTGTCCCGCGATAATTGGGGCTGGGACGCCAGCCAGGAGGTGGAACAGGTGAGGGTGGCGGAGCAGGCAAGGGAGCCTACGCTGGTGGCCGAGGTGTGGCGGTGAAGACTTCGGGCCGGGCCTCCTTCGTGGTGATGCTGTGATCCGCCCACTTCAACATGGACTGAACCTCTTCGAAGGAGGGAGGGGGTCGCATCATGGGGATGAACGATGCCTGCTTGTCGAAGCGCTTGCTGAGACCGTCGAGAAGGACCTTGATAAGTTGGCGATCCTCAATAGGGTCCCCAAGTTCATGGAGCTCGTCGGCGATGGCCTGGAGACGTTGGCAGTAGACGCCGACACGGGAGTCGCCTTGAACGGTGCTGTGGAGTTCCGTGTTGAGGGTGTTGATGCGGGCGTCGACGTTGTCCTGAAAGAGCCGGCGAAGGGCGGCCCAAAGCATGGCGGCATTGGTGGCGGTGCGGAAAACCAGATTGAAGATCTCGGTGCTCACCCGCTGGTAGATCCACTGTATAATAGCGAGATCACCTTTGAGCCAGCGAGGATCCGAGGGACGCGGGGCGGCGTTGATGTCGATGTGCTGAAGAAGATTGCAACGTCCGAGATGGACCTCGAAGAGATGGCGCCAGTGATAATAGTTGTGTTTGGGTAAATCTAAGGTAATTGGGATTAGGGGAGTAACATCGGAGATTGTATCTGCAAAGTTTATGGTGGTAGGAATTGAGAGGGCTTGGGAGGGAGAGGGGTGGGTGGCGGAGGTGGAGGTGATGGCCGTAGTGTTGGAAGCTTTGGCCGCGGCGGCCGCGACAACGGCGGCGTGCCACTCGAAATAGCCAGGCGGCGGCGGCGGCGGAGGGGTGGGCGGAAGCGCCATGCCCTAGATCGGTGTCAATCTGATACCATGAAGATTTTTACTATAATTGTATTGCTTAACAATAAACAAGAGGGTACAAGGTTTATATAGGGGGTAGGGGCGGTGCCCGGCTATGCTAAAACCCCTAACTTGGTATACAAGAAATATATAATCTAACAAGTGGTTTAATGTTTTCTCACATGTTAAAAGTGGTTCAAAGGTTACTAGCCAGCCACGTACCCCTTTGCAGGTTTCCTCTCAGCCAAAAGACGATTAGGTCTCGTGCCTCCCGCTGGCGCCGCCAGGGATCTTGCTTCCTCTCCCTTGGCTTTAGGTCATGGAGGCGCGGTGGATCCTGGTCCATGTCGGCGGGAAGGCTCCGTTTTTAGGTGTTTTCTTGTGTTTTGTCAAGTTTTGTGTCCTACTCAGGAAGGCGAGGCAGCAGCTCCCTGGTGATGGAATAAAGTTTTTCCCGCCTAGCCCCCGTTCTGGCGGTGCATCTAGCGTCGTCGGAGGGCGTGTGAAGGTGTGTCTCCATCGGATCTCGCGGGATTCGTTCGGTGTTTGTCTTCAGCGGATCCGATTGGATCTGGTCGTCGTTCGTCTGTGTTCGTATGTCTATAAGATGGATCCTTCTGATCTACGTTTCTCTTCATCGGAGACGGTTGCTCGTCTGGTGCGTTGGTCCTGTGGTGCCTTAGCACGACGACTTCCCGACTGTTTACTACAAAAAGGTTTGCGTGACTCCGGTGAGGGAGGGGCGATGGCAGCGGCACGCCTTCGGCTCGTTCCAGTGCTTGTAGTCGTCGCTAGGTGGTCTACGGATCTGGATGAAATTTTATTGCTTCTTCTATTCTTTGTACTGCTTTAGCAGTTGATGAATAGATTGGAAGTTTTCCTGCAAAGAAAAAAAAGTGATTCAAAGGTTTGAAAAGAGCCATTTAGGACAAAAATATATATGTCTATGGACGAGCAAGACATGATGGGGTCATGCATTTATTAACCTAGATCTAAATCTTTTTTTTTTTGAGCTGGGAGATTTTATTGATTAGCAACACTTTACAGAAAGTAGCTTGAATGGCTGAATAGCCATCTGAGAGAGAGCAACACGCACTGGACACAGTCCAGCCTGCTCAGAAATGCAACACCTGAATATTACATCTGCATTAATAAGCCTAAGAGCTAACTTAGCTTGGTGGTGTGCCTTGAAATTTTCATGCCTGCTAATGTGGAATATCCTGGTGGAGTTAAAAGCCGAACTATTGAATATAGCTGCGAGTTGTGGAGCAATCTGCCAGTGCCCAGGTGCATCCAGAATATCACATGTTCTCACTGATGATGAAACAATCTTGTTGTCTGTAAGAATAACCGGTTGTTGAGAGCAGAGCAACTCGGCGATAGTGATAGCCAGTTGAACCCCAAAAGCTTCAGCCTGAAGAGCGGAAGAAGCTGAAGGCATCATTGCCGAGATGAAGATGTAGTTGCAGTGAGCCAGTCCTGGGTTTTGTATAAAGATGCCAATCCCAGCTGGTGCTAGCTGATGTCCTTGTGCCGGCTTCCACGTTGTATCAACAAAGAAAACTGTCCCAGCATGCATGGCATATTCCAAACTCACAGATTCCTGCATGTGAGAGTTGTGTTGATTGCCTTCCTCCAGAGAGAGTACAGGGTTGTTGCGGTCATCAATCCGAGTAGCACGCAGAATAGCGTTGGCTGCTGCTTGTACCTGCAAAGGTTTGTTTACTTTCCTGCCAAAGAGAGAATCATTCCTAGATTTCCATAGACACCACAAGAATGTATATAGGTTGGAAATAGATGCATTGGGGTGTCCAGAGGCGAGGATTGCATGAATTATTGCAGGAATTGAGTGGTGGTTTGTAGCAAAAACTTCCAATCTTAAGTGCCATGGTGAAGCAAACCAAGCAGCTTTTGCAAACGGGTAAAGGAAGAATAGGTGCACCTCATCTTCTTCAGCTCCACACCTGAAACATTCTTTGTCTATGTGTGATGAGAATCTGCCCGCACGCATACATGTGGGAAGAGCTCTTCGCAGCAGCCGCCAGGCAAAAGTCTGCACTAACCTAGATCTAAATCTGCTCCACTCAATTAATTGAGACTAGCCATAGTGGAAGTAATTAAGCTAGTAACATAGATGCCACGTAGGCTAAAAAAATGATGTGTCAACTAAGTAATGACCAAAAAGAGTTGTGGTAACATAATATGTTACTGTAACATCACATATCCCAAAACAATTTGAGTCTACAACCTAACAAATAAAGCTTTGCATTACACCACATATATGTTACTACCCACTATGGAGGTATTAACCATAGCCTAGCATAATGGAGAAATACTCTTTTCAAGACGTGAGCACATGCTATGAATGGAGTTAGCGGTTATTGTATTGTAAGTCTGTAACAAGTTTACTGTGAGTTCTGTGCTCTGAGCTCCCTTTGTAGGTGTGGAGTCCCCTAAAACATGAAAACTTTTAAACGTGAAAACTTTTAAACCTTGCCATGCCTCGTCAGTGGCTTGGTAGGTAGGGTAGCAGTAAGCAAGCAGCCGCCGTGTTTTGCAGCTTCCTTGTTCATGGCACCGGGCAAGCCGGCGACCTGTTGGAGATTAGATGATGTTGAAAGTATAAACTGCGGAGGAAATTTCGATGGTTTGGATGAAGCGTCGCACCGTCGGTCGGAGATTAGACATAGCGTCGATGGCAGTCCATAGGTTCTGGCTCCGCCCACAGATTATGTACGCGTCGCCTCGTGTTCTCGTGCTCTTGTTGTCATTGTCGCCTCATGTTCTTGTGCTCTCGTTGTCCTTGAAGCTGAAAAGATTTGAAGGTGCATTATTTACACATCAAGATCTATAATTCTGTCCTTTTTCTATAGCTTGAATTGGAACATAAAATATCTCGGACTAGACTTTGCAGACTTGAAGTAAATCAATACCTATATGTACATATTTTTGGTCACTATCAAGATACATTTTCTTAATGTTTAATATAATTAAGGGCTCCAGAATCCGGGAGTCAAAATGACGCACTCAGCTATGTTCACGTACTTGCAAGTACTCTATAGATCAAGTTATATCATCCATAGTACTTCGTGGAGTATGCTACCCATAGTGGGAGTATCATATGAGTAACATAACTGCCACATAGGTAAAAAAACATAATGTGGTGTGTATTTAATACGAAAAGATAGGGCTGTGGTAACATCGCACATTCCTATATAAAATGAGTTTACATCCTAATAAATATGACAACACACATATGTTGTTACTAACCACTAGCATTGACCAGTAATATGTGTATTTTACTACTAGTCTATATTACTCCTAGCCTTAGCACCAGCCAGTCTACAATGGATGGTCGTTGATGCCACGTGCGAGCCACCTGTGAGTGGTCGTATAGACGTAGGGCCCAAAAGGACTAGGGTAGCACATTACTTGGTTGGTAGGGTTTCTTCACGTGACATTTTATTTACAGCTGCCAAATTTAGTTTAGTCCCGGGGAAGAAAGGTGGAAATGGAAATACGTTATAACGATTTTTTTAATCTAACCATCAGAAATAATTTGAATGATGTGGCTCATTGTGTGATGCCTCTATTAAGCATATCATATTTTACTTTTATTACATAATAGTTCTGAAAGTTAATCAATGGCACATGTAAAGTTAGAAGTCTGAAACAGGCGATATAATCGCCTGGCTTTCCGATATGTTGTGCTCAACTAGTTTTCATCGATTCAGTGATTAATATAGGTACACCAAGCTAGATCACAAGCATCGAATACTATTTCCAACCTTTCCGTTTCTCAAAACAAGGTGTATATTGTTATAATGTCAGTGGTATTAACTTTTACCAAACTTGTAGAAAACTATTACAATTATTATACTACATAGTATTTCCCTTTCCAACTAAACACGGTATCTAACACTAACGTCCGCTAGCTGTTCCTCTCTCTTGGTGCGGACACTATGCGACATGTTTGCAAACAGTGCAAGTTCTATTACGAAGACCCACTTGCTTGTGACAGTGTACTGCTTGTTGAAACGGCTAGATGGCCATGTCGCCTCATGTACCTTCTGCTTGCTGTTCCTCCCGCGTGGTGCACGAGTTTTCACTTTTTTAAGCAATCAATCGTTATAACACCTGAACCTGTCACCAGTGGCGGACAGCTTGCAGTCTACATTCAGGGCAACAAGCCCCTACGTGTAATACTAGGTTGAACATGGGGCATATGAACCCGCGTTGGGAAATGCATTTTCTAAAATTTTAAAATTTCTGAACATGATCGCGTGTACATCTACACATTCCATGTGTGCGTAGAAAATTTCGCGAAGAAATGACTTTATAGTTGGCTTATGTAAAAAAGATAAAAATACTTCACATATATACTGCTATATAGTAATGATATTTTCTCCCTTTTACGGAGTCAAAGTAAATAGTAATTTCGTCACGAAACTCACGTGCAGAGCACATGTTTTGCATTACTTATGCATGGAAATTTTGTTTCGAATTTTTTTAACATGTTTTTATCAATTTTTTGACATTTCAAATAGGAGGGTGCATATGCCCTCATGTTCACTATATTCACTCTCTACATGGTCTATGTAGTGTTACTTGTCCTAAATCGTTTTTTCGCAAAACTTTTAACTACTTTTGCCTCGTTGGAAAAGTTTTAGCCACTTCTGGCCCCTCGGAGGGCGCCAATGGTGTTGGCGTATTTGGACAACACATACACACTTGTCAGGTTGGCTATTTTAGAGGGACTTAGCTGCCTTTTCACCATAGACTAGTCCAGTGCATTCCACACTGGGTAAAAAATGGCTAAGTACTTGGAAAATAGAAAACACAGCTACTCCCCCAAATCAAAATATAAGATGTTTTAGCATTTCTCTTTCCATCCGTATGTAGACATGTTTTAGTGTAAGATTCATTTGAACCTTACACTAAAACATGTCTAGATACGGATGGAAAGAGAAATGCTAAAACATCTTATATTTTGATACGGAGGGAGTAGTATTTATGTGCTATCCAAACACCTGTTTTTGGCGGGACTCCAAGGGTCCAGTAGAGGTTGAAACATGCATAGCTGCTCCACTAAATTTAGGAAACTGCAATAAAAGAGACAAATATTTTCTGGTGTTGATTCAATGTTCCATAACTATCATTCGGGGCATGTTTAATGCTAATATTCGACATTTTTGAGAACTCACACATAATGGAAGAATACACATGATTCAGGTGCAATGTGTTGAGTGTCCGCGGCACTCGGCAAAAACATGGTTACTACTGAGTGTAACACTCGGCTTGTAGCACTAGGCACCGGCACTCAACAAACATGTATACCCTAAGTATATTTCTGCCTTCGGCAGATGTATCGCTCAGCTCAAATATTTTATCACGCTGATGGGGTGGAAAAGAACCGATTGTGATCTATTTTATATGTCCAAGGTATTTGTCGCAATTTGATTTTCTTTGAGAGTCACTGTGTAAAATGTGATCACACATTCATACATTCCCTTGTTATCAAAAAGATGTTTGTGGAATCAATCCCTATATATCTTACAAGACAACCCCATTGACATGCATTAATAATAATATATCTCCATATGTAGGCTATGACATACTACATTAGTTGAGCCATTCATTTATCCATGTCACCCACTAATATTTATTAATTACATGCAAACAATCTACATTATCCATTCTTTAATTCATAATTGTACACATTACCAAATTCATAATTCAACACTGATGCGATGGAAAAAGAACCGATTGTGATCTATTTTATATGTTCAAGGTCTTTGTCGCAATTTGATTTTCTTTGAGAATCACTGTATAAAATGTGATCCCACGATGGCGGCGTTAGAAATTTATAACAGGGTATTCACGGGTATTCATTTTGTTAAAATCATCACTGTTTTTATCAAAATCGTCAATGTTTTGTTATAATCAACACTGTTTTGCAAAAATCATGGGTATTCACTTGCATACCCAAGAATACACCTAGCGCCGCCCCTGCCCACGAATGAGGATTCGTACATTCCCTTGTTATCAAAAAGATGTTTGTGGAATCAATCTATATATCTTATAAGACAACTCCACCAACATGCATTAATAATAATAATAATAATAATATATCTCCATATGCAGGCTATCGACATCATGAACTAGTTGAGCCATTCATCTATCCATGTCACCCACTAACATTTATTAATTACATGCAAACAATCTACATTATCTATTCTTTATTTCATAATTGTACACATCACCAAATTTCAAATACATAACTATTTTACATCGGTTAGATTTAGCTCCTGACGGATTGTCAAATCATATTACCGTAGACAACCTTTTGTTTCATGTGTATTATACTCTTTTGTGTACATAATTAATGGACTTTTTCATGGAGATTCCCATTGCTGTGTTGGCAGTACAAGTATCGCTCAGAGCAACATGTCGGATCTGCCTAAACTGGAAAAAGAGAGGTGTATCACATTGGTTTTTTGAGTCCACTCGTCGAACTAAAAAAGACATATTCTTTAACATCACCTGGTAGTTATTAGTTACATGCTAGTACAAGTACAGTGTTCTTCGAGTTACAGTTGTTGTATACAGTGATACGGCTGAGAGCGAGACTGTTGTCAGTTAATTTAATTTGGAAGATGGACCACTGCCGGGAAGTAGCTGTATATATTTGTCCTCCACAAGCAGCATAGATGGGCACACCGGCCGCACTCACCGACGTCGGCAGTTTATGATCATGGAGATGATGAAGGTGGAGGTGGTGGAGTCGACGCATGTGGCGCCGAGCGAGGACACGCCGCGGCTGCCACTGTGGCTCTCCAACCTCGACCTCATCATGCCGGAGACGCACACGCCGCTGGTCTACTACTACCCGGCCCCGACGAGCGGCGGCGGCAGCGAGGGCGAGGGCTTCTTCTCGCCGGAGCGGCTCAAGGCGGCGCTGGCAAGGGCGCTGGTGCTCTTCTACCCGCTGGCCGGGAGGCTTGGCGTGGACGCGAGCGGGCGGATGCAGATCGACTGCAACGACGGCGGGTGGGCGCTCTTCGTCGTCGCCAGAGCCGACTGCACCGGGGAGGACCTCTTCGGGGACTACAGGCCTTCGCCGGAGATCAGGCGTATGTTGGTGCCGTCCGGCGACAACCCCTGCCTCGCCATGTTTCAGGTAACACATCTGCTGCCTGTTATAACATTCTGATTACTACAGTACTCAATAAACCTAGATGGAGGGAGTAGTATGTTTTACGAAAGGATAGAAAAAATCATTACCTGCTGCATTGTAGTACTTCTTCAGTCCTACTACCTCCATCCCAAGGCTTAAGGCCTATATTTTTTTTGAAAAGTCAAACCAACTGAAGTTTGACCAAACTTTTAGAAAATCTATCAACAAATATGACATATTGTAGATATCAGGTGAAAATATATTTCATTATCTATCTAATGATATTGATTATGTATTTTGTATATTAATAATTTTTTGTAAAAACTTGGTCAAACTTGACATAGTTTGACTTTTCAAAAAAATATAGGCCTTAAGCCTTGGGATGGAGGTAGTAGTACCCAAGGCATAATTTTTGAATATCTTGAGCCAAGGTGATAAATGATTGGAGCTAAACTCTTGCATGCATTGGTGGGGCAGGCAACAAGCCACTAGTTGAGATGGAATTAAATACAATTGTGCCTAGGAGGTGAGTAGTTATGGGACAAATGGATTTTGGGATTGTGCTCTGGAACTAGGACGGAGGGAGTACGTACGTACGACCCTCTTCCATAAATGCATGCAGTACGTACAATGCTACTCCTATTTTATACAAGCCCAGAGGACCAAGTATGATTTCGATGTGAATGCATCTGTACATGCATTAATAACCTTATTATGAATTGCCGCCGGGGTATGGGCTAACGTCGAGTCTAGCTACACCAGTCAATTCTACTTTTTACTCTCTAATTATTTAAGGAACTTTAGACCATCTTTTTTTTATACATGTTCATTGGGTAAGGGTAAGGTGTGAGGTAATGGTTGATGCTCGTAAACGTGAGGGCACCATGTCGCCCTAACTTTACATAACTTTTTGCGCCACATCGGCTTAACACCTTGGTCTCACCTAACAATACATTCAGAAAAATGGAGATAAAAACCATGTTCAACAAAAATTAGATGGGGTATTTCGATAATTTTCTCACTAAATGGGGTAACATGTATGCCATGTGCATAACTATGGGGTAAAACGTCGCATTCTCTCTTTCTTTCCCTGGAGGACCACGAAAGCCCAAGATCGCACCTTTATGTGTCTCGTGCACAAGAAACAAAACAATTACTAGTAGGAAGAATTTTGATAATAATAGGTACACAAGAGGATTTTATGTCTTTCCGTACTCTTTCCAAACACCCGGACTCTGTGTTACCGTCAGTTCAGTGCCGGACCTTCATGGGGGCCAACCAGGGCCATGCCCCCCCCCCCCCAGCCCATGAAGAAACAACCTATATATTACACGTATTTGGCCCATTTTGTCCACCAAAATCAGCCCCCCCCCCCCCCCCCCCCCCCCTGCGAAATTAGGCCCAAGGTCCGCCACTGCGTCAGTTCAATGATATTTGATCATGTCGGGCGGAGAACCGCCCACCCGACAACACTTACGTGGTTGTTTTAATCTATGTGGTTTGTTTTAACTGGGCAGTATCCTTATTTATGCTCAAGGGTCTTCGAAAATACAATCCCTCCTGGGCACACGCGTGCCCGTCTTATCATCCACCTTTCATTCTGTGTTGTGTGGTCAACGATTGCTAACAGCTCTTTACAAAGAAGCCCAGAAAACTATATCCAATTCGTATCCAAAGGTCCTTCAAATTTTGCAACAAAGAGTCTATATTTCACACAATTAGCATTTTTCATTTTTCTGTGATCTTGTGGAACTTTCAAGGAAGATATTCCATACAAGATTTTTTTGAACAAAAACGGGTATCTGGGAATATCGAGAAGCTGGCCATGAAAAAAGATTTTTTTTTTTACCATGGTAAATACAGATCTGGACAAAAACGTACATGAAAGAAATCTTCAACAAAATAATAATGACAGCAAATAAATCCACATCTGGACGTAGAAATAGATACGTACAAGTACAAGAATGGCAGCAACAAAATAGGAAAAAAAATCAGAAAAGGAAAAACGTGGATCTGGATTAGGTTGATCCATATCAGGAGCCATGGCCGGTTGATGTCCTCCACCGACGCCGTCCACCTGCAGCCGCCCAGGACCTTGCTGACCTCGAGCCGGCGCCGTCGCGGGTCATCGACAGCCTCGGTCCCATTAGCGGCGGCGGCGCTTGATTCAGAGGCCGGGAGCACGAATCCGCGGCCGGGATCTCAAGTCAAGGAGAGGGAGAGGAGAGAACTGGTCGGCAGCGCCCGTCACGTATGAAGGAGAGGCGACGTCGACCATCGACGGGACTCGTGGAGGTGGGCATGGATGGTGACGTAAAGGAGATGGAGAGGAGAGGGGCTATTCGGTGGGGGTGCTTCCGTGCTTGTAAAGGTTGGGATGCAGAATTAGATGGACATGTACAGCTTCGGTTCTATGGGGGCACGAAAGTGTACAAGTGCAGGGTGAAGAATGCAAGTTTTACAGCACGAATCTCCAACTTGTCATAGATGGCTAAGATAAGACCGGGACACGTGAGCCCAGGAGGAAAAACCGCGTTGAAGGGTCTTACGTTGTTGTTATGTTTTCCTTTGCAATGAAATGGGATATGAAAACAAAATTAAACTGTCAACTTGAGTAAACTAGATATCATACGAAACAACCGAACAAAGTATTAGAACAAAACAAAACTTAATTAAGCCAGCAAGCATAACATCTCTTGTGGGGTACTACATATTTTTCTAGCTACAACCGGATCTGATGAATTGTAATTTTTGGTCTGAACATGCATGATGACTTACTTGCTGCTTGTCTGTGCATATACACAACACAGGTGACCTTCCTCAAGTGCGGCGGCGTGGTGCTCGGAACGTCACTCCACCACGTGGTCATAGACGGTGTGGGCGCTTTCCATTTCATGCAGACGTGGACCGGGCTGGCGCGCGGTCTCAGCGTCTCCGAGGCGTGCCCATCGCCGCCATCCCACGACCGCACGCCGCTCCGGGAACGATCACCGCCGCACGCCGACTCGGACCACCAGGTGTACCTGCCCGGAGACCCAAACCGTGGCCCCGTCGCCACCCGCGTCTACTCCGTCTCACCGAAGCTCCTCGCCGACCTCAAGTCCCGGTGCGCTCCCGGAGTGTCCACCTATGGCGCCGTCACGGCGCACCTCTGGCGCTGCATCTGCGTCGCGCGCGGCCTGCCGCCGAGCTCCCACACCCGCCTCCTCGGGCCGGTCAACTTCCGCCACCGTCTGCAGCCGCCACTCCCGCCAAAGTTCTCCGGCAACGCCATCGTGCGCACCCTCGTCTCCATGAAGGTGGGCGATGTCCTCGCCAAGCCGCCAGGGAAGATTGTGGCCGACGTGATCAAGAAGGGTGCGGAGCAGGTCGACGATGCGTACGTGCGGTCGGTGATCGACCACCTGGAGATCGAGCGCGAGAAGGCCGGCGAGTGGCCGCGCGGAATGCGTATGACGGAGTCGGACCTGTGGGTGGTGAGCTGGCTGGGGATGCCCATGTACGACGCCGACTTTGGGTGGGGCCTGCCGCGGCTCATCTTCCCGGCGGAGATGCTTTTCAGCGGCATGGCGTTGGTCACGCAGCGTGTTGACAGGGACGACGGCATTAACGTGCTGCTTGCACTGGAGCCCGAGAATCTGCAGCGCTTTGAGGACACCTTCTACGGAGAGTACTGACATCGATCGATCGGCTGTTGGTGTTTTTGAGAGTACTGAAATCTTCAGCACATGCCGGTTGATTGTTTATTTTTTTCAGTACACATGAATAAGTACGATCAGGTTGAAGATTTTGTTTGCCTCTGCTTGATGGAGCCGTTGTGTCTTCAGGAAGTTTGTTTCTCATCAGTCCCAGCCTGATGCTGGCGTAAAGTTACACGTGGTCAAAGCCCTAACACGGTCCAACCTCATCTGGGAACTGTCGCTGGCGACCACCACCATGGCGATGGGCAGAGAGCAACAGGCTCGAGGGAGGAGGATTTAGGGTTTGGTCGGCCGCAATAGAATGGGGAATTGTCGATCTAGGCCGGTTCGATCCGACCGGTGGATATATCCACAGCCTTTTTTACACGTGGTCGAAGCCCTAACACGGTCTAACCTCGCCACGTCAGCGCCATTTCGCCCCGACAGCGCGAGTGACAAGTCTATTCATAAATGTGTCCAAAGTGACCTCCCGAGTGTGACACTCTCGAGTCGAGTGACCAAAGTACTCATCTCGTTCAAGTTGTGACCGTTCATGCGATTATCTCTTTTGATATTCTGTTGGTTGCCCTTTGAGGCCACTTTATGACATCCATAATTTGTAAACTTTTATTCTTAAACTTTACAACAAATGTCTATATGCATCGGTTGATGCAGAAGCCGGGATTATACTCCCCTTTTATTTAATATAAAAGAACTTATCTAACTAAAACATGTTTAGATATACCTTTGCTTAGCTCCTGTAGTGGCCAGTACTAGTGTTGTGAAGTTTTGGTTGGTCGCTCGGCCCGCCGCTGCGCATGATTCAGTCAAGATGCAGAGTAGTTCAGTAGGTTTGGTTATCGACTTTATATTGTACTAGCAGTAGAGAAGAATTAACTAATGCAGACCACAGTATATATAGTACCGGTTCTGCTTAGATCGTTAGCATTGTGTTTATGTTATACTCCCTCCGTTCCACAATATAAGATGTTTTAGATGTTCTACATGTTGTCTAGATTCGGACTAAAAGAATGGAAAGTGGGTAAACACATACACTAAAACATGTCTAGATACATGTGATATAAATACGAATGTGAAAAGACGTAAAACATCTTATATTATGGAACGGAGGGAGTACAAGTCAAGTGTTTGTACCGTTTTCAGTTCAAAGCTGTTGAGCCGTGCACTCAGCTAACTCTTACTCTTTGACAACCTCCGACCGTAACAGACTGACGAAACACAAACATTTCTCCATGACTCAAACCAATTCACTTCCTCCAGCTAACAGGGAATCTTGTCATGCATAAATAAAAAGCTTAAGCCAGCCAGCCAGCCAGAATATACCAAGGTTCACAAATAGGTGGACAATGAACAAACAGCCATTTTTTAGCCTGTAAAATTTCCTTGAATCAAATCAGCTGTTCCAACACATTTGGAGGGAACCTAACAATAAACTGCAATGGTAATGGCCTATATCTTCAACTAATTAAATGATGCCTCCTGTTAAATAGAATGAGAATCTAACTAACACTGTTTCTGTTACACTTCTGACAGCTCAACAAGAAAGAAAGAATTACCATGTATACCGCTAACTAACTGAGGTTCAAAGCCAGGAGGACCAGGTCGTTCATTCTCTGTCCCTAAACCCCGAACGATCATTCATGCTCCTGAGGCCTTGGGGTCTCGCATCGCTCTAATCTATGATGGTTGCTTGGGATTCTCCTTCCTTCATGATCATACCGAAGTCTAGTCCTCGCTCCATTCCGCAAGCTCCGATCCACTCTTCCGCCACTGTCCACGCCTCTTCCTCGACACACTGAACTCTTGTGTTCCATGGTGGATGATGATACATCACGACGAGACGTCTGCGTTGACGGGGTGGAAGGGCAAGGACTCCCTCGAGGATAGGCCAGTAACGGTGGGAAAGGATTACAAGGCACGCCAGGTGCGACTTTCCATTTCTGGCCACACTGGGTTCCTTCAATTTCAGGAGTTCCCAAGTGCTGAACAAGAGCGATTGGAATTCCATATGAAACACTCAAGTTTGGCAAATACCTCCCTAGGCAAAATCCTGGAGCAACCCCACCAGAGTCTGAACAAGCTTGTGCAGGCTGCTGACATTCCTGCTTTCGAGGCTCAAACCCTGGAGGCACATCATCATCTGCACCATCTGTTGAGCTTACCATAACAGAAACATCGTTATGGTTGCTGCTTGTTACCCAATTCTCCCCATGCGACCTATTTCTCATCAAACTGGTCTCGGCAACCAATTCTCCATGTCCAGGATAAACTTGAGCAATTTGTAACCCGACCATTTTATAGTGGCTTTCTGGTTGATAATCCCAACGGCTCTTGCGCTTTCTTCTAGAAGAATATGAATGTGTACAACAGCTTGCAGGTCCATCCATATAAGGACGGATCCATTTATCACAGAATCTTCGAGCAATAGTATGAACCTGTTAAAAGTTAACATAAATATTAAGCAGGTCACTTTACATATTGGGAATATTCATGAACTACATAGCCTATGCATGCAGAGTAACAAATTTCAAATTTCCTATTTGAAAACCTAAACTGAATGTGAGCAAGGCTGGGCAAGAGAAGATAATCAATAATGAGAAGGCAAATAATCACTTTTAGCCAGCATCAAAGATTTAAGACCGACTTCTTTTTCGAGAAAACCCAAATCCTGTGTTTAATTATATTGAGAAGGTACAGAATTTAAGACCATGATTGGTAAACCTTTTGAATGGGGTGCACTGTAACTCACTTATTGCTAGGATTTGTTTTGACCAAACAAGGCTTTGCAGAAGAACTTTGCTGTTATAAAGCCAGGATATAATCAGGGAATTGGAACCTAAATAGTTTTATGAACAGGAAAATAATCTCACAAGTATGGTAGCGTCAATGTACCTTCTTTTCTATAAACACTTCACTGATATCACTAATCTAGGCTATTCTTTTACAGTGGAATTTCCCTCCCGGATTATCTCATTTATTCATTCCACATGTGAAATTATACCAGAAGATCAACTATCTTTCATGCATTAGTCCATGAATCAGCTATGCCTTCTAACAAATAGACAACATACAAATGCATGTCCAAAGTTGAAGTTGAAAAGTATGCATGGTCACTAGTACATTACATGTTTGTCACTATGCCGTGTCAACTTCAACATCGACTCCCTGAAGCTGCAACAATAGAAGGTTCAGAAGAAGGTAATTAAACAAATCTATTAGGGCAATCCAGATTTTTCTCTGGCACATTATCCACCGGCTAAAGCGTAGTAAAAGACTACAGGGTCAAGCGTAACACAGTACAAAAAACCTACAAGTACATATAACTGTAAATCAAGAACTCACTCACATCATCTCATAGAAGCTTTACTTGCATATGGTTCACGCAAGGCAGGGTTAGGAAATAGGTCTAACAGGATTTGCACATGAGCAATTACAAGGCCATACAACAAGATGCTTTAGGAAACAGGAAAGTTCAATTATCTAAACATAGAAAAGAAATAACTCAATTACTGTCTTCTGGGGGAAACCCTATGTAGTAGTAGTCGAGAATTAGAACTCGTTACTCAAAGCAAAATAGAAAAACATATAACATGAACCTAAAGGGTCCAACCAGATATAAAATTCTTTAATTAGTATTTAATAAAGTAGAATAAGAACTCATAAATTTCAGCAATCTAACCTTTCCATTCCGGCACATCGAGGACTCTCATTTATCCTTTCAGCTGTCAGGACCCCCCTCAAAGCTAGAAACTCTAATACCTACAGGAAGATGCCACTGCTCATAAGGACAAGGTGATGGAATAATAAAGCTCTATCTCTACATTGCTGTGACAAAAATGTGATTCACAAAATAAATGCACAGCAAAAGACACCAGGTAATGCGACATCACAACGGTCACAGTTTCATATGAATATCAAGTGGAAATCGTACAAAGGTGATGATCGTTGAAACCACACAGCAGTATGATTATAGTAACTGATAAAATCAAACAAGTGTCAAACCTTCAGAAGCTTCCGTATTATAGGTCTTCGAATGAAGTGGTCTCTATTCTGCTTCAATATATTATGAAGCATTTGCAATCCTGTCATAGAACAGAAAAAATCAGTTTGTAATTATTAAAGATTATCTTTCATTTTTCATAGAGAAAGTTGCATAGCCACGAGGAAATATACCATTCATGTTGATGATATCCAAGAGGACGGCTCCTGATTTTGTTTGTAGAAGTGCTTCAAGAATCAAAGCAAGATCCCTTATACTGGAAGAGATAAAACAGTAGCACAATTAGACCAACTAAAAAAACTTGCTAGGCCAACTGGCAACTGCTAACCAAACCTTTTAGATGTGCCCCCAGCATCACCGTCGGCTGCGGTCACAAGCAAAAGCCTCAAATATTCATTTGTTGAATCCTGTTTAGAAAAACACATTGTTTAGATCACTGGTTCGGACATGTGACAAGGGTAGAAGAGAAACAAATGTTTGCACTATAGAAGGTAGAGCCTTTCAAGTTCAAACTATGCCTTGCCATCCACATGACCCCAGGCAATGAAGAAGCATTTAAAACCTAACAAGGTTCAACAATCCTAGAAGTTCAAACAATCATAAGTATTGGTTTACGCAATATGTACACAATATGTACTTCAGCTTTTGTAATGAAGACATGTTAGTACTAGTCTAATACGGAGTATGTCTTTCATACACTATGTTCTTCAGCATTTGTTCTCCGGATATATTAGGCCACCAAGTTATCTAATCTCCTGCACCTTCCCAACTTTCATCGAACAAGGGCATATCTAATTATTCCCTATGTTTCACTATGTGTCCTCGGCCTCGGGGAACTTTTCTTCCAAGATCATACAGGAGTGCTGCTTGTGTATACATTAAGATAGAGGGAAATATTGCCCCAGGAAACTCTGTTTCAATATATCTGTCGATGCATGAAAAGTGAAAACCATGTATTTTGGTATCATTGTCCTCTTATGCCCCTAACAATAGCTGTTAACTATTTGTGTTCCCAATCATCTCCCTGATAAAGAAGCCTCGTTCCATGCAAAAGGGGCATTTGGTAAGAGATGAATCTATGCATGTAATGAAGTTGCAAGAGTAAATACGCCGTGGAGTATCATGTAAAATTGAATATGTTCTCTACCTTTGATCAGGGAAAACAATGGTCTGTTTTGAACTTAGTTGATTATTTTATTGGTCTGTGTGCATGGTGGGCCGAGGACAGATACACTGAAGCAGAGGGAGTATATTGTTTTCAATTTAGCATACTAATTACAAGTCACCATAACAAGCCATAGGTAAAATATTCAGTCCAGTCAGAACTTATACACAATAATAAAATGGATAAAGGAACATACTTTTCGCCTGCTGATACCTCCATCTTGATCCAGCAGGCTGTTTAGTCTCCCTTCAACTGCAGATACCGGTGAGACATTAGACATCATTACAACTATTATGCCAAGCGGCAAGAAAGATATATTTCGCAACAAGGATTTACCTCCCAGAGTATGTTTATTGTCAATAGGACATGGTGGTTTTACATTTCTCTGATGTATTAGACTGTTTTTCTTCTTAACATGGAAACCAGGTACTAGGCTGCTCCCCAAATCAGAGCTAGGTGTTGATCTATTCATCACATTCGGAGCTGTCAATTCATCAACCGTGTTGGGAGTCTTCTCCAGAAACTCTAATGACTGAGTGCCATATACTGGAAAATGCTGTGAAGGAATCTCTATAGATCGGGACACATGCACAGGTGTACGGGTGACGTCTTCGGCATCCTGTGGGCTCCATGCTTCCATGGAATTATCGGGCTCGCTTGTATCAGATAAGATAAGCGAAGTTTGTTGGTAAGGTTCCGAATCTGGGGTTGCAGGTGGGCAATTATTTGAGTCTTCTCGTTGGATGGACGTTTCATGCTCAACAATGTTTGGATTTGCGTCATGAGAACAATACACATTTCCTAGCGTTTGCTCAGCATCCTTGTAAGTGATCATGGGTTCAAAATGCTCTGCTTCTGCATCATCTTGGGAAATGATGCCAGACCCTGATATGTCTCCGCCGATGTAACCCCGGCATTTGGCAGTGCCGCAAAAACATTTTTGAGGAGCAGCACCAGATACACGAACATAGTTGTAATCAAACGTTAATTCTTCACCCTGTGAGACAATAAATATCCATGACATGCAGCACATAGACATAGGCGAATACAGGAAAAAAGTTTGATGTTGCAATAGAGGAGGACCTTTGATTTGTACTACTTAAGTTATAAACAGAGTAAATCACCATTTCCTTATGAGCAAAGCGTCATTAAGAGTAAGCAGTTAAGTTTATAACATCTAAAAAGAAGCTGAGTTTCTAGATGGTAGAATTACCTTCTTGATGTTCCTCATAGCAAAAATTCCAATGCAAACTTCTCCATTGACCATCCACTATTTGCAAGGAAACAAGGTGAAATAACTTAGTAAACTCACCTTGTCAATAGAATACTATTTTAAGTACCAACAGTATTTTGATTCTGTGCACGTAGCAGATACTAAGTAATACCAGAAAATGTCAGGATAGTTTGACCAACAAGGCAAGAAACAGGGGCAACAATAGAAACATGAAAAGCAAATGAACTGAAGTTTCACCTTTTCTGTACGACAATTAGGACTGCAGCTATGATTGATGAACCGGCCCAAGTTTCCCTTAGTGCAGGCATCTATTACCTACAAGTATTCAAACAAGGATTTATTTATATACTGGAATCATGATGAATGATTTCAGAAATGTGGGTGGAACATAGGATTGTGTTTTTATGTGCCATCTATTAAAAGGCAGGGAGAAGGATGTAAAGCGAAATCTAGAATAAGAGAAAACTGTGAAAGGCTGGAGGGTTAACATTTAATAGGATCGAAAAGAGAGTTGGTGGACAAACTGTAATGACAGGAAATCAAAAAGGAATACCTCGCCTCCATTTAGTGCCATGAAGTAGAAATGCTTCTGGCCCTTAGAAGCATAATAGCTTTGGCGGGATTCATAAGCCGTTATATCAAGGACCTGAAAGAACGGCGTAAACACCAAACTCATTAATGTTATCTTTACAGGTAGCACTTATACTTTGTAGAAAAGAAACGGGGTACATGACCATTTTTTTAATGGAACAGAAAAGAAGGAAGATTTGTATCCCAGACACCCAGGAGTTGTACATTTGGCTTAAAAGTGTGCAGTGGGTAGTTATTTGTGTTTAAATGGATGATATGTATATAAGCACATAACAATGGACGGATTTGCATGATGGTAGCATGAAAGGACTGATTATTTTGAATCATTTTCCCTTTCCTAGAATCAAATATACGGGAGAAAATGAACAGATATTTTTTTTGCTGCTTAATTCAGAAGTAGATCAAAGTTGTATACATCAACATGAACCTAAATATTACAAATAGCATAAAGCTAACACACAAAAAAGGGTATTAGCAATGCATAATATACAAAAAAAAGGATTTTGTGGGATCAGCCGCAGCCATGGTATCAGCAACACCAGACACACACTCGTGTGGGAGAGTACCACTACCACCAACAGGACTATAGCAACACCACACACGCAGTCATGCACCCAACCCATCCCATATGACGAGGAAAAATAGAGAACTTAGGCAGTCTGAACTGGTACCTCTCCAACATATTCAATAAGGAACCGTCCTTCAGATACTTCTTCTTGCAACTTCAATCCATAGCCTTTCTTGCCTGAACGGAACCAGCTAATTTTTGCATAGCTGCGCCTTTGAAACTGTTCCCCATATTTTATAAGATCAAAACCAGTGTAATACAGAAAGCATGCATTAATTAAACAAAGAAAAGGCATTAAATGACCTTCTGATTAGAACATTGCTCCCCGCATGGGCATGTACGTTTTTCGCATTCAATATTGAGCATTCTGTTCAAACAGCCATCTCTACAGCCCATTCTGCCATCTTGAGGAGGCTTGCAGTTGCATACCATGCTCTGATAATATTTAATGGAAAAGAACATAAGATGAAAACGAAATAAGCCATTCCTTTCAAATGTTAACTGGTCCCCATGCCCATGAGTCAAGAACAAACTATGTTATAATCTACAATGAATTAGAAGAACGGCAACATGAGATAAAATGTATTTATTTGGAAAAGAATGTAGCAGATTAAACAACTATAAATGTAGACTAAAACAAACGGGAAAGGGGAATTAGGGTAAAAAATATGTTCTTTTTTGTACACTTAACGTTTCCAACTTGCACTTTCATTCATCCTACAAGTAGAGGTAAGAATATTAATATTATAGAAAAACTTCTAGACACACTTTTGTGCACTTAATTTTATGTAACATAGCCATCCCCCATACTGATTTAAAGTGACTATGGTAGAAATGTTATCATTTTATATGCACTTTGCCAGCAACTTTCCCAGCCCATCGACAAATGGAAGTGAGAAATGGTAATATGTGGAAGTGGAAGAAGGTTCAATTTAGCAAGTGCACACGACACTCATCCACGTTAAGATTGATAAACTGTTAGGTACTGAGTCCAATAGAATAACTATGAGAATTTATACTGCTTAAGAAGTTCAAAACCGCTGTAGAAAGAAAAGTACATGAATATTACTTTAAAAACCACTCTAACAAGAAAAGTAGGTTAATATACCAATACAGATAGAAGTTAGTGAATCAGCAGTTGAGCACATACCTCATCGACGGATTGATTCCTGCGATTACGATGTGGAAATGAGTTTATTCTAACATGTGTCCAGGATGGTGCTTTAGAAGCTACACAACAGAAAAGATGCAAAAGAGCATCCCAAAACATATATTATATATGCACAATGCACTATATGGCTAGAAAGTGTACTGAAGAAAATGAACATGACATGCCGAAATTTAAAACCTTTTGAGTTCGATCCATCATTGTCAGCTTCATCAGCAGAAGCATCCGAAAGATCCAGCTCAGCATTGATCTCAGCGTTTGTCTTCTCTTGTGGTATCGAACAATCAGCAAATGTCTTGTCTTGGTTGTCCTTGCAAGTCCTTCACAGTTACAAGGATGGATCAGAAGCATAAATAAAGCAGTGTTCGATACCACCAGAGTTAAAGTTAGCATGCAAGCGCATAATAATAATATATCACAAATGAACACAATATAGAAGAGCAGAAAATAAATAAACGGAAGACCTAAATACATATTTGAACAATGTGGCGGAGTAACATGTTAGGTTGTGGAGCTCCCACATTATATTTGCAAAGCTTAATATGTATGAGAATTCTTAGAAACACCCTTAGAAAGACAAATTATCAGAGGAACAGACCAAACACGGATATGTGTAGCTATATATTAGAACCTAAGCCACAAAAGAAAAAAGTGGTAGCTCCACTGCCGTTTGCACAGGGAACAATGAAGGAGCATTTCTTCCCCTGAGTAACTGGACTACCATCTACTGCTGATATATGAAGAGCTTAAGCAACTACAAGATATAAGTTCTACAGAATTACGTGAAGATAGAGTATTGAAATGTCAGCTTTACACAACATATAAGAAGGAATGCAGTGTAATGACAGTATTGTGGCAGTTAAACTCTTCCATTTTTAGCAAAATTGTCCATTTCATTTCAAGTACTCCCTCCGATCCATAAAAAATGTCGCCCACTTGGTACAAAGTTTGTACTAACTTAGTACAAAATGAGCGACGCTTTTTATATTCAGGATTAGCAGCCGAAAAAAAAACTATCGAAGCAAAAAAAAATAAACAGATTCCCAGCAGAGTGCAATGACACAGTATCAGACTCCAGTACATGGTTTCTCAATTACATTAGCAGACTGCTGCAACCGCGAAAACTGTACGAAAGGTAAAAGGAAGGAAAACTATACCATCTGCAATTTGTTTTTCCAATGTTATCTGCCAAGTCAGCTGGTATGCAGCGCCACTTTTGACAATCATCACAACATACCCAGGCAGCACGTGGTGGTTGTGATACAGATGCCCCATCTGTTATGCAAGCAGAATTTCTAGGTATTCCAGCAGATATAACGGCAGAGTTCTCGAATGGAACTTCAGTAGCTGGACCACGATTACCTATATAAATTAAAAATGTCAATCTATTGAGTTGCTTGATACATGATAGTTAAAAAGGATTAAATAATAAATTTCAAATAAGAGGAGACCTACTATGTTCATTTGAATGAGATGCTGCCAGGTCAATAACCAACTGAGAAGGTGAAGTAGACGATCCAGAAACAAAGAAAATGTCACCTGCTATATCTTTACTCATGCTTTTTCCCTTCACATATGGATCTCGCATCTTATCCTTCCCTCCAGAATAATCTTTTTTCTTCCGACTCGGTGATTTCACATTGTCAAGTGCATTAGTTTTCTCCTTGCCAATTACAGAACGACCCTTAGTACTGTCATGTTCATGCATACTTACCTTAGTGTTTTTGTTTAGGACCTTAATCATGACGCTATCAACTAATGAACATGAACTATTGACCTTCTTAGATTTGCATGTACTATTGCTTCCTTTGTATATTTGATCATGTTTCTCAGGAGTAGGATTCTTTGCTGAGGCAGATCTTCTTGGATTCCTACGCCTGGAGACACTTGATGATTCTGACTTCTGATTTTCCAATTCTTCACCGTTACCATTTTCGATAAAGACAACAGAGCAAGGTTTGTCAATGACAGATTTACATGCATTGAGCTCTAGTGGCAAATGATTTGCACAACCCGATTCGACACCAGAAGAATCCTGATGGCCCAAGTCCCCATTCTCATGACATCCATCCATCCTGGATAACTGAATCTCATCGCCAAGAGTCTCCTCCTTCCAAGATCCACTATCACGTGACAGCATACCTCCTCCCAGTGAGCAACAAGCCACTTTATCCGTTTCTGTTTTGTGTTCAGATATTTCACCGATCTCACCAGCCTTGTCATCTAAAGAAACAACAAGGTTACTCCCAAAAGATGAAGGAACTGAATCTTCAGGCGCAGGACTAAAGACCTTGGCTTCACTCTTTGGCAGCAGGCCATCCTTTTCCAACTCACAGCTAACATCTTTCTTGACAAGTATGGCATCCATGTCATGTGGCAGCTGCTGGATATCAAACTTCAAACTCAAACTCTTTTCACCTGCAGATCCGAAGCCATGACAACATCAGTATGCATGAACATTACAGTATGCAGGGTCGTAACTTCTGCCACGCAGGGTATCAGTATGCATGAACATGACATTATGCAGGGTCCTTCTGTATTTGGCAAGGAGAAAACTAGCGCACTTGACAACGTGAAATCACCGAGGCGGAAGCTGGAGGGAAGAAGGATACAATGCTGGGATCCGTATGTGAAGGGAAAGGCATGAATAAAAATATAGCAGGTGACATTTTCTTTGATTCTAGATCGTCTACTCCACCTTCTCAGTTGGTTACTTAGCTGGCAGCATCTCAGAATCAATGTTTTACAAACTTCAACAAATTTGTACATGAGGGATGTGGACTTGTTCATGTACTTCACGGTTTCCCTAAGCTGGTTTACAAATGGCAGCAATGGTTGAAGAAAATGTTGGGGAATGAAGCCTGGTAATTTCCTAGCAACGAACTTGGCGATGAAATTCCTCGCAGCCACATCATTCGAAGCAGCATTATGAAGGGTGAGTGAGATGAACTAGTCCTCTTATTTTTCATTCAGATAGGTATTCAAATGCCGCTTGAGCTACGATAACCCCTGGATGTGGTGGATCTAAACTCAACAAAATTCAGGACACGGCATTGAATAACCCGATCAGCATCAATGTGGTGAGCAACCAAATCCATGTAGGAAAGCGTTTGATTTGAAGTCCACGAGTCAGATATCAAACTAATATGGTCAACGCCTCCAAGACTACTTCTTAAGAAGTCCCTCTTCAGATTCATAAAACTTTATGCACTCTTTTCTTATGGTCCTTCTACCGATGAACTTGTATGGTGGATTCATATCAAGAATATTAAACCATTTGTGTTTCTACCATTCTAAAAGGGTACTCATGCACAATTAACATCTTAGCGATGGTCTTACGGGTTTTCCTCATGATTATTATATTCAGTACAAACAAATGTAAAAAAATGCTGGCAACATTCGGAAGCAGCGTTACCTCTGCCTCTCTTTCCCTTGGCTCCCCAGGACACCGGAACACCCTTCCTCCTCTTGCGGCTCTTGGGCTTGGGAGAAGCACCGGCGCAATCAACGGACCCACGTCCACGCTTGCTTCCAGAACAAACCACCGACGCGTGGGACAATAAGCAGCTCTCCGGCGCTTCGGCGTTCATATCAAACTCGTGCGCAGGATCATCCTACACACACATATGTCACGGAAACATGCGAAGACAGATCAGAAAACGCGTCGCTGCCTAGGGACAGAAGCATGAAAACATAACTAACAGAGCTAACTGCTGTGTCAACTAATAGCAAAGAATGTCAGATCCTGGACAGGCACGGCGTGCTTCAATTAGTCGGATCAAATTGCGGTGTACAGTACTACTAGCAGCTTAGGAAGAAGCTGTATGGTTTCCAAGCCGTATAGCAGGAGAAGAACTCACGGATGGGGTAGGCACATTGGCAGCAGGTTGACCACCGGAACGTGGGGGCCTCGAGGGCGTGGCGCGTGGCGACGACCTAGAGGCGGAGGGACCGGGCCGCCTCTTCCCCGCGATGGCCTTGGGTTCCGGCGGGCTCGGCTGCTTCTCCGGGTCGGGGGAGGAGGGAGCCGGTGACGTCGGCGGCGGTGGGGTGTGGCCGACGGTGGGCGTCGGGGGAGCGGCGGAGAAGACGCGGCGCTCGGGGTGGAGGAGGAACGGCTCCGGGGACGCGGGCGAACCGGCGACGGGCGGTGCGGCGGTCGGCGAGCAGCGGCGCCGGCGCCACATCTCCTCGGGGGGATCGGCTCTGGATGGGGGCCGTTGGAGTCGTCGCGGCGTATCTCACCAGAAGACGTGTCTCAGGGGGGCCTTTTTTCTTGCTGTTTATTTATGGGTGGTTTTCCTCTCCGGTTCTGAATCCTAAATCGTTTTTTTTCTTTTTGGCAGGTTCCTTTTTTCTACTCCCTTCTTTCCAAATTATAAGATTTTTTTTGCATATTTCAATATGGATTAGGTATGAACTAAAATGGGGCGAATCTAATTCCACCGAACCAACAAGTCTGGCTGGATAATCCCCAGCCTTGTGTTGTACCTATACCTGGCCATTTCTCGAGCCGGGCCTAGAAAAAGTCTGTCGCAGAAAAACTAGGCCCGAGCCAGGCCCGGCCCGACTGGCTGGCCATAGAAATCGGGCCCGAGTCCAAATAGTCCGACTAGGCCCACCCAGCCCGATCATAGCTAAAATTGTATTTTGCGTAAGCCCGAGCCCGACTCAGCCCGACCGTCGGGCTCAAAATTCAGGCCCAAGCCTGGCCTGATGAAACAGTCAGGCTTTTTCGGGCCGGGCCAATCGGGCCGGGCTGCCCATGGCCAGGTGTACTTGTACCACCATTATTGTAAATAAATAAAAAGATCTAATTTGCTCATAAGACATAAATCTTGGTTCTCGCATCGAGAAAAATACTTGCTGCTTTGTTGCATCATTTCCTTCCACTTAGGGGATTTGCTCAACATTTTCATCAAGATAATTTATGACACTATCAACACCATCATTGACTAACGTGCACATCTTCTTGTAAATCTCCATTGAAACAATATGACGTGACCTCCGTGTGGTGTAGTTGCCATCCCTCATAAGCTGCCAACACAACTGAGATAGCCTCACGGATTTCATCCTTGCTACAGGTGCAAAAACCTTCTCGAAGTCAATCCCGTGATGCTGCACATATCCCTTGGCTACTAGACCTGTCCTGTGTTTCAGCACTGCACCATTGAAGTCTTTCTTTACTTTGAAGACCCACTTGAAAACTATAGCACGTCATCCATCCAGAAGATTAACAAGTGAACAATTGTTATTCTCTCGTATTGTACTCATCTCCTATTGCCTTGCTCACTGCAAGCTTTCTTCGTCTTTAGCTTCGTAGAAGTTTGACGGCTCCTCCATGCCCGAGCAAGAACCTACAACCACAGGCTTCTCTATTCTTCGCATCTTCTATTTTGCGGCCCACCGGTGTGGGATACAGTTCCAGCAGCGGCCTTGAAACCGCAACAGATCTTTGTCGTTGTGGGTTGGCCAGCGTCGACGACATTGTTGGAGGTTCGCGATCGTCGTAGTGATGGTGGTGATGACCACTATCATGACCAACATATCTTCATATCTCGATACCTCCGGCTCAGCGGCCTTGAAACCGCAACAGATCTTTGTCGTTGTGGGTTGGCCAGCGTCGACGACATTGTTGGAGGTTCGCGATCGTCGTAGTGATGGTGGTGATGACCACTATCATGACCAACATCATGATCATACATATTGTGAAACATATCTTCATATCTCGATACCTCCGGCTCGTTTGATCCGCCCCATGATCAAGCCTTCAGCTCCTCGAAGATTACATCTCGAGTAAGTAGGACTTTCCGCATAGCTATGCAGTTATCTTGGCAATATAATTTGTTTTCTTTCTTGTGAGGTTTCTCTATTTCGAGAGGTTTTTTATTCCATAAAATTTTGCTTGGTCCAACGTCATATTCACTCTATAATTGTCTTCTATTGTTTCCTTTCTATGATTTTCATGTTTATTTCTATTTGTGCTCAACATATGGAAACGATCGTGAAAATACTTAGTACGTTTTGTATCCAGTTTTCAAACATAAATACACTCATTTATAATCCAAACTCTCCTCTGTGCATAACCTACAAGCCAAATTTGCAGTTTTGTGTATTAAAGTTGCATAAATTGACACATAAATTTTGCTTATGTGATGCATAATTTAGGCATCTAGCTAAGAGTTACCAAAAATTCTAAGAACGGAAATTAAAAAATCTAAGAATTGTGAGTTAGCAAACGTAAGTTATAGGTACAACTAGAAATAGTAATAGAACCCGGAAAAACACTGCCAATGAATTGTCTATGGCAATTTACCCATTTATTTGGTTGATATGCATGGAGAGGGGGAGGGGGTTGACTAGAAAAGAAAAATTGGCAATAGTATAGTTGCACAAAAAGAATGTAACTTTTTTGATGAACCGTTTTATTTAGCACTTATACACCAGCAAGTTACACACTTGTGATGCCCTTATTTCACTCTATTAGTTTTTAGAGCACTCATCAATTCACTTGGGATGCCTTATCAGTCGAAGATGACTCCTCATGACTGCTTGGGTAACTCTTCCAGCTCGATTCGGTAAATTTGGGAGTGAATGCGCCCAACTCTTGTCCCCTGTTGTTTTTAAGGTTCCGGGCTTCTTGTCTAGAAATATGGTATGCATTGGCGATGACATCAACAGGCAATGCACTCATGATGGAGTTTTTCCCTGCAATGTGACTAACCATGGAGTTTGGATTGGTCTTGAATGAAATATATTGGCACCCTTCGCGTTCTGCCTTTTTTAGAACAACATAGTATTGTGGTATGATTAACAATTGCCCTTTACAAACAAGGTCATCGAATACCGTCTGACCATAGTTATTGACGACTTGAACCCGAGCATGTCCTTGGATCAAGTACATGACACTATGTGCATTAATGTTCCAGAATGGTGATAGGACGGCATTCTGCAATAACAATTAGTTGGTATGTCATACTCATACTATTAAACTTGTGTTACGAAGCTTATAATATATACAAGATTTGCGTAAAAATGTAGCATCACATATACCTGGTAGAGATTTACTCGCGTAGCACTCATTTGCACAAGGTGAAGGATGGGAAAATTCTTGCTCGTGAGGCGTGTTATCCTGCCAGCACGTGGGTTGTATGTGTCGACATGATTGGGGTTTTCGACATTCTTCCTTTCCTCTAATGAACAAAAGTTCTCCTCTAAACCATTGTCACTTCCACTGATTGACTTACCTGGCAGGTATTGAATCGATTGTTCTTCCTGATATCGAGTTGATTGCCCTTGTTGATGTTGAATTGGTAGGTATGCTTGCTGCTCTCGTAGCTCTTGTTGGGTCACAGTGGGATTCAAGAACCGAAGGCGTTGATTAACATGAATTATCGCTCCTCTTTGGTCACTTTGACTCTGCAGTTTTTGTGTCATCTGTTGACCGATACCAAAAGCCTCACTAAGCAATTGGACATTGAATCCATTGAATATGTTTTGTCCAAATTTTTGCTCTCTGTTGTTGCTACCAGCCAACAAGAAGTCCTGAAATTTCATATTATCAAGTACAAAGTTGAATAATATGCCACTAATGTATGCCTTAAACATCATAAGCAAGTAATTTAAAAAATATAAATCTTTTATGTGCATTAGTCTTAAACATATGTATAGTTACCTTTTGTCTAGGTTCAAGCTGATTAGCATTGTTGTTTACGTCGAAGACATAGAGAGCTACAATGGGCACATCACCATCATTGTAGCACCAATGTATAATGCTAGCTGGCAACGCAACAACATCTCCTTGTTTGAAGAGATGGACTCTTTGGTGCTCATCCTTAAACTTTTGACTTTGGCTTTGACCCTCGACAAACTCCGCTTGACCAAAATGTTGGAACTGTTTTTGGAAGGTCTCTGGGCATCCTGGGAAATTCAACCCTGTGTAACCGCTACCTGCAAGAAAGCAGGTTGATTTTTTCCAGTACAGAAAAACTTATGATGTTGATGTACCATTTGGCAGAAGTGTACTATAGCAATGCAATTACCCCCATTCAATTTAGACACTAACCTTGGAGAATGTACACCAAGCCCGGAGCGTTGTGGTATTGAGGTAACAAGAGGCCTTGAGGCTCGATTACAGACGGATTACTGATACGCCGGTACAACGAAATTGATCATTCTGCTCATCAAAGTATTCAGTGAGGCCGGCTTGTGACCTCACTTGTCGAGTTGGTTCAAATTCTTGTAGCCTATCAAATCTACACCTCCTTGAACCTCCTTGTTGTCGAGAACTTTGCCATGGAGTAAAGCTCTGGCCAAACAGTTGAGCCTTGGATCCACTGAAACAGAGAGACACACAAAAGTAAAACAAAACCGATGGAAAACTAGTAGTTGCCATGATTGTTTGAAGAGATTGGAGAAGGTTGACTGATGCTAGTCCTGTGAATCTAAGTTAGTTCTTATAGCCATGAACAGTAGTGTAGGATGCATACGATGACATAATTGTTGACATAGATAAGAGGATATTCATGATGACTCGGACATGGTTTAACACGTGAATAGATATAGCTTTGTCTCAAAAGTTTGGTGTTGCCTTCCACCTACAACTAACGTCTAACGATGACTCATCAAGTTGGTACCACATTTTTCATATAGCTCTCGAGCATTGTGTGACGGGTGATCAAACATATAATATCATGTGTACTTTCCACAACTATATATGTTTTTATCACTTGTGACACCTTTTGTGTTCTTTTGTGCTTTTGTCTATGCACAACAACATACGTGGATACTTTTGGTTGTGTGCCCAAAATTCCATGACTCGACTCTATCTATACAACATAGAGTGCAAAAATGGATGAGTCATGTCCACATCAACAAACAAAAATACATGTGTAGATAGGTAATTGTGACGATAATAGAAAAATACATAGTGTACAAACAAAATATGTTGCTTTACTTGATGCCAACTCTAATAAAGATAGAACTTATAGAAATGAGTTGCAATGTGCTATCTTTTTAAATGAGTAAAGAGGTAATTTGTGTTCACGAAACACAAAGATTACAACAACTTCACCTTCTTACTCAATAGGTCCATAGGAACAGTCCCAAGCACTAGCATGTCAAGTGGGCATGTCGAAGGGCTTCACTCCACTAAGATATCGTCACAGATACCAACCTTTCCAGCTAAAGACATCAACACTGCTAGTTTTTCAAAAGTGAGGTGCCTTCATCGACGGGCAATTGATACGTCTCCGACGTATCTATAATTTTTTATGTTCCATGTTTGATTATATATCATTACCACATGTTTTTATAATGATTTTATATAATTTATGGAACTAACCTATTAACAAGATGCCCAGTGCTAGTTCTTGTTTCAGAAAAGTTGTTCGGGGAAGTTTCTTGGAATCAGCTCAAAATTTACATGAATTATTTTTATGAAGAAACAAAGACTGCGCCCGAAGGAGACCTGCAGGGCCACCTGGGCGCCTCGGGTGCCTCCCCGAGCTGCCCTTTCGCCAATAAATCGTCTTCGCCTCGGAAACCCTCGATACCCAATCATATTTTCCAAAAAAACATCTGAGGTTGCCGTCGTCGCCAACCCTAGATCGGGAGGGTTCTGCAGGTCTTCCCGGCACCCTGCCAGAGGGGGAGATCGTCATCGGAGGCATCTGCACCACCATGCCTGCCTCCGGAGTGATGCGTGAGTAGTCCACCACGGGACTACGGGTCCATGGCAGTAGCTAGATGGTTGTCTCTTCTCCTTGTACTCCATTGTTTAGATCTTGTGAGCTGCCCTACATGATCAAGGTCATATTATCTGTAACTGCTACATGATGTGTTTGCTTAGATCCGATAAATTGTGGAAATCATTACTCTTGTTCATCTATGTGTTATGTTTTATCTATGATCTTGCATGCTCTCCGATGCTAGTGGATGCTTTGGCCAAGTAATTGTTAGTATTCTTTAGAGAGAGTATTTATGCTAGATAGTGGGTTCATGCCATCTTGAGCAGAGTGCGACTGACATAAATGCTCATGCCAAGATTGTGTTGTTGCCACTACATTGCTTACATTATGCACTTTGCTTATTGTGATGATCTGTTGCTTGCAACTTAATACTTCTGGGAGACATGCTGGATAGCGATCTCGGGGGTGGATTATTAGTCATAGATGCAGTTGGATAACGGTCTATGTATTTTGACGTAATGCCCATATTAGATGAAACGGTGAACTATATTGTTTTATGATAGCATTGTTATGCGCCCACAATTTTGTCAATTGCCTTGCTGTAATTTGTTTACCCATCATGCATATCTTCTAGAGAGACACCACTAGTTATCTGTGGACCCCGGTTCTATTTTCCTACACTGTTTACAACTGTTTTAATAGCTTCCGCACTCATTTGATCGCTGGTCATATTTTATTCTCATCATATTTTACACTTATACATTTAATTCTTTTTGTTCAGCAAGCCGGAGAGATTGACAACCTCTCTGTTTCGTTGGGACAAAGTAGTTTGTTTGTGATTGCGTGCAGGTCCACGTCAATTGTCGTAAACGACGCCGTTGACACCTTGCTAAGCCTTCTCCAAGTCCTACTGGATTCAATAACCTTGGTTTTGTAATCAAGGGAAAACTGCTGCTACACTGCATCATACCTTCTCTTGGGGTTCCCAGCGAACGTGTGATCCACGCCATCAACAATAGTCAGCCAAGACCAAACCAAGAGCACCAATTTCGTCAGTGTACGGAGGACCATAGCCATGGGACAATTTCAAGCTTGCATAGCCAGATGTCAATAGTCACTACGCGCGTAGACCAGGGAGCATACAGAAGATCTACACCCAAGGTGTGAAAGGACACGGATGTCGCCTAGAGGGGGGGGTGAATAGGCGATTTAAAATTATTACGGTTAAGCCTTGAATAAATGCGGAATAAAACTAACGTTTAATTTATCAAGCCAAAACCTAAACTAGCTAGGTTCACCTATCTGCACCAACACTTATGCTAAGCAATATAATCAACTAGGTGATAGCAAGATATATGACTTTAAGCTCGATGTCTATCACAAAGTAAATAGCATAAGTAAGAAGCTCGGGTATAGAAATACCGAGGCACTTGGAGACGATGATTTATCCCGAAGTTCACTTCCCAATGGAAGCTAGTCTCCGTTGGAGCGGCGCGGTGTTCACCAATGTGAAACACCGAGTAGCCTTGATATGGCACACCGTATCTCCGTTGTGTCTTACCACCAATGTGGCGAGACACTTGTCACTATGTTGCCGTTGAGGTTGACAACTAGAACATTTACAAGGATGAAGCTCACTCCACAAGTTGGAGGGTCTTAACCAAATGCACTGAGCCACCAAGACTCGATGCCCAAGACCGAGGCACACACCACAACTCAATTGGTGGCTCCCAACAATGTCTTCGTAGCTACCAAAGCTCCGAAGAGAACAAGGTTGGGCCTCCCTCCACAACCTAATTGGAGGCTCCCAACAAATCCCGTGAGCCACCAAGACTCCGAGAGATCAACAACCGTCTAGGGTACCAACGTGCCCTAGAGCTTGTTCCTCTAGTGGAGAACTCAAACTGATGCAACTAATGCAATGGCAAGAACACACTAAGTGATCAAGTTCTTCCAACCCGAATCCAACCAAAGCAACTAATGCTTGGGAGGGATTAGAGAGGAAGAACAAAGGAGAAACACAAAGAAACTCCAAAGATCTAGATCCAAAGTGTTCCCCTCACTTAGAGGAGAAATCAATCGGTGGAAACAAGGATCTAGATCTCCTCTCTCTTTTCTCTCAAAAAGTAGCAAGAACTATCGGAGAGATTGAGAGAAAGCCAAGCTTGAGAAGGTCAACAATGGAGGGGAGAAAATAGCTCAAGAGGTTGGCAAAAGGTTAAGGTTTACTTTGGGGAAGAAACCCCTTAAATAGGAGGCCAAAAATATGGCCGTTGGGAAGCTTTTTCAGTGTGCAGGGTGCCCGGCCTGGGGGCCGGGAGGCCGGCTGGGAGGCCGGCCACCTCCCAGAGCCGCCCGGCCTGGTGCCCGGCCAGCCCCCAGAGCCGCCCGGCCTAGAGCCCGGCCTAGGTCGGCCAGCCTGCTTTTTTCTTTTCCTTTTACGTTTTCTATTTAAAAACGACCGATACCGAAAACGCAATATCTTCCACATACGAACTCCGTTTTCGGTAATCTTGAACTCGTTGGAATCGTCACAACGAGAACTACAAGATTATGCAGAGAAACATCCTTTTTCAACAAGATATGGTAAAACCAAATGATGAAAGGTAAAACCTTTCAATTGACAACCGGAAAACCATATCTTTTGCAAATGAAGTCCGAATGAGATAAAACCAACTTTGTTGGAAAGAGGACAACAAATGCTACCCAATAACAAGTGAAAATATTGAAACCAAGCAAGGGAGATTTTGCTAATAAATGGAAGAGTGCAACATTCCGCATAGATGGACCGGCAAAATCTCCGACACCGAAAACTCAATAGGAGACACATATGAAAACCGTTTTCGGTGATCTTGGTCTTGTCATGACAAGCACGACAAGCACCAATACCTCACCATGATAAGAGCCAAATAGGAACCAAAAAGGATGATGCCAAGGATACAAAGGTTTGAGCTCTCTATGACCGATACGCTAAAGCTCACTTGAGAGCCCCTCTTGATAGTACGGTTACCTATCCTAAAACCCGGTCTCCCAACTATACCGCGAGACCGGTAAAATAGAAACCCTATCAAGATCATACCATTGCCTTGCGCATTCCACTTGAGCTAGATGATGACGATCTTGATCTCCTCTCGAGTGGATCACATTTCTTTGTCTTGCGCATTCCACTTGAGCTAGATGATGACGATCTTGATCTCCTCTCAAGTGGATCACCTTTCTTTGTTTACGCTCCGCTCGGTGAAGCCTCGCATATTGCTCCCCCATACACTAATATGGGAGAGACACTCTTTCGCATATCTTCACATGCCCTTATCTTGTATGTTGATCAACTTGCACTTAGCCTTGATCAACATATAATCTTCTTCTTTTAGCCTTGACTCCAACATATGGAGTTCAAGCATTCCTTATGGACCAACACTATAAATATAACTCAAAGCGCATATTAGTCCATAGAGATTGTCATTAATTACCAAAACAACACATGGGGGCAACCATGCACTTTCAATCTCCCCCATTTTGGTAATTCATGACAATCCCACTCCAAGAAGAACCACCGTACACCAACGGATACCTTGCAACCATTTTACATACGTGTTGTAAAGATTAATTGTAGATACGGATTTGTGCGTTGCAGACTACATCCGTTTGGTACGTGGGCTGCACACCAATTTTTTTGGTCTACCGCCCGCGCATTTGTGTTTGGCGCTAATTCTTCAGAGGCGCGGGCGAATTTTTTCCGGAGAAGTTGCATGGGAGTGGGCCTCTATAGCCGGCCAGTTTCTTTTATCTTCCGATCTCATCCTTCGCCGTGAACTTCTCATCTGCTCGTCTCCTATCATGCTGGCCCGCTCGTCTCCTCCTCCCGCCGCCATTCCAATCTCCGCGGCTGACGCTCCCAGATCCGACCTCCTCCATGCTTCGATTCTCCGTTCCATACCATGTATCCACTTCGTGTAACAGATCACTCACCTAAACCTAGATCGTTGACCGGCGGTCAAGGACAGCTATGATCCCTAAACTTGGCCGTGATGCTGGAGGCGGCGGTCGCCTCCGGCAGCGCCCGATGGGGATGAAGAGTATCCTGACAAAGGAGCACCAGGAGGAGCTCAAGGGCTATCTCGACCTTGGTTTGGGTTCGTTGTTCTCGTACAACGGGATCCACGATCTCTGTGAAGTGTGCTCCCCTGCTGGATATGGCATGGCGGTGAGTATGAGCACTGAGGGGCTGAGGGCACAAGCAGGTCCGGCAATCCACGGTCAATTTCTCCTTTTTCCACCTGTCAATCTCCTCTCTCCGCAATCCGTTTACCGTTTTTCTCTAAGATTTTGGTGCTCGTCCACTATTGTTTTACCGTTGTTCACTGATGCATACAATTATTAGCTCATTCCAGTATCTGTTTTAATTAAAATACCGCTTGGCTTTCAGGTTCCATCTCGTGCTGACTGAAGGATGTGGTTCAGTTTTGGTCTTTTGATAATATCAAATCTGGAATTACTGCCCAATAGCTTGGTATGTTATGATTCCAATTCAGAACAGTTTGATGCTGGCTCGTGTAGTTTTTGTCAACTAGATGCTTTTTGTAGTTTGTATTTGCATCTATATGTAAGCACACATTGCATTTGTTGCAGAATCAATACTACAGCATAGTTTGAGCGGCGTGACAAGCCCGTAAGATTATCAATTGAGCTATATAATGAGCACGTCCAGGTAACGATATCTTAATCTTTTCCTATTCAGGTTAGCTAGATGCCAATCACTATCACTCATATCTCAGAGTAAATTTATCTCCAGGTTATTCTGTTTTTATGAGAGGATATTATTAAGATGTCAAAGAACAAAAAGTTACAGGCAAGATCCAAGAAAGACCCTAGACAGACGGTATGCATTCTAGTTTGTTTGTTTCCTTACCTTGTTAAAGAACTGCCAAGTATTTATAATTACCTTATACCTTTTATAACCACGGATAAAAAAGGTGCCTTTCCAGCTTTGTAACAGTAAACAAGGGAATGCCAAGGTTCTCCGGATTATCAAGTCTAGATCATCTGTTAGACAAGTATGTTGTGACACTCTTAAGTCAGTTCTCTCATGATATTTGGTTTTCTAATGTTACCTTTCTTCTTAGGGTGTTTTTTCAGGAATGAGGATAGAAATCAGATCAATATCACAAAGCATTCTGCTGAGAAGGCTGCTACAATGATAATGCATGTTAGGGCTCATAGATCGAACAGACCAAGGTATCAAGTTTTATACGTATAATTTTTGTAGTCACTCAAATCGTTTGATATGAACAGAAAATTTATAAACAAGTAAAGTATGAGAAATGCCTTTAATTGGTTGGGTAAGTATTCAATTTCCCCGAGGCTTCTTATATGCCTCTGTATTTGATGCAAACTGCCTCCAAGCAGTTTTTCGTGATCTTAGTATTATTGTTAAACTCAGCTCCTATTTTGCCATGTGAGCCATATGTAAATTGCTACTTGTTCTCATCAAGGATTAAGTGTTTAGCTTTTGCTCTATATGCACATGCGTACTAACAGTGTCTTATACTATTGTTAAAGATGTTGTCTTCTAGGAAATAAGCACACAGACTTGTTCTTAGCAAGGTGAAGATATCCATATTGCAAAATTGTACTATACCCTTCAAGCTTTTGACCTTCATGTTGAATTTTTTTTTCTGCAGGACAAAAAGATCAGTAAAAGCTTACCATTTTCGAATATAAGCTCAGGACATATCTAAAGGCAGCACAGTAGTAGGAATACATATCAGAATAGTTAGATTATCATATGTTGAATCAAGATTGTAAGCTGTGTACTGATCAGACATGTATTCAGATTGTGATTTAAATAATATATATTGAATTATTTCTTCATGTCATGCTTTTTATGTGATTAATGTGTTCTGTGGTACGTCTCTTTTAATTATATTCTCTACTCCTGGAGTAAAAAATTTGAAACACTTCACTAACACACGCCATGAAATAATATTTATTTGGATATTAAAAGCATATTTATTTTTGAATAAGGTTTAATCCTATTATGCTTTCTACCTACGGATACAATTGTTGCTTGAAATTCATTGTTATTTTGCAACGCTTTATCCATTACTTACCAACGGATCTATATACGTTGCCTTATACCATAGCAACGCCCTAAAACGCAACGCATCTTAATTCGTTGGTATAGGGGCTAGCAACGCTTATATGGACGTTTAGATACAGATAATTGCGTTGGTGTAGGAGGGGTTTTCTTGTAGTGTCCCTTTTAAGAGGGTTTATATAATGAATAAAGCAACCTTGCAAGACAAACAAGCAAGGATGCAAAGCGCATTAAAGGCAAATGCAACAAAAGCATAAAACCAAATTCCCTTAAACCCTCTAAAACTTCTCCCCCATTGGCATCGATTGCCGAAATGGGAAGAAAAATTTAGAAGGCCAATATAATATGAGTTCCTCCATAAGGCATGCATTTCTCAAGATATGAGTGAAATCAAATGCACATATCCATTAACGGATAATAGAGGAAATCAAACTATATTGAGAATCCAAAGATTGCAAAAGGATGAAATCATTCTAAACATCTCCACAAAGTAGAAAAGCAATCAAGAAGATCCTAACCGAGAGTTCTAAATAAAAATAGAGAAGCTCCCCAATGTTCATGCACTATTGAGGAGTACACAAATATGGAATCCTCACTCCCCCAAAATCATCTAGAACACTCACCAAGTGCAAGGATGTAAAAATTAAAGCAAAACAAAGCACTTGCACCAAAGATGTGGTTGAGCCATAAGGAGATACCAATTAAAAGAAATTATCAATAAAGGCCCAACCAAGAGTATGTGTGTGTGACAAGACAATTAATTTGGTAAGACACATAGTCTTAATCAAATGGAGATAAGTTATATATCAAGTATTGACACACACAACTTACAAAGAAGATTTAAAAAAAATGTTCACAAGCTCAAAGATACCAATTGGAAATTACAACCAATCGAAAAAACAAAGAGCAAGTGAGAACACTTAGCCAACAAAATCAACATACTCACCGTGATGAGCATGAAGAGAAGAATCTTCAATAGAATGTGAGTGCGCAAAGATGCGAATAGAAATAAAACAAGCACTCACGATACAAACTTGGAGCCACCAAAGAATTATAAATAAAAGACAAGGTGGCTTGAAAGAAAGTAGGATACCAAATAAAAGGTGACCTCTCTCATATGTATAGGTTTCTAAGTAGACAATGATATTCATCGACAAAGAAACTTGCACATATAAAATGGTCGAAGAAAGGAGACTATGGTAACCAAAAGGAAGTCATGAATATACAAAAAGAGATTATTTCTTAAAAGCATAGCACATAGCTCAAATTTATCTCATTGTATATAAATGAACTTCAAACACATTAAATGCATCACACATATCACTAAGGGAACAAGAGATAGTGGAAATGCTTTGAGATAGGCAACAAGTATCACAAAGAAATAATTCCAATTGTAGGAAGGTTTTTGCAATTTCATCACAAATAGCACAAAGATATACCAAGTAAAGGAAATAAGCCAAAACCACAACAATTGCACATTTAAAGTTTTTCATGCCAAGGGGCAACCTACACAAGGTTGAATACAAGAAAAATATGCATGGGATAGATACTTGTTACCGAAATAGCATTGGTGATGATGAAGATGAGAATTTTTGTTTATCATCAAAGCTTGACTCCAATAATCACATGGTGAGAACACCTTCCTTATGAATGAGGCAAGCATCCAATGCATCTCCATTGTACCTAAAACAAAATTCAAGTACAACATGGTTCCCAAACTCATTGGGTTTCATAGTAGTTAGATACACTACAATACACAGGAAACACTCCACATAAATATGTGCATATAGATATGAAATTGAATTTCATGCACATCTTAGCCGATTTAGGATTTGGTGGAGTATCCCCTATATATTGGATCAAGAAAGACTAGAATGCCATAAAATAAATATGCATGCATGGATTTACAAGAACCAAATGAGATACAATTTGCACAAAACACCAAGTAAACCAAGAAGAGAGCACACTAAAGTGTGACACAAAAAAGTTGTCCAAATTATATCAAAATCCAAATCAACACATGATTGAGGAAAAATCAAATCAACATATGATTGATTCCAAAACACATCAACACATGAAGTGTGATATCAATAGGAGTCAAATAAAACAACACATGAGAGATAAGACACCAATTGAAAAATAAGATACCAACTACGAGACAGGATACCAAGAAGAGCATAATACTTGACCGGAATCAAGTAAAGTCAACTAAAGTAATAAGGTATCAAAATTCTCACAATAAATATCAATTGAAACAAATATCTATGGAGGAGATATTAAATTCCAATTAATACCAATTGAAGGTACCTAGGCAAGGCCAATGAGCATATAAGATAAAAGAAAGAGACATGCTCAAAGGGTTTTCTCATTCTATAGGATAAACATAAAGCAAGAAATGAGAAAGCAAGACTCCCAAGAGAGAGCAAGGTTACACCAAATAAACCAAACACCCTCTACACTTTTCATGATGGCACAAAGCATCACGACAAAAAGATTTATCTTCCATAAACACATATGATAGAAATCAAATGCCAATTGAAAGGATCAAATATTGATAGATAGGATAGTGTTATAAATAAAAGGAAGGCTCCCCCAAGATTCATGCATTATTTTGATATTTGCATTTGAATACAAAATGCACGCACAAGGGATCATTACTCTTCATATTTTACTTACAATACTAAACACTACCAATTTAAATTTAGGATCCATGCAAGAGGCAAGGAAGCCAATGGGAGTCAAAATAAATATTTTTGGCAAGAGATAAGAAATAAAACATCATATTTTAATAAAGTTTGTTGCTAGTTCCAACTATTCAAACCAACCGGCAAGGCCATGGTTAGAATAATATGGAACAAATGGTTTCTCAACTAATGTATGGAAATGCATATTAGAGAAAAACCACACCAAGCAAACTCACACAAACAAGAGCCAAAATATAGCTAAAAAGCAAATTGGAACTTGTTCGAGCTAATATGCCACATAGGAATAAGATAATTTACAATATCAAATCTAAGTGGAAACCTCAAATGTTCACATTTTGTAAGATTGTAATATGCACATAGCTTATTACTCCCCCATAATGTGATAGTTCATTTCTTCTTAACAAGAGGCAAATAAAATCAACTAGAGATAATTAATGGACATTATAGAATTTGAATTTCTCATGAGCATGACACACCACATAGTTACTAGATAATCTTGATATATCAATACTAGGTGGTGTTCCTCATATACACACATTTTTAGGTTAGTGAAGTGCACAAAGCATATCACTCCCCCAAAACAGGATAGTCCATTAATATCTCAAAAAGAGCCCATTGAAATCAACACAAGATCGAATAAGGACTCAACACAAAGTTTACACATATATGGAGCGCACATTAACATACACAAACTTGATTGCTCAAGGTAAGTAATAAGCACAACATATACAAGCACATGCTAGGAACAAAACTAACACATGCTAGGGAGCAAGCAACTTTCAATGTATATATAATTTAAATACAAGTTACCGCAAGAAGGAGCATTGGATATGAGATAGATATGTGATAATCCAATTGACTTGGCTAAATGAGATATAACCATGAAGATCCCTTAATTCTTCAAATGATAGCCAAGTCTCCAATGTCCTCCATCACAACCTATTGATCAAGTTTGAGCTTGTTGGTCCCCAACCAAGTTGGGTCCTAAGAGGTTAGTCACAATAGGCTTGGCAACCCAAATGGTTCTTTTCTTGACACCACTTTGAGTTTCCACATATTTGGCAAACACATTGCCAACCCTATCCTTCCTAAGAGAATAAACATCATCAATAATTATGGGGTTGGATAGAGTACCGTTTGTGCATGAAGAAGCCAAGTGGCCCTTCTCACGGCATAAGTAGCAATATCGACTCTTTTCTTTCTTCTTAATAGGCTCCTCAACTTGAGGAGCAATGACTTGAGTCTTCTTAGGAGGTGGCCTTTGTTCAACCCGAGGTTGAGCATGAGATTGAACAATAGGCCGCTTCCCTAGTTGCTTCTCACTAAGAGGCTTCTTCTTCATTGGGCAATCCCTAACATGATGCCCTTCAATTTTGCACTTGAAGCAAACAATATTGGCCGAGTGATTGACTTGTTCTTGGCCCTTCTTATTGCTACTCTTGTACTTGTTCTTGATATTGGAGTTGAATCCAAGTCCACTCTTGTCATTTGGGGATTTTTGCACACTCAACATGTTGTCAAATGCGGCCTTCCCTTTATGACGCTTCTCCACATCTTTCTTCAAAGAAGTGGCTTGTGCCTTGTGCTCTTTAGTCTTCCCTACAAGGTTAGTAGCTACACAAGTACTAGTGGAAGTTGCGGCTTCATTGTTAGAGCAACTAGGCACGAAATGTAATTCAACATATGATTTACCACTAGTGTGAGATGAAGAATTACAAGGACTAGCACATGGCATTGTAGCATTTTTAGTAGAAGTTGTGCCATTGTCCACATGAGGCTCACTAGATATTACCTTGGTAGCGATAGCCTCATGAGCTAACTTTAGCTTATCATGGGATACTAGAAGATCTTCATGAGAGCTCGAGAGCTTCTCATGGCTTTCTTCTAATATCTCATAATTGCTAGTTAGCAATTTAAGTTGAGCCCTTAGCTCAACATTCTCCTTTAAAATGAATGCTTCACAAGAAATAGAGTTAGTAGCACAAGCATCAACATTAATAGCAATGGGAGAACAAGTAGGAAGCTATTTTAGTAATTGAGCTTGGAGTTGACCATGGGACTTGGTGAGATGTGCAAGAGAATCTTCCAAGGACTTGAAATCCTTTTCAAATTTCACATTAGCCTCAAGGAGTCTAACAATTTCAACAACAAGCTCATCAATTTTTATTTTAAAATCATTAGCCACCTTGAGAGCTCTATCATGGGTTTCATTTGCTTTAGATAACTCTAGAGTAAATGTCTCCTCAAGAGATTTCTTGGTGGTTTGTTCTTCTTCAAGAGCTTCCTCAAGATCCGCAATCGTGTTTGCATAATCACGTTCGCGGCTAAGACTTTCATTTTCACGAGCTTCCAAATTTTCAATAGTAAGCCCTCGCTCAACAAGGGTGCTCATGATTTCATGTAGGTTCTCACAAGCATTTTCATTCTTTGAAAGAGCATTAAGAACCATTAGACCTTTCTTATTAAAGTAAGCATCATCTTCTTCATTATCATCATTATTGTCATGATCATCACTACTTGACGATTTAGAAGATATGCAAGGACTATCAACACAAGCATGTGAAACATTTATAGTTCTAGATGTGTTTAAGTCCAAAGATAAATCATTGCAATAAGATAGAGATGAAATATCATCTAAAGGAAGCTCACTATCATCATTGCGAAATTTATCCCTACTCACCATTGCATTGTTTTGTGGCTTGCCACATGTAGGTGAGGTAGAAGAAGTTGAGAACTCATTACGCCCGGAGATGGAGGGAAAACAATCATTCTCACTATCAATGGACACACCATAATTGTCTTGAAGCTTGGTCCATAGCTCATGAGCACTCCGATAAGGAGAGATCGACAAGGCAACTGCATTTCTTAAAGACATGAAAACAACTTTAGAAGCTTGAGCATCTAGATAAGAATTTTCCTCGTCCTCCAAAGATAATCTTTTCGGATCCTTTGGAGGAGGAAAACCAATGTCTAAGATTTGCTCTATAGATGGATCAATGTCCCTAAAATAATTTAGCATGCGATTTCTCCAATCATTATAATTAGTGCCATCGAATATTAAAGAGGCATTGTGCACTAAACCACTAGACGACATTTTTACTCTCTAGGCCGTGAAGCCCTATAAAGAGAGAACCCGCTCTGATACCAATTGAAAGGACACGGATGTCGCCTAGAGGAGGGGGTGAATAGGCGATTTAAAATTATTACGGTTAAGGCTTGAATAAATGCGGAATAAAACTAACGTTTAATTTATCAAGCCAAAACCTAAACTAGCTAGGTTCACCTATGTGCATCAACACTTATGCTAAGCAATATAATCAACTAGGTGATAGCAAGATATATGACTTTAAGCTCGATGTCTATCACAAAGTAAATAGCATAAGTAAGAAGCTCGGGTATAGAAATACCGAGGCACTTGGAGACGATGATTTATCCCGAAGTTCACTTCCCAATGGAAGCTAGTCTCCGTTGGAGCGGCGCGGTGTTCACCAATGTGAAACACCGAGTAGCCTTGATATGGCACACCATATCTCCATTGTGTCTTACCACCAATGTGGCGAGGCACTTGTCACTATGTTGTCGTTGAGGTTGACAACTAGAACCTTTACAAGGATGAAGCTCACTCCACAAGTTGGAGGGTCTTCACCAAATGCATCGAGCCACCAAGACTCTATGGCCAAGACCGAGGCACACACCACAACTTAATTGGTGTCTCCCAACAATGTCTTTGTAGCTACCAAAGCTCCGAAGAGAACAAGGTTGGGCCTCCCTCCACAACCTAATTGGAGGCTCCCAACAAATCCCGTGAGCCACCAAGACTCCGAGAGATCAACAACCGTCTAGGGTACCAACGTGCCCTAGAGGAACAAGCTCTAGGGCACCAAAGCACCCAAGAGAAATAAGCTTCTCAACTTTACTTCCACGTATCACCGTGGAGAACTCAAACCGATGCAACTAATGTAATGGCAAGAACACACTAAGTGATCAAGTTCTTCCAACCCGAATCCAACCAAAGCAACTAATGCTTGGGAGGGATTAGAGAGGAAGAACAAAGGAGAAACACAAAGAAACTCCAAAGATCTAGATCCAAAGTGTTCCCCTCACTTAGAGGAGAAATCAATCGGTGGAAACAAGGATCTAGATCTCCTCTCTCTTTTCTCTCAAAAAGTAGCAAGAACTATCGGAGAGATTGAGAGAAAGCCAAGCTTGAGAAGGTCAACAATGGAGGGGAGAAAATAGCTCAAGAGGTTGGCAAAAGGTTAAGATTTACTTTGGGGAAGAAACCCCTTAAATAGGAGGCCAAAAATATGGCCGTTGGGAAGCTTTTTCAGTGTGCAGGGTGCCCGGTCTGGGGGCTGGCCGGGAGGCCGGCTGGGAGGCCGGCCGGGGGGCCGGCTGGGAGGCCAGCCACCTCCCAGAGCCGCCCGACCTGGTGCCCGGCCTAGGCCGGCTGGGAGGCCGGCCACCCCCCAGAGCCGCCCGGCCTAGAGCCCGGCCTAGGCCGGCCAGGGGGGCGGCCAGCCTGCTTTTTTCTTTTCCTTTTACTTTTTCTGTTAAAAAACGACCGATACCGAAAACGCAATATCTTCCACATACGAACTCCGTTTTCGGCAATCTTGGACTCGTTGGAATCGTCACAACGAGCACTACAAGATTATGCAGAGAAACATCCCTTTTCAACAAGATATGGTAAAATTAAATGATGAAAGGTAAAACCTTTCAATTGACAACCGGAAAACCATATCTTTTGCAAATGAAGTCCGAATGACATAAAACCAACTTTGTTGGAAAGAGGACGACAAATGCTACCCAATAACAAGTGAAAATATTGAAACCAAGCAAGGGAGATTTTTCTAATAAATGGAAGAGTGAAACCTTCCGCATAGATGGACCGGCAAAATCTCCGACACCGAAAACTCAATAGGAGACACATATGAAAACCGTTTTCGGTGATCTTGGCCTTGTCATGACAAGCACGACAAGCACCAATACCACACCACGATAAGAGCCAAATAGGAACCAAAAAGGATGATGCCAAGGATACAAAGGTTTGAGCTCTCTATGACCGATACGCTAAAGCTCACTTGAGAGCCCCTCTTGATAGTACGGTTACCTATCCTAAAACCCGGTCTCCCAACTACACCGCGAGACCGGTAAAATAGAAACCCTATCAAGATCATACCTTTGCCTTGCGCATTCCACTTGAGCTAGATGATGACGATCAGTGGCGGAGCTAGCAATTTGTCGAAGCCGGGGCACACCGGAAGCAAAATATTTTGTTTGGTCTACGAAGAATCAAATCTCAAATATTTCGACTGATTAACACATGTTATGTGGAAATAATTAAAAATTAAACGAATGTTTTATCGATCGTAGCCTTCCATAGATCATATGCGTACATAAACTGAATGACATTTTTTTTGAACGGCATAAACTGAATGAATAAGAACATCCGTATGTGGCACTGGGCCAGCCTGGAGTAGTGGAGTGAATAGGATAAATAGTGGGCTTGAAGCCTGCTAATGAAGGGACCTATCTGGCCCATTTACGGAAAAAGTCGTCTTCTTCAGCACATGTTGCGATTCCAGCGAGCTTGGACGTCGTCGACGCTCTCCACCGATCAAGCATGCGGCAGCATGGAGCCCGGGCACGTGCCCAGGGCGGAGGCACGGTAAAATCGCCCCTGATGACGATCTTGATCTCCTCTCGAGTGGATCACCTTTCTTTGTCTTGCGCATTCCACTTGAGCTAGATGATGACGATCTTGATCTCCTCTCAAGTGGATCACCTTTCTTTGTTTATGCTCCGCTCGGTGAAGCCTCGCATATTTCTCCCCCATACACTAATATGGGAGAGACACTCTTTCGCATATCTTCACATGCCCTTATCTTGTATGTTGATCAACTTGCACTTAGCCTTGATCAACATATAATCTTCTTCTTTTAGCCTTGACTCCAACATATGGAGTTCAAGCATTCCTTATGGACCAACACTATAAATATAACTCAAAGCACATATTAGTCCATAGAGATTGTCATTAATTACCAAAACAACACATGGGGGCAACCATGCACTTTCAAGGTGTCGCCTCTTAAGATGAATCAGCGCATTGCCATCGGCCGATCTAGAATACTAACGAAACAATGTTGAATTGGACACTGCCATGGCCGCGATGTTCTCGCCCTTCGCCACTACATGCAACCCGATGAATAAATTGGGTTGTGTGTGTCATAGCTCACCGTTTGATTCTCTAGAAGAACTTGGTGAATTTACTCAATCCATTCAGGAGGCCACTGACCATATATATGGATCGAACCCATCCTATTTATGTATATTTATGTAGTGTGATGGAATACTACTCATGCACTAGTTGTACCTACTTTTATTGAAATAGGCTTTCGCCCTGCTTTATAAATAAAGCCCAACCGGCCAAACCGATATAAAGTGGTGGGAGAGCCCCACACAAGCAAGCCAAAAATAAAAACGACAAAAGAGAAGGAGGCTAGCCACCAACTCGAAGCCGGACAAGAAAAACAGGAGATGCCACAACTAACTAGAAGCGACCTAGACTACCAAACAAGAGCGAGAACGTGCCACCTTAGAAGACCACCGGGTCCGATGCACCAACCTCATCAAGCTATCGTCGGAGAGGGCCGCCTGCCCTCCCGCTCCGGGCCGTGGAGCGCCGCTCGTGCCAACGGATAGCGAGAACCAGGGATGGTGACACCAAGGGCACGTGTAAAAGGTAGGAGGCCAACGAAAGCACTCTATGCCGAAGTCGAAGAAGCTTCACGCCAGGATGATGACTCCGTCGTGCTGCACCCGGGTGAGACTTGGGCTCTGCGACAACGCCCCCAAGAGGGTAACGACGTGATGCGCCGCCGCTGCCGAGCCCACAAGGAGCTAGGGTTTTCACCTGGAATCCAATCACGGATAGGATACCACAACGACGCCCCCAAGGAGGTAATGACACCCGAAGGCGCCACCGTCGCCGGCGCCAAAGCGCAGAGCTTTCGCTCGGATCCTCACCCGTGTCATCCAGGAGACCAAGGCAACGCCTTGCCAACACGAGGTCTCCAGATCTTGGCTAGGGGGTCGCCGCCGCCAAAGCCACGCCAACACCAGGATCACACGCTGCCAAACCCTTCGCCATCCACATAGCCCAGGGAGAAGACCACCACCGCTGCCACGTTGCCTGCCGGAAAGCAACCGTGCAGCCTCTCCTTCCGGGGCCGCCACCCCGACGTACCTGCCCCCTGACCAACAACGAAGAACCTTAGCAACTACTGTCCCCGACGAACCCTAGACGAAACCATCGAGGACGCCACCAGATCTGGACCCGCCTGGCCCAGATCCGGCCCGCAAGCGCACGACTGCCCAAAAGCCACCGCGCCGTGAAGCCGCTGCGCCGGTGTCGTCCCCTTCCAAGGGCAGCCGGTCGCACCTGTTCCAAGCCGCCGCAGACCCGCCTGGCCCACAGCAGCCCAGATCGGGCCGACCATACGCCGCCCATTGAGGAGAGGGGTTTGCCCCGGCAGCTGCGCACGACGCCGCCACACACGTCGTCCTGGACGTCCGGCCCCGCCGCATCAAGAGTCACCGCGCCGGAGAGGAGGCCAAACCACCGAGCCGCACCGCGAGACGAGGAGCCCACCCTGCGCAGATCCCCTCGCTAGCGGGTAAAGGAAGGCCCGCCGCCGCCGGCACCACGCGGGCTTCGCCAGGCGGCGCACGCCGGCGGCGGCGGTGGAGGAGAAGGGGGAGAGGAACGGGGGAGGCGCGCTAGGGTTCGGGCGCTCGGCCGCCTGCGGGGGGCGACGCGAGCGCTCTCGCTCTTTTTCTTGTTTTCCTGGATACGCCTTCGTTGTACCTACTTTTGGGGGATCAATATCAACAACACGATAAACCCAAATCCTAACTATGACAAAAACAAATCTGGTTGAGTAAAATGTCGAATTGAATCGTGCTTGTCCACGCAGGGGCTCTATTACAAATTTTTATACTTGTTGTTTATTTTCCACTTACTTCTTGGAAATATATCATCCTTGTAAGTATCTTTGATTTAGTTTCATGCAAAATTTCCCCTAATTTACACATAAAAATTGGGGGAAGAAAAGAATAGGAGAAGTAAAAAAAAAGTTTCCTTGAAGCAACGATCGGCTTATCCGAGAGCTCTCCACACTCCTCACTCTCAGCCGAGCAGAGCTCACTCCCGAAACCAAATCCCCTCAGCTCAGCTCGGTCCTCCATGGCCACCACCGTGGCCCCACCGGCGGCCCCGCCTCCCACCTCCGCCACCATCCGCTCCCTCACCGCCGCGGGACACCACGCCGCCGCCCTCCGCGCGCTCTCCTCCCTGTCTGCCTCCTCCTCCCCTCTGGACCACTTCGCGCTCCCGCCGGCCATCAAGTCCGCGGCGGCGCTGCGGGACGCCCGTGCCGCGCGCGCCCTCCACGCGGCGTCCCTCCGCCGCGCGCTCCTACACCGCCCCTCCCCGGCCGTCTCCAACGCGCTCCTCACCGCCTACGCGCGCTGCGGCGACCTGTCCGCCGCTCTCTCCCTCTTCGCCTCCATACCTCCGGACATCCGCGACTCCGTCTCCTACAACTCCCTCATCTCCGCGCTCTGCCTCTTCCGTCGCTGGGAGCACGCGCTCGACGCCCTCCGCGCTATGCTCGCCGAGGGCCGCCACGACGTCAGCTCCTTCACCCTCGTCAGCGTCCTCCTCGCCTGCTCCCACCTCGCCGCCGACCACCGCCTCGGCCGCGAGGCCCACGCCTTCGCGCTCAAGAACGGTTTCCTCGACGACGGCCGCGAGCGCTTCCCCTTCAACGCGCTGCTCTCCATGTATGCGCGTCTCGGCCTCGTCGACGACGCCCAGAGGCTCTTCCGCACCGCCGGTGCCGCGCCCGATGGTGGCGATGTCGTGACATGGAACACCATGATCAGTCTGCTAGTCCAAGGCGGCCGGTCCGGGGAGGCCGTGGAGGTGCTCTACGACATGGTGGCGCTCGGCGTGCGGCCGGACGGCGTGACCTTCGCGAGCGCGCTCCCGGCGTGCTCGCGGCTGCAGATGCTGTCCGTGGGCAGGGAGATGCACGCCTTCGTCCTCAAGGACGTCGACCTCGCGGCCAACTCGTTCGTGGCGAGCGCGCTCGTGGACATGTACGCCGGCAACGAGAAGGTGGCGAACGCGCGCAGGGTGTTCGACATGGTACTGGCACCCTGCCGGCAGCTGGGGATGTGGAACGCCATGATCTGCGGCTATGCGCAGGCCGGCATGGACGAGGAGGCGCTGGAGCTCTTCTCCCGGATGGAGGCGGAGGCCGGGTGCGCTCCCAGCGAGACCACCATGGCAGGCGTCCTGCCCGCGTGCGCGAGGTCGGAGGCGTTCGCCGGCAAGGAAGCCGTGCACGGGTATGTGGTGAAGCTCGGCATGGCGGGCAACCGGTTTGTGCAGAACGCGCTCATGGACATGTACGCGCGCCTAGGCAGGATGGACGTGGCGCGCCAGATCTTCGCCATGATCCACCTCCCCGATGTCGTCTCCTGGAACACACTCATCACCGGCTGCGTCGTGCAGGGCCTCATCGCCGAGGCGTTCCAGCTCGTCACGGAGATGCAGCAACTGCCATCGATGGAAGAAGACGAAGACATCCAGAGGTGCATGCCGAACAACGTCACGCTGATGACGCTCCTCCCGGGCTGCGCGGTCCTGGCGGCGCCGGCGAGGGGGAAGGAGATCCACGGGTATGCGGTGAGGCATGCGCTGGAGTCGGACATCGCCGTGGGCAGCGCGCTTGTGGACATGTACGCCAAGTGCGGCTGCCTGGCGCTGTCAAGGGCGGTGTTCGACCGGCTGCCGAGGAGGAACATCATCACGTGGAACGTCCTCATCATGGCCTACGGGATGCACGGGCTCGGCGACGAGGCGGTGGCGCTCTTCGACCGGATGGCGGCGAGCGGGGAGGCGACGCCCAACGAGGTCACCTTCATCGCCGTGTTAGCCGCCTGCAGCCACTCCGGCCTGGTGGACCGTGGCCTGGAGCTGTTCCATGGCATGAAGAGGGACCACGGCGTTGAGCCCACGCCGGACCTCCACGCTTGCGTCGTCGACGTCCTGGGGCGGGCGGGCAGGCTCGACGAGGCGTACGGCATCATCAGCTCCATGGAGCCAGGGCAGCACCAGGTGTCGGCGTGGAGCAGCATGCTCGGGGCGTGCCGGCTTCACCGTAACGTCACCCTCGGCGAGATCGCCGCGCAGCGGCTGTTCGAGCTGGAGCCCGACGAGGCGAGCCACTACGTTCTCCTCTGCAACATTTACTCCGCGGCCGGGATGTGGGACAAGTCCACGGAGGTGCGTGGCAGGATGCGGCAGCGGGGCGTCGCCAAAGAGCCTGGCTGCAGCTGGATCGAGCTCGACGGCGTGGTCCACCGGTTCATGGCCGGGGAGTCCTCGCACCCGGCGAGTGCGGAGGTGCACGCGCACATGGACGCGCTGTGGGAGCGGATGCGGCGGGAGGGGTACGCGCCGGACACGTCGTGCGTGCTCCACGACGTTGGCGAGGCCGAGAAGGCGGCTATGCTCCGGTACCACAGCGAGAAGCTCGCCATCGCCTTCGGGCTGCTGAGGGCCCCGGCTGGCGCCACCATCAGGGTGGCCAAGAACCTGAGGGTGTGCAACGACTGCCATGAGGCGGCCAAGTTCATGTCAAGGATGGTTGGGCGGGAGATCGTGCTGAGGGATGTCAGGAGGTTCCACCATTTCAGCGACGGCGCCTGCTCTTGTGGAGACTATTGGTAGCATACACATTTGTGCTTGAAGGAAAATGTTCACTTCATATTGACTTGCTGTAAATATTCTTGTGTGAATATCTCAGTATGACTGGAGGCTTGCGAATTTCCTCCACAATTTTGGATACTCAAAGAATAGATCACTCAAAAAAAAAAAAATTCCTTACATGTTTGGAACATGGAGTTCTCCAAAAACCGAAGACGATTGAATGTGTTATTTGTATTGATGCAGATCATACCATCAAATTGTACATTACTACTTTAGTTGCATATTAATTACTAAAGTAACTGGAATTTGCATAACAGAGACTGATAAGTAAAAACACATCATCTATTTTGTGAAGGAGTATGGGATACTGCCATGAAATCCTCAAGTCACAGAGACAAAAAGGAGATAGGTAGAAGTTTCGCAGATCAACCAGAAATGCAAGCAGGAAACTGGAGCAACACAAATCAACTGGAGAACACACAAGAATCACACAGGAATTGGCTCACGGGCATACGTGACACATAGCAGATCTTGAAGTACTTGTCCAACTTATAACACGGCAGTAAATGTCAGCTAAACGATATAAGCTTCAGTACAGGTACAAAGTTCTTGTTTGTTTACTAGTGCTAGAGCTAGAATGGCCGCCTCGCCGCAACCTAGATAATTCTCTATCAGTCATAAGCTCTTCTGTTGACAGCCGGGGATCTTGAGCGCTGGACAGGAGATTGGCTGCGATTGGACAAAAGGCAGGAATCAGATAATGTGAATAAGTGAAGAACTGGATACTCTTCCTTGAAAAAAAAAAATACTCGAGCTTATAAGAAGATTTCTACAATGCTGGGATCCAAGACCACCCCCAAAGTAGCTCGGTAGTAATTTGAGGATTAACCACTGAATTCAGAAGCGGATCATAACATATACTAGGAAGCAGATGATGTAACAGCAGTAAATGTTTATTACAGCAAGTACAATGCAATGGCTAATCAGCTTAAAGCGTTATGGCTAAATCAAATGGTACATCCTCCAAATGAAAACATCTGCCGACAGGACTAAGAAGTGCAACATAACAAACATCAAACAGTCTTAACTGCAATACCTTCGATAGCGATCACGGACAGGGCTCCTGCTCCTGTCATATGAACCATATGCAGGGCTCACTGGACGACCATAGTCAGGACTAGGTCGTGACCTTCGGTACACTGGGCTAACAGAACGGCGATATGAACTATCATCCTGCCTTCCATAGCCGCCACCCCTACTTGGCTTGTCATACCTGTCACCTGGTTCACTATCATCCCTGAAGGCATACTCAACAGAAATCACCCTGTCCAATAACTTGCTGCAGGGGGCAAAGGGAATCAATAAGGTAAATCGTCAGAAAATTATTTTACAGAGAATCAAAACCATACAGATATTAAAAGCCAAGCATAAGCTTCAAAACAGCATACAATACATTCCTCATAAACCAAAAACATGTAGAAAATCCTATTAAACAGAACACTTGAAAAAAATCTTACAGTGCATAGCATAAATAAGATATCAATAAGCTGCAGTCGAATTCTTCTCATCAAATAAACTCAGGAACGGGTGAAAGTGGTACATACGTCAGATGAGTAGCATCTAGAGCTTTTGTAGCCTCTTCCTGTGTTTCAAATTGCACAAACGCAAAGTTCTTCCTGATCCGAACATTTGATATCTTGCCAAATGGATCAAAATGCCTTTCAAGATCAGTGACTCTTGTGTTGATTGGGTCAAAGTTAATGACAAACAATGTCTTTGTAGGCTTAGTATTCACTGGTGGTTTACTATAGCCATCACGATCATCACGTTTGGTTCCACGGTCACCCTGTTACATGAATCACCAGAGAAGAGTTAAAAGAACGAACGGAAGGCAATATTATTTGGCACAAGTAATCACCCGTGATGTGTCCAGTCTTTGATGTGTTAAGATTTAGTAGGGTTTACAAGAACAGTAATCATTCATAACCAGCTACAAGTCCAGAATCTTTGATGTCTTAAGGTTTAGTAGGGTTACAAGAACAGCAAGAGAAATTACCCGTGACCACTCCACTGAAAGTCTGCGTCTCCCAGGGCCAAAGGGATAACCATCAAGAGCCCGTATGGCGTCGTCACCATCACGCTCATCCTCGAAGTAGACAAAAGCAAATCCTAAAAAGGGTAAATCCACAAGTAAGAACCATAGCAAACTGAATTTCGCGTCACACTGTTCGATGACAACATGATTTTTGATTAGGACAAACAAGTAAACATCAGGCTCAAACCTAAGAGAAACAGAAGAAATACTGCACCTGCACATATCTGATCAGTATCTGATGGTATCAAGAGCTCTAATGCGGTTACTGGTAGATTCCATTCATGATGAGGTTAAGCATGGTGTTGTACAACTTATACCCAAAGTTCCAAAGTAAGGAAGGTACGACTTGATACATTGAGCATGCTTCACCATTCTATAGACCACAAGAGCCTCACAGACATTGCTTACTGAGACAGCACACATATCAAGTTATCAAGTTGATGCCTGGAGGATGGCACAGTAATACTTCTAGTCGTGGCATGGTATGGCATGGCGGAACTGATGGCATGGCAAGAATGGCATGATGATGGTTGATGTCAGTCCCGGCAAAACATGATTGGCATCAGTAACAGATTACAGTGCATCATGAAACGGATGGCAAGTGCAGGGAGTAGTGGCCGGATGAGGAATGGAGGGTGAGTTGAGGAGCCCCTGGGGGAGCTAGGTATGTTTGCCTCAGTAGTTCCTGCGCCAGAGTAAACATTTAAACATCTTGCTGCCTATTATACATACATTGCTTGCATTGTGGTCTACATTGACAAGGACCACCATATCAGATACGTGTTCCACACCATAAATTTTACAGAAGCATAAGTAACGGGGATTAGTGAAGCAAAATACATCAACTGATGAGTCATCCCAGGTTAATAATTTGAGTAATATACCGGATCCTTGTATATAAAAAAACCATGCAGAAATTGAAATCTTAAGCGAACCAAAACTAATTATTCCAGTATTTTGTTCTATAATAACCAATCAGAAGTAATTATAGGCTCTACAGCTCTACTGATATACTTGTGGTCTTGTGGAGGATAGATAGTATCCAGCACGGTTAACCTCCATCTACCGGACGAATTTGTTGGTCAATTTTGTACCCGAGAAACTAATAAGTAGTAGTATCGTGAAACCAGACCCCAAGCGACGATCAAATTGGTGAGTCGCGTGAGCATATCGGATCAGATACAAATCAGTAGAAAATAATACAGCGGAACAATAGAACAGGGGCGTGACCATAATTTTTACATGAGCATAACTGCTAGCTAGCGAGGTGATTAGTGGAGCAAGAGATGCATCAACCGATGATTCATCACAGATTAAAACGACTAACGTTCCGGCCCTCTGTAGCAAAAAAAAAAAAAACATGCAAAGATTTGAAATCTTGAGCGAATCTAAACTACTAATCAGTTGCTCCCGGATCTCATTCTCTGGTAAGCAATCGGAAGTAATTACAGACCTCTACTGAGATGCTTTGTGGGGGATAGATACTATCCGGTACAATTGCATTCCATCCACCGGCGAATCACGAGATCAGATGCGAAGCAGTAGAGGAGGGATACGGGGGAGGAGGGCGAGGCGCGGACCTGACTTCATGTCGATGCGGTCGATCCTGCCGTAGCGGTAGAAGAGGCGGTCGAGCTCCGAGTGGCGGGTGTCGTAGTCGAGGTTCCCCACGAAGACGGGCCTCATCCTCGCCGGCAAACCCTAGCGGGGAGGGGAGGAGAGCGGACGGGGTGAGAACTGGAACGCCGAGGATGGGACGGACGCCGGCAAGCTAGCCTGGAGGAGGAGGAGGGGAGAGGGGCAGCACCTTCGCCGTCGACGGAGGGAGGGACGGAGGCGGCAAGGGCTTCGGGCGAGCTTGCGGTGGTTCTCTCCTGCGTCGACCTCTTCGGATCTTCTGCGGGTCGGTTAGTTTGGGACGAGAGAAGCTCGTGCCTGCCGTGTTGGGCCCATCCCATCTCGCAGGCCGCAGTCCCACTTGTTGCCGGCCCATTTGCTAATTATGTTTTTTCTTGTTTATTTTCCCTTTATTTTTTCGGGTTTATCTTTTTTCTTCGTATTTTAAATTATTGCCTCCCGCCTTCATGTTCTTTTTCATTTGTTTCACCGGTGCGTCAATCAATAGATGATGGTTAAAAAAAGGTTTTCAGACAATAAAAAAAAAGGTGTTCAGGTAGTAGTTTCCTTTCGTCGGTAAGGTCACGCGCAATGGGACTCTTGCGGGGTAGAACGAGGCATAATAGGTCTAGGGCGGCCTAACACGAGTACTCGACCTATGTGGGAGAACCTTATTTCGGAATACTCGCGATAACATTATACCAGATCAAAGTCAGATCTAGACGAAACTTTTCAGATTATTGTCTTGTTCTGTGTCGTGGAGTGGGATCGTTCGTATGCCCTCTAGATCCCAACCATGCATATAAGGAGACGGCCTACCAAGTCATATCGCATCAGCTTTATAGCTTGCACCACATAGTCTAACGACAATACCACCATTATAGCAAGATTGAGATCCCTTGTCGAGACCTCAGTTGAGTATAAGGAATAGATACAACCACGAACATGAGTATGGTACTGAACCACTGTTCCTTCGAACATGTATAAATATGTTTCGAGTGCTTCCATCTAGGTCTTCTAGACGTATCACCCCAGTCTATGTTATGGCAAGAGATCATTTTTCAACAAAAGCTATGATAAGGGATGGTATTCTATCCTCATTAATCATGTGTCACTCATGTGACATGCTAAAAGAAGGCGCCCAGGTAGAGATTCCTATAGCCATAAAGTATCAAAGTAATGTATTTCAAACCTTAACATAATCTCCTAGGATGTGCGCACAATTACGAGTAATATATGATTGTTAATACTTTTTTACATTGATGTGACACGTGTAACACCTATGTTGAAATATAAATTACTAGTCCTTCTCTATTAGTTCGGACTTTTGGGTGAATTGACTGGTGCATCAAATTATAAGACATACTCGTGTACGCCCGAGACTTATCATTCAGGCTGAATGAGGACTCGTACAAATGGAAGGCACCACCAACTTATTAGAGAAAACAAAAGGAGAACCTAAGGTCTTCCATACACAAGCAACTCAATAGCCACAGAAGCACCACACCACATGACAATCATAAACCTTCATCTAGAAGCTGTATTGATATGTGTTACTTGTTACTATTTCGACTACCATCAAACCCTCGTCAAGTTCAGCTTTTAATCTTGCCTAATTTTCACATTGTAATATCCACTACATTCTCCACATATCATAGAATCCATGGCAGGAGTATCGTTTTCACCCATGCAAAGGAGTTTGAACCTTGGTAACTCGTGTAGTGAGTAGCATATAGTGACCTGGACGCTTCCACGATGAAATAAATTATGTGCTCTTTAGGGTACGCTTGCAAGACTATAGGATCGCGACAACTTTAACCCTCGACAAAAGGACAAAATGGAATAATCAATATACAATAATCATGTCCATGTCTTATACTAGAAGCCACTTAAGGGGACATATATCGACTTCGTTCTTGCCAATTGTTCTAGTTTTAAACGTGCTAAGTAGTCGCTTGACAAATTATGCATTTTTCTTTTTAGTTTACAACGATAAATTGGTATAAATATGACATGAAAAATTGTGGCATTGGTATTGCATGGTGTTACCTTCCGGTTCAGCTATCATATATGTGTACTATTTGTGGAGATTACTGGCATCGTATTGTAAAATTGACAGGTGCAGTAACTCGAACCATTATGGCCTAGTACTAGTATATAATAGTACAATATAAGACACAAGCTTGAAATATTATGGAGTACGACAAATACCTCTTAACACTCACACAAATGGGAACTATCTTTGTGGTACCTACTCTTACAACATTCATACACCCGGGTGCTACCATCACTACCTGTTACAGTAATCAGAAACATTAATCAAAGTGCCTCACTGGAAATCCAAAACGACTAAACATAGCGAGGCCTCTCTCTGGTTGGTCCTCTGGTGCGCTGTGTCCACCTCCCTATATTCAAATGAAGTGGTGTTAGGGTTAGAATCTACTTGCAAATTTATATTCTGTTAGATATATAAATCTTTTGTTTTCGATTGTAAAATTATAAGTGCCTAACTGAATGACATCCGACAATTGTGAATGTCATGTGGAGAAAAGTTTGTAGATACTGAAATTTCATCTTGGAAATTACGGTACAGATAGATATATGTTACCTTTATGGTAGCGAACGTCAGGTTGTTTGTGTATGTTATGGTGAATCTGCATATACAATATATTTCAAACACTGGGCGGAATTATTTGTAGCAGTTTATACAATCGTAAATTCGTAATATAAAAACAATTAATTGAATTAACAAAACATGTCTTTTGTAAAAATCCTTACCCAGCGGACTGTCCATCAAGATGCCAGGCCCTCCATTCGTGCAAAATGGGGAAGTTGAGTGAGCGCACCCAAGATTGAGTGCCCAAAAATGGTATCATAGCATCATGGTCCCCACTGTACAAGGGAAATATATGAGAGGTTGGAAAACTTAAATATGATAACTTGATAGTTAGAGATCGACATGAGAGCATATGAATTCCAATATTTTTGGTAGAAATATTGCTTGCAAGGGTAACAGGGAATATTTCCAATCATGAAGTACATATTTGTTATAACATACATTCGCCTAACCTTAATAGTATTTACCTATATACCAAGACACGATAGCCTTTTGATGTCATGTTACGGTGGTACTTTATGCTACTCTTGATCTGTTGAGAATAAGGTAGATCATTTTCGTCACACAAGACCCATTCTTCCTTGCTTCCCTAATTTAATGGCATATAGATGTATATGAATAGGATTAGACATTGTCTTTAAAGAAATGTATAAAAAACAAATATTGAGAAAAAAGTTCGTAATTTACCTTCTTGATCCCAAGGGATTGCCTAGTGATGTTGTTGTTTGACCAATAATATGACAAATATTTACCATAAGTCTGTAGATGGAATAACTCCATTAATAGCTGGTTTATATGATATAAACTCACTATTATCAAGAAGTATTCCAGGAAACCACATATTAGCAAAGTAATTCCCGGTCGAAGTATTATCTTAACAAAACCACTACAAGAGCGTATGGTATTAGGGGGCACAACCTGAAAAATATTTCAAAAGTTTCTATCCTGACAGATCGGCTTTTGTGGCGCAAAAAAAAACATATGCATCGACACCAGCACATAAATGTAATTTTATGACACACTAAATGAGCAGTGACACTTAGTGTTGGTATGGCGCGGGAGACTTGTCAAGAGTATCCAACTGACTGGTCAGCACTACCAAAGCCAATTTTTTGGCTTCACGGTTATTTGTATCGTGGCCTCCACGTCCCTACTCTCCCACCTTTCCACACTTTCTCTACAACCTCTCACTCCATGGAAGTTTTAGCGGGCGCTAGCGACATCGGACAAGAGGTAGGTGAGCATGATAGATCAAGAGCATGACTATTATGTTGGTACACTTACATTTTGGGTTATTAATTTCGATCTTATGCACATTTAGGTTTTCACATATGAGTGCTTTATAGAAATTTTGCTTTTCATATTTGGGGATTCCTCAATTTAAAATATTTGGGGTTCCTCAATCTCATACTTGAGCATTGTTATTTAAATTCCGAAGTACCACCATGGTGTACTTGTGGATATGTATGACCTGGCTTGGAACGGCGTCGACTACTAGACGGACAGTCGAAAGAAATGTGGTGAACATCTGTGTTGTTGCATTGGTGTGCAACCGTACATTGCTAACTCCAGCAGCAAGTTCCTTGCACGTAGTCACGAGGACATGGTTTGCAATTTCATGCACTAGATTGAACCAAAGCACACCTCCATGTTGCTTCGGCACTCGTTGTTCAGCGAGGAGTATGTGACAAAGCCCTTACTAAGGCAAAGATAGTTGTAAACAAGACGAAGGTGGAGTGAAAAAGGCTCGCAACTAAGATGTTGTTGGTTAAGAGTATATTGAACCATGGATCTTATCATATGCAACTTGAATGTCGATCTAATTAGCTACTATTGACGAGACTATTGTACAATGTATATTGATTAATAATGAGTGTTTTAATATGTTAATTAATATATGAGTTTTTTATATTTATAAGTGTTATTTTGGTTGCTTAGACACATTAAGGCCACACGTATTTATGGTGCCACCTTGCTCTTTCTCATTCTCCATGAGTATATAAGGCTGAGCACAACCAAGCCCACCCAGGTTGCTCTCAAACACATCGAGAAAAAAATCCTAACCCACTTCAAGTTCACACACACACAACCCTAACCTATTTCAGTGCATCATTGTTGTTGATCCGCCGTCAGAGTCGTCATAACCCTTAACCATAATGAAATGGACCTCTCTACCAGCCTCGACCATGGCAGAGTCCACGTCGATGCACTTTCTAGCCCTGATCTATGGTAAAGTTTTTAGGCCACATATGGATTGTTATCATCGCATCGTTTAGATAATGTGGAATGAGATCACTAATATACCATTACTTAGGGAATACCGCACAAATAATTCTGGTTTATGTAGGTTGAACGATGACTAAATATCAGTGTTGTCTTTAGAACAAATGATTAAGTGGTCATTCATTATATGGATTGTGTACACTAAGCACACAGGCAATGGTTCAAATGCTTGTTGTTTATTTGCTTCATTTAGTTTGCCAATGATTATAAAAATGGCAAATTCCAGAATGGTATTTCTATTATATAAGGAGCATAAGAAATCTTTTTTTGCTTCTTTTTGGCTCCCAGCATGTTAAGAATTATTGTTGACAAAAGATCTAGATAATCTATATGAGGCACACAATGTTATTTGAGTTCCCCAATAACAATGCCACCTTTTGGTTCTTTACAAAACTAGAGCTAGGGCAATGAAGAACAGCTACAACAAAGTTCCTAGGTTTCATCCGCCTATGACCTCTACCATAAAAGGTAAACCAGTGTTAAATTGGTGTTCTAATTGCATACATATGTGTATGTCAATTATATGAATTTATTTCAGGTCCATATATATCATACATGGAGAATTAGACCTTTGATATATGTTTGGCAATGATGGTGACATGGTTAGATCAAGTAGTAGGAGTCTGAGACAAATAGTAAGAAGATATAGGACAAAGATCCCTTACTACATCTGCACTATGAACAAGACCACCATCTGCAAAATAGTAAAAAGATATAGGACAAAGATCCCTTACTACGTCCGCACTATGAACAAGACCACCATATGCAAAAGCAGGATGTCAAGCCTCTTTGAACTCCAACTATATATGATGCTTACACCGTCTCAAGTTAGGTACTTGTTACAACTGTGATCAATTTATTTCTTCATATGTAGTACTTTCATGTTTGTCACCCACAGGTTTTTGATGCCTTATATATATAATCATGGAGATATGACTGATGTCACATGTCCCTGTGGCAATGAGAACTTTGTGTGAAGCATGAAAATAAGGAGATGTTTGCGTCATTGAGTTTGAAGTTAATGAGGGCTATTTGGCCATGATAGTGCACATCATCACTGGCTATGAACTTAGTTTAGCTTTTGATGTGTACATATGTGGGAGACGTAACATGCACAGAAGATTAGGGTGAAGTATGTGAATCAAAGCTATGTGTATTGTAACAGCCCAGATTTGGTACCCTAAAATATGGACCAAATTTTCACCTTTTGTTTTGCTTTGCATCATGGCATACATTATTAAATTGCTAAATTTAATCAAAGCAACAAATTGAAAACATTGAAAATCCTTAAAGGGAAGCAAAGCACTTCCAAAATTCCCAAACTAAATGCAATTGCTCAAATTGGCAAAACAAAATATTCTTGAGTTTCCATATTTGTCCAGAAAGTTCCAAGAATGCATTTTCAAATTTAATTGGCAAAGTCAAATTCTTGCCAAACAATTAAATAAATTGGGACTTCAAAGTTGGGTTTAAACCAATTATTGTTTTGAAACCAAGTTAAACATTTCAAAATTTCAAATAAAAATATGGGGAGATTCATTATATTATTGGGAGCCTCCATGAATAATTTCACTTATTTTGGAAATGTTTAAATACCCCAAGTAAATGGATTTTGGAAATTATTAAATTTTGCCTTATCCAAACCCTTTGAACAAATGTTGCTCAAAACTTTTTATTTTGCAACACCAATTTTTGTGGAGCTTCTAGTTGATATTGAGATCCCACATGAATTTTTGCAGAAATTATAAAAATGGTTTAGGGCCTCAATTAAATTCACTAAACTACTGCTGGACTAAATTGTGATGCATTTCATTTTAGCCAGGGGGTTTTTCATAAAATCTTCATGGCATCCTTTCCCTGTCGCCACAGGGAAGACACTGCCGCGCCGTGCCGCCGTGTCGACCTCCCTGCTCCCACGTCGCCGGCCCCCCAGGGTGGATAAGACGCTGCACCACGGCGCCCTGCTCTCTCCTCTCTCCCCTTGCTCCTCCTCCCCCTCCTTTTTCCCCCGTTGCCGAAACCCTAGATCGAGCGGAGCATGACCGCCGACTGACCGAACCGCCGCCGCTCGCCTCCGACGTTGGAGACCACCCGGAGCAGATCGGCCTGGGGCAAAAGGACCGCCGTGCTCTCCTCTTCCTCCTCCTCCAGGCAATCAAGCTCGGGAGCTGGGGATCGCCGCGTTCATCTCCATCTTCTCCGCCCCCGACCGAGGACCGCCGCCACGTTTCCGTCGCCGTCGGCCCTCCTCTGCCACCGTCGAGCACACCCACGTTGTTGTGGGGCTACCTTTCGGGTGCCCCACGGTGGTAGTACCTGGGTCACGCCAAGAGAGGCCCATGAAGTGTACCGTGTGGCCCAAGTAGCTGGTTAGGCCGGTGATGATTTTCCTTACTCTGTAACGTGCAATCTGCACCGTCCACCCGAGACCTGGCCTGTGATATAAAGGCCAGGAGGGTGCGCTACCTAGGTCAAGCAAGCAGCACGCAAACCCTAGCGAGATCTTCATCTCGCCATTGTAGCCACCTCGATAATTCCAGACAAGCAGGAGTAGGTCTTTACCTCACCTCGAGGGGCCGAACCTGGGTAAATTCGCCCCCTGTTAGCCGTCACAGCCACCAACGTTCATACTCTTTCCCCCCTCAATCAACCCGGGGTACACAACCTTGGGATTTGCCGAGTCCACTCCTCGTCAATTGGCGCCGTCTGTGGGAAGAACAGATCGTTGGAGTCATGGTTGCGCCGGCCTCATCTGCAATGAAGAATGGCATCAGCGCCAGGGAGTCGATCTACACCGGCTTCCTCGAGTTCGTCCACCACTCGCCGGCGGATCTCCCGGCGTACGCTGAGGTGCAGCAGAGCGCGTGGATTACCTTTGGTAGTCTGCGCTATCTGGTGGACAGTCGTGGAACGCTCCGGCCCACGCTGGCCACGTTGCGCGCGACGGACGCGCCAGCATCTACATCGACTGCGCCGACCGCGGCTTCACCCGCCGTGAAGATCGCATCTACTGCGGCCACGGCGATCGTGCCATCGACTGCCGTGAAGATCGCGTCTACTTCGACTGCATCAGCACCATCTACGACCGCGTCAAAGGCGACTGCGGTGACCACACCCGCGGTTACCAGAAAAATCGCATCTACTGCAACCTTGGCGCGGAACAAGTCTACTCCGACCTTCTTGTCCGCGCCTCGGATGAAGCCAAAATTTACGCCAATTCCGCCTACGCCAACCGCGCCTCTGCGTCGCGGAATCGCCAGTAGCAGTGATCGTGGCACCCGCCACGTTGCTGTGATTTTCGACTCTGAGCATAGCTCGGACGAAGGAAGCAGGACTGGGAGCATCAGCCCCACTCGACGGGTTTACCCCACGCAAGTCTATATGGCCAGCCCAGCACGATCCAACGGCGGGGAACCCGTATATCCGCTGGAGGTGACCATGCCGGATAGGGTGACAAGACTCACCATCACTCGGGAGATGGCGATCCAGGCCATGAAGCACGTGGACGAAGGCACGTTCCCTTCACCAGATGAACCCCGAGAAGACCAACTGGCGGTCCAATACTTGCTTTGGAAGGAGTCCGAGCGAGTCCGCCAAGAGAAGGCCGATCTGATTCGGCGCAAAGAACTAGCCGACGCGTCGAGTGCCAGGAGGGCAGCACACTCGTTCTTGGCCGGATCGGAGGAAGTCTCGCAAGGAGGACGTCACCGAGCTCGCATGCCACGGGTGCCAGAAGCTGATCGCGTCCACCTCGCTCGCAATCTGGAGTCATCATTCATGACGGAGGATGCGGACGGAATCCCCGTCCCCAAGACACCCGCTTCGGCCCTCATGGCAGTCGAAACCTACCTGCGACTAACACAGCCGCCAGAGGGTGACGCCCACGCTCGCCTCCACAGGCGACAAATTCAATCCCTCAGGGAAGTCGAGGAAGTCCTGGCAAAGACGGCACCAGCAGAAAGGGGGCACGAGAATCGAGGCCGCCGCGATCGTGAACCCGCACCACTTGCAGACCCAGCCCCAATTCGACTGCGACAGCCGCAGCCAGGCGAAGATGTCCGTAACGTCGTCGCACAGAGAAGGGTGGACCGCAGTCGACGGCTGCGAGCAGCGAGTGCACAAGCCAACGACTACGACGACGACGACTTCGAGCCACGCGGAGCCGCATGTTTCAGCTTCAACATCCGTGACACGAAGATGCCCAAAGGCTTCAAGCTAACAGCGGAGACACCCAAGTATGACGGGAAGCAAGACCCAAGGGACTGGCTGGAAGACTACCTCATCGCGTGCAGCTGTCAAGGTGGTACTTCGACTACTGCCATGCAGTACATCCAGTTGATGCTTACGGGATCTGCTCGCGGGTGGCTCAACACTCAGCCCAGGGACGCTTTCAGCACCTGGGACGAGTTCAGGAACGCATTCGTGAAGAGCTTTCTGGGGACATACGCGAGGCCAACAACCCTCATTGAGCTCCAGGCGTGCAAGCAAGGTCGAGACGAGCCACTCCGTTCGTACATCCAGCGGTGGACCTTACTTCGCAACACCATGGATGGAGCCACCTCAGAGGACAGGGTAATGGATGCATTCATGCACGGCGTTTACCGCCGCGACCTCCGTGAGGAGTTTGGTAGGCTTAGGCCGAGGAACATGATCGAGCTCATGCAGATAGCCAACCAGTGGGCAGATGGAGAAGACTCTGTTCGTGATGCACCACGATCTCCGAGGCAAGAAGCAGGACCTAGCAACTGGCGAGAAGGGCGCCTGAAGAAGAAGCCGCGTTACGTCGGCAACGACTCGATCGAGTTAGTAGCGGCGGGATTCGAAACCCCCCGTGAGAGTGAAAGGCAGTATAACCAGGATGGTGGCAGCGGCTACCATAGAGACGGAAGTCGCAAGCGCGAGTGGCGGAGACGCCCACTGACTGAGGAAGAAGAGTTAGAGCAACCTTGCAAGCATCACATGTTTAGGGACCCAGAAACAGGCAAGTGGGGATCCCGCCACCTATTGAAGGATTGCAGAAAGGCGCGAAAGATATACAGGGCGTTCGCGAGAATAGTACCTCAGAACGGACAGCAAGGTAACCAAGCGGCACCCGTGGCACAGCCAGCCGCACAGCTGGCCCTCCAGGCGCCACCTCCTCCTCCAGTCGCCAACCCAGCGCAAGCAGCGCTGGCCTTCTACCCGCAACAGCAACAACAACCACAGCCACAGCCGCAGGATCATGCTAACGTGTTCCCGGCAGCACGTGGGCAGATCAACATGATACAGAAGGGACGTCCTTCCAACAGGACCCAGAAAATCATCACCCGCCAGGTCTACCAAGCACTCACCAATCCACCTGCAGTACCCGATTACCTGAGAGGCTCAGAAACAGTGATCACTTTCTCCAGAGCGGACCACCCGCCGGCGATACCACGACCCGGGCACGCTGCTCTGGTAGTCGAAGCTCAGATCGGGGAGTACACCTTGAAGAAGGTGTTCATGGATGGAGGCAGCGGTATCAATATCATCTTCGCCGACACCCTGAGAAGGATGAACAGGTCAACATCCAACCTAACGCCATCAGCAAATACCTTCCACGGTATAGTACCAGGGCAAGCAGTCACGCCCATGGGAACCATTACACTCGATGTTATATTCGGCACACCCGAAAACTTCCAGCGAGAGGCGATCGACTTCGAGGTAGTCGACTGGAAATCACAATATCACGCCATACTGGGTCGTCCGGCCTTCGCCAGATTCATGGCAGTGCCCCACTACGCCTACCTCCTGCTCAAGATGCCGGGACCAAAGGGTGTCATCACGGTGAAAGGCGACTTCGACCGGTCGGACAGCTGCGACCGCGAGTTCAGCAGGATTTCTGAGTTCTTTGGGATGGACGAGCACCTGGAGATGATGGCAGTCGACAACGACAGAACTCTGTTCCCGCCACGGAAGAAATCATCCAAGGAGGAGGAGGAGGAGGAGGAGGAGGAGGGGAGAGGGGGCAGCACCTTCGCCGTCGACGGAGGGAGGGACGGAGGCGGCAAGGGCTAGGGTTCTTCTCCGGCTTCGAGCGAGCTTGCGGTGGTTCTCTCCTGCGTCGACCTCTTCGGATCTTCTGCGGGTCGGTTAGTTTGGGACGAGAGAAGCTCGTGCCTGCCGTGTTGGGCTTTCGGTGGAACCTGCCTCCCGCAGGCCGCAGTCCCACTTGCTGCCGGCCCATTTGCTAATTATGTTTTTTCTTGTTTATTTTTTTCGGGTTTATCTTTTTTCTTCGTATTTTAAATTATTGCCTCCCGCCTTCATGTTCTTTTTCATTTGTTTCACCGGTGCGTCAATCAATAGATGATGGTTAATAAAAGGTTTTCAGACAATAAAAAAAAAGGTGTTCAGGTAGTAGTTTCCTTTCGTCGGTAAGGTCACGTGCAATGGGACTCTTGCGGGGTAGAACGAGGCATAATAGGTCTAGGGCGGCCCAACACGAGAACTCGACCTATGTGGGAGAACCTTATTTCGAAATACTCGCGATAACATTATACCAGATCAAAACCAGATCTAGACGAAACTTTTCAGATTATTGTCTTGTTCTGTGTCGTGGAGTGGGATCGTTCGCTAGCTATGCCCTCTAGATCCCAACCATGCATATAAGGAGACGGCCTACCAAGTCATATCGCATCAGCTTTATAGCTTGCACCACATAGTCTAACGACAATACCACCATTATAGCAAGATTGAGATCCCTTGTTGAGACCTCAGTTGAGTATAAGGAATAGATACAACCACGAACATGAGTATGGTACTGAACCACTGTTCCTTCGAACATGTATAAATATGTTTCGAGTGCTTCCATCTAGGTCTTCTAGACGTATCACCCCAGTCTATGTTATGGCAAGAGATCATTTTTCAACAAAAGCTATGATAAGGGATGGTATTCTATCCTCATTAATCATGTGTCACTCATGTGACATGCTAAAAGAAGGCGCCCAGGTAGAGATTCCTATAGCCATAAAGTATCAAAGTAATGTATTTCAAACCTTAACATAATCTCCTAGGATGTGCGCACAATTACGAGTAATATATGATTGTTAATACTTTTTTACATTGATGTGACACGTGTAACACCTATGTTGAAATATAAATTACTAGTCCTTCTCTATTAGTTCGGACTTTTGGGTGAATTGACTGGTGCATCAAATTATAAGACATACTCGTGTACGCCCGAGACTTATCATTCAGGCTGAATGAGGACTGGTACAAATGGAAGGCACCACCAACTTATTAGTGAAAACAAAAGGAGAACCTAAGGTCTTCCATACACAAGCAACTCAATAGCCACAGAAGCACCACACCACATGACAATCATAAACCTTCATCTAGAAGCTGTATGATATGTGTTACTTGTTACTATTTCGACTACCATCAAACCCTCGTCAAGTTCAGCTTTTAATCTTGCCTAATTTTCACATTGTAATATCCACTACATTCTCCACATATCATAGAATCCATGGCAGGAGTATCGTTTTCACCCATGCAAAGGAGTTTGAACCTTGGTAACTCGTGTAGTGAGTAGCATATAGTGACCTGGACGCTTCCACGATCAAATAAATTATGTGCTCTTTAGGGTACGCTTGCAAGACTATAGGATCGCGACAACTTTAACCCTCGACAAAAGGACAAAATGGAATAATCAATATACAATAATCATGTCCATGTCTTATACTAGAAGCCACTTAAGGGGACATATATCGACTTCGTTCTTGCCAATTGTTCTAGTTTTAAACGTGCTAAGTAGTCGCTTGACAAATTATGCATTTTCTTTTAGTTTACAACGATAAATTGGTATAAATATGACATGAAAAATTGTGGCATTGGTATTGCATGGTGTTACCTTCCGGTTCAGCTATCATATATGTGTACTATTTGTGGAGATTACTGGCATCGTATTGTAAAATTGACAGGTGCAGTAACTCGAACCATTATGGCCTAGTACTAGTATATAATAGTACAATATAAGACACAAGCTTGAAATATTATGGAGTACGACAAATACCTCTTAACACTCACACAAATGGGAACTATCTTTGTGGTACCTACTCTTACAACATTCATACACCCGGGTGCTACCATCACTACCTGTTACAGTAATCAGAAACATTAATCAAAGTGCCTCACTGGAAATCCAAAACGACTAAACATAGCGAGGCCTCTCTCTGGTTGGTCCTCTGGTGCGCTGTGTCCACCTCCCTATATTCAATGAAGTGGTGTTAGGGTTAGAATCTACTTGCAAATTTATATTCTGTTAGATATATAAATCTTTTGTTTTCGATTGTAAAATTATAAGTGCCTAACTGAATGACATCCGACAATTGTGAATGTCATGTGGAGAAAAGTTTGTAGATACTGAAATTTCATCTTGGAAATTACGGTACAGATAGATATATGTTACCTTTATGGTAGCGAACGTCAGGTTGTTTGTGTATGTTATGGTGAATCTGCATATACAATATATTTCAAACACTGGGCGGAATTATTTGTAGCAGTTTATACAATCGTAAATTCGTAATATAAAAACAATTAATTGAATTAACAAAACATGTCTTTTGTAAAAATCCTTACCCAGCGGACTGTCCATCAAGATGCCAGGCCCTCCATTCGTGCAAAATGGGGAAGTTGAGTGAGCGCACCCAAGATTGAGTGCCCAAAAATGGTATCATAGCATCATGGTCCCCACTGTACAAGGGAAATATATGAGAGGTTGGAAAACTTAAATATGATAACTTGATAGTTAGAGATCGACATGAGAGCATATGAATTCCAATATTTTTGGTAGAAATATTGCTTGCAAGGGTAACAGGGAATATTTCCAATCATGAAGTACATATTTGTTATAACATACATTCGCCTAACCTTAATAGTATTTACCTATATACCAAGACACGATAGCCTTTTGATGTCATGTTACGGTGGTACTTTATGCTACTCTTGATCTGTTGAGAATAAGGTAGATCATTTTCGTCACACAAGACCCATTCTTCCTTGCTTCCCTAATTAATGGCATATAGATGTATATGAATAGGATTAGACATTGTCTTTAAAGAAATGTATAAAAAACAAATATTGAGAAAAAAGTTCGTAATTTACCTTCTTGATCCCAAGGGATTGCCTAGTGATGTTGTTGTTTGACCAATAATATGACAAATATTTACCATAAGTCTGTAGATGGAATAACTCCATTAATAGCTGGTTTATATGATATAAACTCACTATTATCAAGAAGTATTCCAGGAAACCACATATTAGCAAAGTAATTCCCGGTCGAAGTATTATCTTAACAAAACCACTACAAGAGCGTATGGTATTAGGGGGCACAACCTGAAAAATATTTCAAAAGTTTCTATCCTGACAGATCGGCTTTTGTGGCGCAAAAAAAACATATGCATCGACACCAGCACATAAATGTAATTTTATGACACACTAAATGAGCAGTGACACTTAGTGTTGGTATGGCGCGGGAGACTTGTCAAGAGTATCCAACTGACTGGTCAGCACTACCAAAGCCAATTTTTTGGCTTCACGGTTATTTGTATCGTGGCCTCCACGTCCCTACTCTCCCACCTTTCCACACTTTCTCTACAACCTCTCACTCCATGGAAGTTTTAGCGGGCGCTAGCGACATCGGACAAGAGGTAGGTGAGCATGATAGATCAAGAGCATGACTATTATGTTGGTACACTTACATTTTGGGTTATTAATTTCGATCTTATGCACATTTAGGTTTTCACATATGAGTGCTTTATAGAAATTTTGCTTTTCATATTTGGGGATTCCTCAATTTAAAATATTTGGGGTTCCTCAATCTCATACTTGAGCATTGTTATTTAAATTCCGAAGTACCACCATGGTGTACTTGTGGATATGTATGACCTGGCTTGGAACGGCGTCGACTACTAGACGGACAGTCGAAAGAAATGTGGTGAACATCTGTGTTGTTGCATTGGTGTGCAACCGTACATTGCTAACTCCAGCAGCAAGTTCCTTGCACGTAGTCACGAGGACATGGTTTGCAATTTCATGCACTAGATTGAACCAAAGCACACCTCCATGTTGCTTCGGCACTCGTTGTTCAGCGAGGAGTATGTGACAAAGCCCTTACTAAGGCAAAGATAGTTGTAAACAAGACGAAGGTGGAGTGAAAAAGGCTCGCAACTAAGATGTTGTTGGTTAAGAGTATATTGAACCATGGATCTTATCATATGCAACTTGAATGTCGATCTAATTAGCTACTATTGACGAGACTATTGTACAATGTATATTGATTAATAATGAGTGTTTTAATATGTTAATTAATATATGAGTTTTTTATATTTATAAGTGTTATTTTGGTTGCTTAGACACATTAAGGCCACACGTATTTATGGTGCCACCTTGCTCTTTCTCATTCTCCATGAGTATATAAGGCTGAGCACAACCAAGCCCACCCAGGTTGCTCTCAAACACATCGAGAAAAAAATCCTAACCCACTTCAAGTTCACACACACACAACCCTAACCTATTTCAGTGCATCATTGTTGTTGATCCGCCGTCAGAGTCGTCATAACCCTTAACCATAATGAAATGGACCTCTCTACCAGCCTCGACCATGGCAGAGTCCACGTCGATGCACTTTCTAGCCCTGATCTATGGTAAAGTTTTTAGGCCACATATGGATTGTTATCATCGCATCGTTTAGATAATGTGGAATGAGATCACTAATATACCATTACTTAGGGAATACCGCACAAATAATTCTGGTTTATGTAGGTTGAACGATGACTAAATATCAGTGTTGTCTTTAGAACAAATGATTAAGTGGTCATTCATTATATGGATTGTGTACACTAAGCACACAGGCAATGGTTCAAATGCTTGTTGTTTATTTGCTTCATTTAGTTTGCCAATGATTATAAAAATGGCAAATTCCAGAATGGTATTTCTATTATATAAGGAGCATAAGAAATCTTTTTTTGCTTCTTTTTGGCTCACAGCATGTTAAGAATTATTGTTGACAAAAGATCTAGATAATCTATATGAGGCACACAATGTTATTTGAGTTCCCCAATAACAATGCCACCTTTTGGTTCTTTACAAAACTAGAGCTAGGGCAATGAAGAACAGCTACAACAAAGTCCTAGGTTTCATCCGCCTATGACCTCTACCATAAAGGTAAACCAGTGTTAAATTGGTGTTCTAATTGCATACATATGTGTATGTCAATTATATGAATTTATTTCAGGTCCATATATATCATACATGGAGAATTAGACCTTTGATATATGTTTGGCAATGATGGTGACATGGTTAGATCAAGTAGTAGGAGTCTGAGACAAATAGTAAGAAGATATAGGACAAAGATCCCTTACTACATCTGCACTATGAACAAGACCACCATCTGCAAAATAGTAAAAAGATATAGGACAAAGATCCCTTACTACGTCCGCACTATGAACAAGACCACCATATGCAAAAGCAGGATGTCAAGCCTCTTTGAACTCCAACTATATATGATGCTTACACCGTCTCAAGTTAGGTACTTGTTACAACTGTGATCAATTTATTTCTTCATATGTAGTACTTTCATGTTTGTCACCCACAGGTTTTTTGATGCCTTATATATATAATCATGGAGATATGACTGATGTCACATGTCCCTGTGGCAATGAGAACTTTGTGTGAAGCATGAAAATAAGGAGATGTTTGCGTCATTGAGTTTGAAGTTAATGAGGGCTATTTGGCCATGATAGTGCACATCATCACTGGCTATGAACTTAGTTTAGCTTTTGATGTGTACATATGTGGGAGACGTAACATGCACAGAAGATTAGGGTGGAAGTATGTGAATCAAAGCTAGGTGTATTGTAACAGCCCAGATTTGGTACCCTAAAATATGGACCAAATTTTCACCTTTTGTTTTGCTTTGCATCATGGCATACATTATTAAATTGCTAAATTTAATCAAAGCACAAATTGAAAACATTGAAAATCCTTAAAGGGAAGCAAAGCACTTCCAAAATTCCCAAACTAAATGCAATTGCTCAAATTGGCAAAACAAAATATTCTTGAGTTTCCATATTTGTCCAGAAAGTTCCAAGAATGCATTTTCAAATTTAATTGGCAAAGTCAAATTCTTGCCAAACAATTAAATAAATTGGGACTTCAAAGTTGGGTTTAAACCAATTCTTGTTTTGAAACCAAGTTAAACATTTCAAAATTTCAAATAAAAATATGGGGAGATTCATTATATTATTGGGAGCCTCCATGAATAATTTCACTTATTTTGGAAATGTTTTAAATACCCCAAGTAAATGGATTTTGGAAATTATTAAATTTTGCCTTATTCCAAACCCTTTGAACAAATGTTGCTCAAAACTTTTTATTTTGCAACACCAATTTTGTGGAACTTCTAGTTGATATTGAGATCCCACATGAATTTTTTGCAGAAATTATAAAAATGGTTTAGGGCCTCAATTAAATTCACTAAACTACTGCTGGACTAAATTGTGATGCATTTCATTTTAGCCGGGGGGTTTTTCATAAAATCTTCATGGCATCCTTCCCTGTCGCCACAGGGAAGACAATGCCGCGCCGTGCCGCCGTGTCGACCTCCCTGCTCCCACGTCGCCGGCCCCCCCAGGGTGGATAAGACGCTGCACCACGGCGCCCTGCTCTCTCCTCTCTCCCCTTGCTCCTCCTCCCCCTCCTTTTTCCCCCGTTGCGGAAACCCTAGATCGAGCGGAGCATGACCGCCGACTGACCGAACCGCCGCCGCTCGCCTCCGACGTTGGAGACCACCCGGAGCAGATCGGCCTGGGGCAAAAGGACCGCCGTGCTCTCCTCTTCCTCCTCCTCCAGGCAATCAAGCTCGGGAGCTGGGGATCGCCGCGTTCATCTCCGTCTTCTCCGCCCCCAACCGAGGACCGCCGCCACGTTTCCGTCGCCGTCGGCCCTCCTCTGCCACCGCCGAGCACACCCACGTTGTTGTGGGGCTACCTTTCGGGTGCCCCACGGTGGTAGTACCTGGGTCACGCCAAGAGAGGCCATGAAGTGTACCGTGTGGCCCAAGTAGCTGGTTAGGCCGGTGATGATTTTCCTTACTCTGTAACGTGCAATCTGCACCGTCCACCCGAGACCTGGCCTGTGATATAAAGGCCAGGAGGGTGCGCTACCTAGGTCAAGCAAGCAGCACGCAAACCCTAGCGAGATTGCATCTCGCCNATATAAGGCTCTTACAAGTTTCTTACCAAGCAGGAAAGCGTCACAGCAGCCACAAAGATCAACACTCCAAAGATTGACAAAGCGATAACCGGACGAGGTACAATGCACGTGAAGAAATCTGTGGAGCTTTAGGAAGGCTTTATATATGGTATAGCACAAATCAAAACAGGAATGCAAGTTGAAACAACGCTCAATGACGGTATGTGCTGGTCCTAGGCTAGACCGTACTAGAGACGCGAGCCGAGAACACTAACGAAGTCATGGCGCCGCACAACGAGCAGCACAAAAATAGCTCTAAACAGCAAGATATAATTGAAGATCAACAATAGGCAAACTGGGCAGTGAGTGTATGCCCTGAAAAACGTGCAAAATCACAAAAATATCACTATGATGGCAAGTGTCTCAAAACAATCCCCGGAATGAGAAACGAGTGTACGCACGAATTTTTTTCCGAAAGTGCTCTGCAAAGCGTGCCAGACTTTTTTGCGGATGGATGGGCTACGCGAGCAGAAAGAAACCGAGATGGACTCGAGCTGAACACGTAGACTTGGCGGGGACGGAAAAACAAGGAAACTGAACACCCAAAACCCTAACCCTAATCGGTATGATCACGCGCAAGGAAGGTGTGGCGGCTTGGTGGTAGGGTGTCACGGCGGTGTTGGTGATGGTAGCAGATGATGGCGGCGGAAGAACTGGTGGATCGAAAGCGGTGATCTGCAAACGTGGAAGATGGTGCGGCGGCAGTGACTAGATGTGACACGAACTCGAAACTCTAAAGGTAGACGCTAAGACCATCACTTTAACACGACGATGCAGACGAAGATTCAACAATGCAATACACTGAAAAGATTATGCAACAGGCCCGGACTGGTTCTAGGACGGGATGATCTAACCCTAATATTTTTTTTGGCTTTTTCGTGGACTGTAGGTATGAAGAAAACAGATGCAATCTACACTAGTAAAACTATAAATCTCACCGATCAACCTGAAGTCTGATACCACTTGATAGGGCAAAGGTAGTCCGATCTTTCGATGAGATGTGATATGTCGATTATGGTGTAGTTCGACCTTGGTGATCCGACTTCTACGCACACGTACGCAGTGCCAATGCAATCGCCAAACCAATCTCCAGGAGTTACCAATCCTGCAAAAGCGCGATCGGACTGATCTAAAAGATCTAGTTCTTCCTGCAATCGAGAAACAAGTAAGAACCAATAATGCAATCAAGAATTGTGGATGGAAGATGAACTTTATTGATGAATTTGGGATCTTTCAAGTGCGTAGTACAGAAGGTCTAGCCGACACTCGTGCCTATGGCGAAGACTAGCAAAAGCTGAGTTCTTTTTAACTAAACAAAATCCGAGTCTAAACGACGACCTAAGGAGGGTATATAAGGAGGAAAGGTGTGGGATTTTGTCCAGCCATGGGGTGGCGGCCGAATCCTACCCTAGGAAGGCTTTCCTCCTTAGATATGGACTCTAAAAACAGCCTATTAAAAGGTATCTCTAAAATACATGGGCCTGGTCGAAAAACGAGGTGGCGCAGCACCTAGGAAAAGCTTTGGACGAATTTTATTAAGTGTCATCTTGTATAATTCGTCCATGTCTTCAAACTTCATTATGGTGGCTTCAAAGTGCGGTAGTCTCCATTGGCAGCAGCATCATCTCCATTGTTTGCACTCCTGCTGCCATCTCCCTTCATGTACATGCTCCATAGCTTGTCCCTCTCATCCATGCTTGGTCCTTCATTCCTAAGAGAAACAAATACATCTACTTTAGGCAGCATCATATTCTCATGAATATTAGGAGTAGCTTGTAAGAACGAAAGTACCTGTTTATTAAGTTGACGTGCTCGAGCTCTAGTCATAGGTCCTTGTAATGTAGGTGGTGTAGTAGTGGCGGTTGAATCTATAGCCGGGATGTCCTCATCAGTCTTCGGACTCGTCTTTGTCCTCCCCCTGATCGCTATGGTCTTTCGGCTGTTGTTGAGCCGACCTCTTATTGTGATGTTGTTGCTCATCCTGAATGGCAACTTGCGATGGCAGAGGAGATTGCTGCCCTTGAGCGCACTAGCACATGGGATCTGGTTTCTCTTCCTCCCCGTGGTCGTCCCATTACATGTAAGTGGGTCTATATGATTAAGAATCGCTGTGATGGATCTCTTGAGCATTAAAGCTCATCTTGTGGCTCGGGGCGTTCAGCAAGAGCATTGTCATGATTACCATGAGATATTGGCTCCTGTGGCACATATGACCACTGTTCGCACACTTCTCCTTGTGGCTTCTGTTCGACACTGGTCTGTGTAACATTCCGGGGTTTTCCCCAAATTAGATTTTGGTTGTTTTGCCTTTTGCATCATCATGAGCATCATCGCATCGCATATTTTTGGCAACAAAAACTATTTTTATTAAACCCTATTTTATTTTTGTTAAAATTGTCGCAAAGTTTTTATCGAGACGTTCGTCTCCGTTTTCTAATTAATTGCCAAATTATTTTGCAAAAGAAAATAAAAGTTTGAGTTTGAGAGAGAGCAGCCCAAACCGGGCCAAGCCCACCTAACCTCCAAACCCTAGTGTTTCCCCCTGGCAGTTTTCCTTTCCCACCCCCTGCCTCTTGCAGCCACCCTCCTCTGTTTTCTGTTTTTCGCGGAACGGTCCTTCCACCCTCCCTTTCTTTCTTTTATCCCTCTCTTTTTCTCTCTCCCCTTCTTTTTCTTTCTTTTCTTTCTTTCTCCTTTTCTTTCCTCCCCAACCGGTCCTTCTTCCTTCCTCCTCCCCGACACCGCACCCGCACCTGAGCCCCGCACCTCCTCCTCCGCTCAATCCTGGCCGTCCTCCCCCTGCCGGCCGCGCCTTGCCGCGCCTCCTCCGCCTTCCCTCGGCTCCCTCTCCACCGGCTGCCGCTGTTCCCCTTGATCACGAGCCCGAGCTCCCGCGTCCTACTCCTCCCTTGCCCGCGCCGCCGTCGGCCCCTAGCTCCCCTACACCGCCCTCCTCCGCCCGTCCTCACCCTCAACGCGCCCCTCCCCGGCTCCACCCGCGCACCCCGGGTCTTCCTCCTCCTCTGCCCCGCACCCGCACGACCTCCTCCGCCGCCTTGCTCACCGCCTGCTCCTCGCCCTGCTCGCCCTCGACGTGAGCTCCGGCCGACCTCCTCCTCTCCTCTGCCTGGCCGTGAGCCCCTGCAGCTGTCCCAACCTCCGGCCGGCATCCTCCCTCTTTCCTCAGCCCCGCCTCTTCTTTCCACCGCGGCCTCCTCCTCCCGTGTGGTCGCTGTCCACCGCCTGCCCGCGTCCAGCACCTCCGTCGCCGGCCGTGCCCTACCTCGTGACCTCCTGCTACTGGCCGTCTCCTCCCTCTTCCGATGCCCGTCTCCGTGTTGCCGCTCCCAGTGCGGTTACCGACGGTCGACCCCGATGTTCCCGATGCTGTTTCCCGTCGTGAAGCAGTTTCCCGATCCCCGTTCCCCGTCGTGAAGCTTTTTCCCGATGTCTGTTTCCCGACGGGAAAGTTTCCTGTTTCCGTTTCCGGATGTTCCCATCGTGAAGCCGATGTACCCAGATTTGGTACCCAAAAATATGGGCCAAATTTTCACTTTTTGCTTTGCATTGCATCATGGCATACATATTTAAATTGCTAAATTAAATATTGCAAACATTGAAATCTGTAAAAGGGAACAAACACTTCCTAAATTTTCAAACCAAATGCAATTGCTCAAATTGGCAAAACAAAATATTCTTGAGCTTACATATTTGTCCAGGAAGTTCCAAGAATACATTTCATAATGATTTGGGCAAAGTCAAATATTACCACACAATTAAATAAATTGGGACTTCAAATTTGAGTTAAACCAATTCCTACTTTGAAACCAAGCAAAACCTTTTCAAAAATTCAAACTAAAAACATGGGGAGATTCAATATTATTGTGAGAGTCTCCATGATTAATTTCATTAATTCTGGAAATACTTAAGTGCTCCAAATATTTATATTTTGGAAGTTATCAAAAATGAACATATTCAAACCCTATGAATAAATGTGGACCAAAACATTTTATTTGGCCTCACCAAATTTTGTGGAGCACCTAAAGGTTAAATGGAGCCTGTATGAATTTTTGGACATTTTATAGAAATGTTCTGGTGCCTCAATTAAATTGCCAAAGCCTCTGGTTTTAAATAAAATAGAAAAGAAGAAAAGGGGAAGGGGGTTTTCTAGAAAAGTGTCATCGTCACTGTGGGCAACAGTGGCAACACTGCCGCGCCATGCCGCCGTGGCCGTGCTGCCTTGCTCCCTGCCGCCCCCCCCCTCTCCCTGGATCGATAAGTGGAGCGCCCATGCCGTGCTTCTCCCTCTCCTCCCTCACTTACCCTGGAAACCCTAACCCTAGCTAGCTCCCATGACCGATGTCTAGCCGCCGCCGTCCCCTTCAATCGCCGGCGACCGAGGCCACCCCGGAGCACATGGACGCCGCCATCGGGACCTCCTCTTCCACCTCTCCCTCCCCAATTGCTGAATCGGGCCGGGAAGCCGGGAACCGACGGCCGCATCCACGCCTAAAAAGGAGTTGTGAAAACCATCTTAGGATTCTTTTTACTCCTTACCCAATTCACTCTGATCTCGGAGCCATCTTACCTCTATTTGATTTAACGGTTCTTCTGCTCGTCTGCAAAATCCAAATCTTTAGGATCACGGGGTTGGATTCTACCTTTAGTCTACTGGTTAGCTCTGCTCGTCTGCCCATTCTAAAGCCCGAAGAGAGGAAGTATTGCGGATCGTCAAGACATTCCCTTGCTTTAGCCCAAGATCTTGAACCGAAGGTCCCGGATTGTGCTAGGGCTCAGGTGTAATAATTCAGGAGGGTTGTCACCCTTGGGAGCATTATGCTATTGTGAGTCCCAGTACATGAAGCTGATCTTTAACCCAAGATCTTTTCCGTTGAACCCTGATGTTAATTCAAATCCTACATCAGGTTGGCAAAATTTGAAGTTAGTCTTTGAACTCGAGGTTGCAGCAGAAATTGACTTGCTCAGCAATGCTCTCCTTTGACACTAGCTGTAGCTAGACTCTCTGTCAGGGAATCATCTGAATCACGGCGGGATTGCTCTTAGCGAGTTTTCCATCAATATTTGTGATTCCTCCACTAACACCCATTCATGAAACCCTTTCAGCACTAGTTGTTGGAAGAGTGCTAACAAGGGCTTCTACAAATCTCTTGGGATTGTTGTTAGCCCGTTTCCTTACTCTTAATCTGTTGTCCGACCCTTATCTGTCAGTTGACATTCAAGTGTTATCGTGCATTGGTGTGTTCCGATGCATGTTACCCTTGTGGTCCGTCAATACATTCCACATCGGGATGTTAGGAGAAACAAACTCCGGTACCTTGTCCATTTCTCGGACCAGGTCAAAGTATTGTAATCCGCAGAATAAGATGCTTGTCTAGCTTTTGTTCTGTTCAACCTTAGAGTGTCACACTCTTTAATATCAAGAGGTCGTGCTTAGTCTCATGACTTACCGGATGAAGTGATGCTCTTACCCTTCCTTATCCATCTACCTCCGAGCTACTCGGACTCGAGATTGTTGAGGATGCATATTGGGGTGGTAATCGGATATTCTTAGCAACTGATATTGCTTTGAAATCCAAGGACTGTGATGTCATTCTTAGCATGATTGGTAATCTGATCATCAAGCCGAGTTTGACTGTGCTGCCAAGTCCCTTGTTCAGGTGCCCACCTTCGGACAACGAGTTAGATTCATGTCGAAACTCTAAAGATCACAACGTTCGCTTGGAAAAGCAAAGTTTCCTCTCGCAATCTAGCTGGTGCTCTGGAGCTTGACGCTGTGGTCAATTCTTGAGAACCTTACCCCTCGTTAACTGTTGTAACTCCTCTCTCGGACGTGTCAAGTCTGAAATATCCGCATGCCTAACCAAATCTGAATCTCAAGCAGAAATGATGGTTGGTGTTCCTTAAGAGTATAACATAGGCCTTGTGTAAATCCGGCAAGTTTGAGGTGGTGGTTGCCCTACTTAACTGGAAGGTCTATTGTGATATCCTCTTGCCTTTCATAAAATCAAACCACTCTCCATGAGGATATTGTGCGACTTATTCTAGAAGTTGTCCTTATGGTCTCTTTCCAATCTTAAAAGTCCGACCTTTACTTGATGAACTATTGAAGGATTTTCCGAAGCCAGATAGTGGTATCTAGAACATCGAGGAGAACATTAACGTGGTGTTGCTAAAAATGTCCCTCGGTCATTTCTCCTATCCTTTGCTCGACCTTTGTTTGGTCAAGTTGTTCCTAGTCTTCCCCAATGGCTTATGGTCTTGTCCAAAGTTCATAATTCCAACCTTGGGAGAAAACTTGTCTATCACCTTCAACTATCTTCTGACTTTCTCGTTGGCACGTCATGCTTGTTACCTTACTCTCTGCAACAAGGAAGATCACCGTGGGATCGAGAAGATCGTTGAAGTTAAGGGTTGCCATGTTTCCCTCTTCCCTCTTCCTACTCTAGGAATCTCGGGACGAGATTCTTGTAAGGGGGGTAGATTTGTAACAGCCCAGATTTGGTACCCTAAAATATGGGCCAAATTTTCACTTTTTTGCTTTGCATTGCATCATGGCATACATATTTAAATTGCTAAATTAAATATTGCAAACATTGAAATCTGTAAAAGGGAACAAACACTTCCTAAATTTTCAAACCAAATGCAATTGCTCAAATTGGCAAAACAAAATATTCTTGAGCTTACATATTTGTCCAGGAAGTTCCAAGAATACATTTCATAATGATTTGGGCAAAGTCAAATATTACCACACAATTAAATAAATTGGGACTTCAAATTTGAGTTAAACCAATTCCTACTTTGAAACCAAGCTAAACCTTTTCAAAAATTCAAACTAAAAACATGGGGAGATTCAATATTATTGTGAGAGTCTCCATGATTAATTTCATTAATTCTGGAAATACTTAAGTGCTCCAAATATTTATATTTTGGAAGTTATCAAAAATGAACATATTCAAACCCTATGAATAAATGTGGACCAAAACATTTTATTTGGCCTCACCAAATTTTGTGGAGCACCTAAAGGTTAAATGGAGCCTGTATGAATTTTTGGACATTTTATAGAAATGTTCTGGTGCCTCAATTAAATTGCCAAAGCCTCTGGTCTTAAATAAAATAGAAAAGAAGAAAAGGGGAAGGGGGTTTTCTAGAAAAGTGTCATCGTCACTGTGGGCGACAGTGGCAACACTGCCGCGCCATGCCGCCGTGGCCGTGCTGCCTTGCTCCCTGCCGGCCCCCCTCTCCCTGGATCGATAAGTGGAGCGCCCACGCCGTGCTTCTCCCTCTCCTCCCTCACTTACCCTGGAAACCCTAACCCTAACCCTAGCTAGCTCCCATGATCGATGTCTAGCCGCCGCCGTCCCCTTCAATCGCCGGCGACCGAGGCCACCCCGGAGCACATGGACGCCGCCATCGAGACCGCCTCTTCCTCCTCTCCCTCCCCAATTGCTGAATCGGGCCGGGAAGCCGGGAACTGACGGCCGCATCCACGCCTTCTTCCCCGACCACGGCCGCCGCGCTCCGAGCACCACCGTGCCGCCGTAGGCCATCCTCCGGCCTCGCCGTGCGCATGTTCGCGTTGCTGGTGAGCTGGTGCCTCACCCCATCCTCTCCTCCCTCTCTCTTCGGCTCTGTGCCATCGTCCCACCGTGCGCCGCCGCCCGCCGCCGCAACTGTGGTCACCGCCGGCCATTCCGGCGACCAAATGGTCCGCTCCGCCGCTCCCCGTGCTCACTTCCGCTTGCTCTAGCTAGGATTGCAGTCCCCCACGCCCAATTTTGCTCCAAATCGACGGATTCTTGATCAACAGGCCGCTGCCACATTGATGACGCCATGCTGACCTCAGCAGTTCCTCAAATTTGGAATTTTCAGATTTTGACAGAAAATGGAAAATGCAATATCTTTTATTTGGTAGATCCAAAAATTGCAAACAAAGTATCAGAGAGTTTATAATTTCACCACCTACTCAAATATGTAACTCACACATGCAATTGAATTGTAAAATTTGAAATTGAATGTGAATTACAAAATCACCTATTAGTTATTCAAATTTTAGAAATTCATATCTTTGGAACCACAACTCAGAAAAATGCAAATAAGATGTCAAAATGCTCAGCAAGAAAATGTCTAGCTGTTAGTACCATTGGTAGAATTATTTGACCAAAATAAATTGCCTTTATTTAAGAAAAACAGAAATGGCAGAATATAAATTGAAATTGGAAATTCCATAACTTAATGAATATTGATCCAAAAATTATAAACAAGATCTCAAAATGTTCAGGAAAACAACATCTAAATGTTAGTTCCATTTTCCATGCAATAATGAATATTTAAATTGCTGTTTAACTAAAATTATTAAAATGGCAGATTTAAATTCCAATTTTAGATAATTCATAACTTGAGTTTTGTTTACTCAAAAATTATGTTTAATAGCTCGAAATGTTCAGCAAGTGATGAACTACAAGTTTATATCATTTTAGAGACTTGTAGATTTAATTTTGGTGCTGTTCATTAAAATTAAATAAAATGGCAGAAGTAAATCAAATATTGGAAATGTCATAACTTGTTAAATAATAACTCAAAAATTGCAAACGATATCCCAAAATGATCAGTGGATTAATACCTATCTAATAATGCCATTTTCATGCATATTTACCTCATAGTTCAGTACTGGACATTTTGGATAATCACCTATTTCACTAAGTTAAGGATGGAGCTTTGACCCGTTAATTGCCATATTTATTTTGGGGGTTCCATTTAACTTGTGGGACTTGCCCAATACCTTTTCAATGCATAATATGACCATCTCATCATGATTGTGCATTGCACCTATTATTTCGTGTTATTTATTTCCTTTCCTGTATTGTTTGTGTTTCGGTAGATTCAGGAGTCGAGGTTCCACCACAATACCTCGACAACCAGTGCGACCATCGTTATCAACAAGGCAAGAGCTAACCTAACCTTCTTGGCATCTAGCATCCTACTGCTTTTACAAACTTATTTTATCCACTATAATATTGCATGCGATTCAAATGTCTCTTTTGATCAAGATTAGAGTATCCTATGAATGCATGTTTATCCCCTGAACCATCACCTGCTCCCCCTCCTATAAACCCTAGGTTTGATGTGTTGGCCGGATACAAAATATAATTGTTGGTTATATGCTTAGCTATGCATAGCAATGTTTAGTCGAAATGCTACGTATGTTCGTTGTTAAATTCCCTATTGTTGAATGATGATGGAATGATCGGACATGGAGGTTGCTGTTGTTGTTAATTAATTAAATTGCTTAATAGGCTTGGGTGAGTTGCCATCGGGGATGGTGTTTTGCCTCACTCTTGCCCCTAAGTGCGAGTTCTTGTCTCTAGAACCAAGGTTTGAGCATGCTGCCATTGGTGGGTGTATGGGCGCCTTACTAACTGAATAACTTGTGCGGGCGTATCCAAGGGTCCTCTAGTTCGGATTTCCATTTGCCGTGTGTGTGAGCGGAAAAAGAAATGATGAGGATGGTGGTGTTTAGGATGTGGCGATGGGGCAGGGGTTGAGGCTGGGTAAACTTGCCCTGTGGCCACAGATGACTCTTGGATAGTCTCACGCGAGGTAAAGGTTTAACCGCGCCCGCTCGCCGGCCTTCCCCGGAAGAAGGCCAATCAGGTGAGCCGGACGGTACCAATGGATAAGAAGCTGGGAGGTCCCTCGGGAACCTGGCGACTTTCACATAGTACACCCCTGCAGGGTAAATCTTTTCGAAAAGCCGTGTCCGCGGTTATGGACGACTTGGGAACGGACTACGAGATCATAGAGAACATTAACTTAATTGATATGGCAGCTAGAGGTTGCATCATCAACGTGTGGTAAAGGTTCATTTCCTCGAGGGTGATTCGAGGGAGTGCCTTGGTGGAGACGAGTGATGTTTTGGCTACAAGTAGGTTCGATGAGAACCGAAGATGAAAGGTTTACTCTCTTATCCCCTTTATGAAAACTTATTCTGAATAGACAATGCCGTGGGTCTTGTTATATCTTTTACAAAGGAAATCTAGCTTTATGCAAAATAGCTACATCATACAGCTTTAGAGCCTCCGTCAGCATCGGGCCTATATCGCCCTACTAATTCTTGCGAGTACATCGTACTCAGCCTTGCTTTGTTGATTATTAAGGAGGACGCCACCGAACTGGAAGGTGGGTTCTACGTTGACTTCGACGAGTAGTCTGGGGTTCCCAGATGGCAGCTTGGGACGTCATGGAACAGGCTGGCACGGGATGTTTATCTGTAGGCCTCTTAGGCCATAATTTGGATATTGTTGTTTAGACAACTTTAATTTGCTTCCGCTGTTGTAATGATGGGTCAGTGACCTCTGATGTGTCATTTGCTATTTTTCTCAATTATATGAGTTGAACTATGATATCTTTGTGTCCTAGAGTCTGTGATGTGTCAGTTGTTCCGCAGTCTTGGTCTCTTTGTTATACGCGAAAGCGATGTCCGAGCTTATGGCATGATCGAGGTGTTGTGTGCCGATGATGTATTCCGAGCACGCCTGCCAATGTGTTTTGGCCTGGGATTGGTAACCCTAGTAACCCTTGATTGTGTAGCATGACCGGTTGCACAACGTTTCACTGTATAGCTCTGGGGTCAGGGCGCTACAGCCGATTCCCCGACGGTTGTTCCCAAGTTCTCCGTTCCCGTTCCCGACGTCCTGAAGACCGAGTACGACAACCACCGTGGATACGACAAGATCTTCCACGACTCCGTACAACGAGGACGTGCGCCAAGTTCTCCGCTTCTTTGTTCGCGTTGTGTGTCGGCCGCCTTCATGCGTGACCGTGAAGTTCGGTGCCCAAGTACCACAACGCCGTGAACCCCGACGACCCCGAAGCCTGGAACGCCAAGGTCCGCCACGACGACGATTTGTGAACGACTACTTCCACGACGTCGACTACCTCGACTACTTCGACTCCGGACGGACATCTACTTTGACTACTTCGACGACGTTGACTACTTCCACTCCGATCCGAAGACGGTGATCCCGAATCCGAAGATCTCCTGATCCGATATGTGACCCCAACCCTAAACCCTATATACCATATATGTGTACATTATAAAATCATGCATAATTAATTAACATCGCACCTTTATCCATTTAGTCGAATTAAATCAACTAAATTTAATTATGGGGTTTGTCCGGTGCATATATATTGTGCACCATTCCCATTTAAAATGACTTGCCATGTGTTTGGGAAAAAATTGGATCGCATTTAATTTGTCATGCATTCATGTCATCAACATGCCGGTTCTTTTGCCATAGAGTAAAATGCACCTTTTCCGTTGCCCAGTGTTCGTTGCTTCTTCGGGAATAGGACGTTGAGTTGATGTGAGCAACGACAGGTTCTGCTACCTCTACCGGATTGCAGGCAAGTGACACTCCCTTGCTATCTTTGCTTGTATTTTGTCTCTTACTCCTCCTATCTTTTGTTCCTTGCTAGCCTTATGTTACGATGCTTGTGACACGATCCTATTTACATGTTTACCTGGTAGCCATGATATAGCCACACCTCCACATCCTAATAACCTGTTGTTTGTTTACCTTGTTAGCCTTGCGAGTCCTAGTGCATGCTTAGGTGCTTTGCTTGAGTCCTGTTATCTCTTTATCTAGTCTTGTTGTTAACATGATAGCTAGGCTCAACTTAAATGGTAATCTTTAATTTCTGTTGCGATGGAAATAATATAATAAAGATAAGGCACCGGCGGAAGGCCAATCGTGGTGTTTTGTTCTGCTAGTGTCGCCTAGGACCCGAGTTCTTTTCCGCTGATCCAAGACTGAGCGCACTAACCATATGTGGGAGTTCTATGGGCCTCCCCGCAACCTATTTACCAGATCCTCAAACATGTCCAGGAGCCACAACTTAGTTCGGGTGTTTCCATTTGCGCGCGGACGACGATGATGATGATGAGCAGGTAAGATGATGATGGTTACGTGGTTACTTTACGGTAGGGCTTGCGGCACGTGGCGTTTATCGCATGTTGAAGGAAGGCAATCGTATGAGTGTTCCTCCCGAAGCCATCCTCACATCGGCTAGGTCCGCCTCGGAGCTTCGGCCGGACTTTCAAGGCGGATCCAACCTAGCTAGGTGCCTCCCTGGACTTGTTTGTAGAGAAGGGAATTGTTACGTCGAACGCTCCACCGGTACACCTCTAAGCGAGTGTTTCGATGCGTGTGGCTTCATTGGTGCGTCCCTGCAGGGTGAAATCTTTTCGAAAAGCCGTGTCCGTGGTTATGGACGACTTGGTGAAATGCGCTGGCCAAAAAGATCATAGACAACTTACACCTAATGATTATAACTTGACTAGTAAGATAGAGTTCATGAATAATAACCCATAAAATTGTCAACTGTGTGAGTGCCTTTGGGCTTACTGCTCATGGTGTAAACGGGCTGGTAAGGAATCGGCTGGGTTATGTTTGGTGTTAGTATAGTTGGTTCCTTTTGCGCTCTCTTACCTTGTCTCTTTTAGACGAAAGTTGTAGTGTGTCTCTATTTGTTAGTGCTGCTTGCAGCCGCTTCAATTGCTAACCCCCTTCCCCCGGAATTCAAGCTTTGATATCTTGCGAGGATTACTTGCCAGTACTGCTTATAGTACTGACCCTTCGGGGCTGCTATTCCAATGCAGCTGAAAGGTTTGAAGTCTGGCGACGTTAGCTTGGGAATCCCTCCGGCTTGGCCTGGGCAGGGATATGGTGGCTTCGTTTATCTTCAGGACTCTTAGTCCAATTTGTATATCTTGTCCGTAGTCGGACGCTATTTGCTTCCGTTGTTATTTTGGATCTTTCTATTGTATCTTTGTTCTTGACTCGGTGAGTCGTTGTTGTATATATGTTCTTTTGTGGGTTCCATCGAGAACTATTATAATGATCATCACAATTCCACCCACATAACGTGTGTGTTGCGACGTGCACGTTATGCCTGGTGGGCGCCCTAGGATCGTTATTATGCGGATTTGGTGGGAATCGCTCAAATCTACATAGTTCCGATCCGGGGGGCATTACAGTCTGTGTCTCAGCTTGATGTTAAGAATGCCTTTCTTAATGGTGAGTTGCGTGAGGAGGTTTATACACAGCACCCACCTAGGTATTTTGTTCCTGATGGCATGGTTTGTCGTCTTCGCCACTCTCTCTATGGCCTTATGCAAGCCCACCGCCTTGTTTGAGCACTTCGCCTCTATGGTGACTGCTGTTGGTTTTTCGCCTAGTGCTCATGATCCAGCGCTGTTTGTTCACCTTTCTGCTCGTGGTCGGTGTCGCAACAGTGGAACACGGGGTTCCCCTGATGCAGTCAAAGTGGGTCCACCACCAGTGGGCCCACCAAGGAGGAGAACAAGGCAAGGGTTCAGCACCGGCAGATGGGCCCCCCATCTGCCCCACGGCAACCGGACAAGGACGGCATCGACAATCACGACTAAGGACCGGGTGACCTTCCGGGATCACCCTCAACCCGGCAGACGACGCGAAGGTCCCGGGGACCCGGCAGGAGGCCAGGCTCACCCCCGGGATCCACCCTCCATACAAGCGAAGAGGATAAGCTTGCCAGCCCCTGCTGGAAGCTCCTAGAAGACTTGGGCGCCAAGAAGATGGAGGCGCCACAGGGGGACATAGTCGGTAAAGGTCTCAGCCTTTGTCCGCCCGCCCTCCAAAAGGTGGGCGACCGCACCTAACCCCCCTCAGAAGAATACTTGGACGAGAAGAGGCCACGTCGCCCCATAAGAAGAACCCGAAGGGGTTTGCCCGCCTAAAACCCCTCCACCCCCAAAGGTGCCCTTGTGGGATCCCCTTAGCCTATAAAAGGAGGACCAAGGCACCAGAGGGAGGGGACAAAATCAGAGAGAGTGGGAGGCTAGGCTAGGTAGCGCACCTAAGAAGAATAGCATAGGCGAGAGGTGATCTCCTCCGGGACAGGATCTGCTTGTCTTCAACCTCTAGCCAACACCTCCCGGGTTCTCACCCGCAACCACCTCTGTAAGCCACACCACCTGGGTAAACTCCTTGTGTCTCCGTGTTGCTTGCTAGTACGTAGATTGGAGATCTTGACGAGGTTCTCCCGGAAGTTGGCGTCTCCCAGCCTCCTTCGCGCCACGTGCCGAACCTAAAAAGGGGGTATCCTTTACTCCCAGTGTCTGTGATCCAAGACACGACATCTGGCGCGCCAGGTAGGGGGCGCAAGCACTGGATTCGTCTTCATCGACTTCGTGAACTTTTGACTTCTCGATGAAATAGAACTGAACAGCGCTTAAAAAACATCTTAAACTTTGTGGCTGTATGAATCGAACTTCTTGAAAATAATGGAGGAACTTCATAACCACACCACAAATACTTCTTTTGGGTTGTGGTATTTTGTTATTTGTGTGCATCTTAAGATCAATCGATGTGCCAATAAAAAGAATTTCCTGTAAAATAAAATTCCAGGTCGCATGTACGCACTTCGATCGGTGGTACTAAAAGGTGAGCTTCCATCTAGCAAAACCTAAACTCGTAACACAAACATGGACCCAACCAAAGTTCTCTGAACTTTATAGACATAAAAACTGGACTCCAGGCTGCACACCACCGAACTGCCACCATCGGCAGAGCTATCATGGGAGCATGAGGCGGCGAGGGAGAGGGGAGCTGGGGTGGCGAGCTGAGGCCACACCAGACCTAGAGGCTGGGGCGTTCCCGATCTTTCTCAGCTTCTCCCGTGCATAGTAGAGGCCGAGCTTTGGTTTTGTGGGGAAACGATGGCCGCGGCTAGTCGTGGCGGGGCCGGTAGGCTCGAAGGCGCCGGAAGGAGGAGGGCCGCCGCGGGGGCTCGCTGGACGCAGCGGCCGGAACCCTGTCTCACTGGGCCACGGTCGGCAGAGGGGAACAGGGGCTCGCCGGGGATCAGCATGGGGGCACGCGGGGCGCGCCGCTGGGAAGGAGAACGGGGGCCGAAGAGGCACAGTGGTTTCTGAGTGGTGGTTGCCACGAGCAGGTGGTGATTCGCCATGGGAGGAGTGGCGGCGTCTGATGAGGGAGGAGCGGAGGAGGTCCGACAGGTGGCTCGACGCTGGTAGGGGCGGCGCGGACTGGATCTAGAAGGTCGTCGGCCGCACGCGATGGAGCTCGGTGGGCTCTAGCCAGGTCGGCGCTGGGTGGAGGCTGGCCGGGGCGGCGCTCGTAGTTGCTAGATGCGGCGGTGCGCGGGGCTGGGGTTGGAGGGCGGCCGCCGGCGCGCAGGTGGTGGGAAGGGCGTCCGCCGCGCGCAGGCGATCAGGGAGGCCGGCAGGACGGCGCGCCGGGGAGGTGCGGGTGGAGGAACGGGGCGGTGTGCCGGGAAGAGGCGCGGCGGGGCGGCGCGCTAGGAAGAAGGTAGGAGGGGGGGGATTTTCTACGGCTGGCAGTACGTGGGAAGTCGTGGGTGGGGCGGTTTTATTTAGACAGACCTGATCGGGATAAGAAGGTGATTAGGAGGGGTTCTAGAATGGTTATTCTAGAACCACTTAAGGGTGGTTCTAATATATATATATATACAAACCCTATTTGACACCTAGAGTGTATATATATATATAGGGTGGGACTATTCTGCACAACCCTTTAAGAGTTTGCTGAATAGCTATTCAGCACAACTTTCCCCAATTAAAGACCTTCTTAACCCGTACAAACCCAATCCTAAACACTTTCTAAACCTGAACCCGACCGAACCGCACACCACCAAACCCAAAAAAAATCCTTCGTCCCCACCCACCCCATCCACCCACGCGCAACTCCCTGCCCACCTTCTCCCCTACCTCCCGTCGAGCTGCCCCTTCTTCTCCCCAACCTCCCGCCGCCGCGCGCCAGCCGAATCCTGGCTCCCCGCCGCCGATCGAATCGAGCCCGGCACTGACGGTTCCCTCTATCGTGCCTCCCATCTGCCTTGCGCGGCCGCCGCCCACCCACCTCCCACCCCGCCGCACTACGTCCAGCCGCCGGCCCGCGCCGCCGCCGGCGAACCACCGTGCCTCCCACCCTCGCCTCCTGCGCGCGCCGGCTGGCCACCGCACCTCCCTTCCCCACCTCCCTCACGCGCCGGCCTGAGCCTGAGCACCGCCCTCCACCTCCTCCCGGCGAGGATGTAGTGTCCTGACCCCGGAATTATACAGAGATACTATGTAACCCATAGGCCATGCTACACAATCGAAGGTTACTGGGGTTGCCACTCCCAGGCCAAAACCTTTGGCAGGCGTGCTCTGAATGGATCATCGGCAACGCAGCACCTCGATCATGCCATGAACACTGACATAGCTATCAATGCATAATAGAGAGATCAAGACTGCGGAATAACTGGCACATCACAGACTCTACGGCACAAATCATTATAGTTCAACTCTTAACAGAGAAAGATAGCCAAATATTACAATCAAAGGTCACTGACCCAACAGTACAACAAGCGGAAGCGAATTAGTTATCTAAACAACAAGATCCAAACTATGGCCTAAGAGGTCTACAGGTAAACAACCCAGCCAGCTTGTTCCAAGACGTCCCAAGCTGCCACCTGGGAACCCCAGACTACTCGTCGATGTCAACGAAGAACCCACCTTCCTGCTCGGTGACGTTCTCCTCTGAAACAATTAATAAGCAACAAAGAGAGACTGAGTACGACGTACTCGCAAGTTTAGTAGGGCGATATAGGCCCAAAGATGACATGGCTCTAAGCTGTATAGTAGTTATTTTGCATAAAGCTTGTTTTTCCTTTCAAAAGAATAAAAGACTCATGTCATCGACTACTCAGAAGGTTTTTTTTATAAAGGGATAAGATAGTAAACTTTGTTTCTTCGGTTCACGCTAAACCAATAGTAGCCAAAAACCACCACTCATCTCCACCAAGGCACTCCCTCGAATCACCCTCGAGGAAATGAACCTTTTTAACACACGTTGAGCTGCAACCTCTAGTTGCCACATTTTAGTTAAGGTTCAGGTTTTCTATGAGCTAATCCGCCTTTCCCAAGATTTGTCCATAACCGTGGACACGGCTTTTCGAAAATATTAAACCCTGCAGGGGTGTACTGTTTTTGCCATTGGTACCTTCCGACTCGCCTGATTAGCTCTCTTCCGGGGAAAGCCGACGAGAGGGCACGGTTATACCTTTACCTTGCATGAGGCTTACTCAAGGATCACCAGTGTGCGGAAGGACAGGTTCAGTGCCTATTTCAACACCCTGCCCCGCGGCCACATCCTAAACACCACCGTCCTCATCGAGCCTTTTTCCACCCACACACTCACATGCAAATGGAAAGCTCAAACTAGAGGACCCTTGACAAGCCCCTCACAAATTATTCGGTCAGTAAGGGGCCCATACCCCCACCGTTGGAAGCACGCTCGGTTCTTGGTTCTAGCTAAAAGCACTCTCAGCCTAGGCGACAAGAATGAGGCAAAACACCATCCCCGATGGCAACTCATCCAAGCCTTGTAAACATTTTTAATTAAGTACCACAAATATCCACCATGTCCGAACATTCCATCAATTGTCATAATCATGGAAAATAATCACCGGACAACTAAGCATTCGACTAAGCATAGCTAAGCATATAAACAATAGATATATCTTCAACTCAGGCCAACACATTAAACCTATGGTTAATAGGAGGGAAGACAGGTAATGGTTTAGGGATCATGCAATTCACAGGATACTCTAACCTTGACCAAAAGTTGACATTGGGATCGAATGCAATATTATGGTGGAGAAAATACTTGTATACAACAATAGGATGATATATGCCAAGAAGGTTAGGTTATCTCTTGCCTTGCTGATAGTGCTAGTCGCCCAGATCGTCGAGGTATTGTGGTGGAACCTCGACTCCTGAATCTAACTGTACACAACAATAACAGGAAATGAAATAAATAACACAAATACAAAAGGTGCAATGCACACTCATAATGAGATGGTCAAATTATGCACTGAATTGGTGTTGGGCATGACCCACAAGTTAAATGGAACCCCTAAAATAGATATCGCAATTAACGGGTTAAAACTCCATATTTAACTTAGTGAATTAAACATTTACCCAAAATGTACAGTACTAAAATATGAGTTCTACATGCATGAAAATGACATTATTAGATGGGTATTGTTCTCCTGATCATTTTGGTACTTCGTTTGCAATTTTTCGATTAACGATGAAGAAATGGTGATTTAAACGGTTATTCAATTTAAATCATTTTAACCATTTTGAAAATGACATAAAAGGAAAAGTTGTTGCCATGCTGTGAGATTAACATAACTAGATAGCCCTTGTTTTGATGATCATTTTGGTATATCATTTGCAATTTTTGGATCAATATTTATCAAGTTATGATATTTCCAATTATTGATTTAAATCTTCCTTTTTTCTTAATTTTTATAAACAACACAAAAATTAATTCTTCAACTCTCTCAAATGACAAAAAAATTATAGTTCATTAATTGTTGAACAATTTGATACCTTATTCATAATTTTTGGATAATTATTCTTCAAGTTATGAATTTTCTAATTATTGATTTAATTCTGCCATTTTATTATTTATTAATTAAAGGCAATTTAATAATTTTAGTTGATCATGGTAAGGGTACTAACAAGTAGCTATTCTTTTTCTAAGCATTTTGACATATTGGTTGCATTTTTCTGATTAGTGGTTCAAAAGTCACCATTTGGCCCGAAACGTTTTCTCACCGGGCCGGGAGCTAGCCACAGTCGCTGGCTGCCTGGGCCCGTGGCCATGCTGACGTCCACGTGGGCGAGGCGGCCCACGGCCCGGTTTGACCTCGGCGCGTGACAGGACCGGCACCCGCGCGACGGTGACCGCCGGCGGTGGCTCGGACGGTGACGGCGGCCTAGAGCAAGGGGGAGCATTCTAACAGGCGGGTTCGACGTGTCTAGCTACGGAGAGCCGAAAACGGGCGGCGCCGTGACCATTTGGTCACCGGAGTGACGCATACGACGGCGACAGGCGGCGGCCGGCGACGGACTACGGCGCACCTACGTTCTAGGGGGAGAGGAGAGTGACGGAGATCTCCAGGAGGGTCGCCCGCTCACCCTTGTTGCATGCGGCTGCTAGACGGTGAAGGGGGAGGTCGGCACTGGCGTAAATGCTGCTCGGCGGACGTCGGTCGGAGCGGAAGGAGACGACGTCAAGCTCGCGGATGGAGGCGTCCCGGCTCAATTCCTTCGACGATGAGGTAGAGTAAGGCGACGCGGAGGCGGTGCGCCTACTCGATCTGCTCCGGGCGTCCTAGAACGGCGGCAATGCGCAACGGTGACCTCGGCTAGGTCACGGCCATGGCGGCTAGGTTAGGGTTTCCGGGAGAGGGGGGAAATGAGCTAGGGGGAGAGAGAGGCGGCCGAGGTGGCCTTATCCACCAGGGGGGCCGTGGCGCGAGTGTGCAGACGAGGACACGGCGGCAGTGAAAACACTGTGGTGCCAGGAGGAAGGAGGAGGAGGAGAGAGGATGACAGGGGGGCCACTGTCAGGTTTCTATTCTTTTGCCTTTTTCCTTTTTCATTTAAAACCAGCAGGGTTTTCGGGATTTAATTAAGGACATGAAACATTTTTATAAAATCTGGGAAAATTCACATAGCAAGTATATTATGTTAGGGAGCTGTCATAAAAATTTCAGCCCATTTGGAAAACATTTTATGTGTAAATTAGTTTAGAAATGCTCACAGGCATTTTGGGTTCCAATTCAATTTATTAAGTTTGAAATTTGAATTTCCCTTGCAACATTCATATTTGAATTTATGGAACTTCCTGGCCAAATATGATAGTTCAAATTTAAAATTGTTTGTCCAACATCATTCACCAACCTTGATTTAATAGTTAAAGCCAAAGCATTATTTCATGTGGAGCAATTTAAGTAGGGATGCCATGATGCAATGTTGCAAAGCAAAAGTGGAAAAATTATTCATATTTTACAATACCAAGTTGGGGCTGTTACAAATCTACCCCCCTAACAGGAATCTCATCCCGAGATTCTAGGCTTGAGTGAAAAAGGCGGGATATTCCTGATGAAGACTAGTTTCACGTTCCCAAGTTGCTTCTCCTTCAGAATTGTTAGACCACTGGATTTTGAGGAACTTGATGGCCTTGTTACGGGTCTTCCTTTCCGCTTCATCCAAGATGCGGACAGGATGCTCACGATAAGTCAGATCCTCCTGGATATGCAACACTTCATGATCAACCCCACGAATAGGATCTTTGAAGCAACGATGGAGTTGAGAGACATGAAACACATCATGCACATCCGGGAAATTTGATGGTAGCTCGAGTCGAGTTGGTAGGAGAGATCTCCTCGCTTGGCTAGGACGGTGAAAGGACCAACAAAGCGAGGTGCCAATTTTCCCTTGATCCCGAAACGACGAACGCCTCGGAGGGGAGAGACACGAAGGTAGGCTTTATCACAAATGGCATAGTGAACATCCTGATGATGCTTATCATAATAGCTCTTCTACCTGGACTGAGCAATCTTGAGATTCTCCCGAATGATACGGACTTTCTCTTCAGCCTCATTGATCACATCAGGACCGAAGAGTGACCTTTCTCCGGTTTCAGACCAATTCAGAGGAGTCCGACATTTTCTCCCATAGGGAACCTCAAAGGGAGCCATTTGCAGACTAGCTTGATAACTGTTGTTGTAGGAGAACTCGGCGAGGGGGAGATACTTTTCCCAACCCTTACCGAAGGAGATAACACATGCCCGAAGCATGTCGTCAAGAACTTGGTTCACCCTTTCAGTCTGACCATCAGTCTGAGGTTGATAAGCTGTGCTGAAGTTGAGACGGGTTCTCAGAGCCTTTTGGAAGCTTTGCCAGAATTTGGACACAAATAGACTCCCACGGTCTGAGATGATCCTCAATGGAACCCCATGCAAAGGAACAATCCGGGTCATATACAGCTCAGCTAGTTTAACAGAGTTGATATCCTCGCGAACAGGGAGTAAGTGGGCGACCTTGGATAGACGATCAATGACTACCCAAATGGCATTGTTACCCTTGGGTGACCTCGGGAAACCGGTGATGAAATCCATACCCACTTCATCCCATTTCCACTCGGGAATAGCTATGGGGCGAAGAGTACCAGCTGGCCTTTGATGTTCAGCCTTCACACGGCGACATACGTCGCATTCAGCAACATACTCGGCGATCACGCGCTTCATGCAAGACCACCAGAATTGTCGGCGAAGATCTTGGTACATTTTGGTACTACCCGGATGAATAGAGATGGGTGATTCATGAGCTTCTGAGAGTATCAACCCTTTGGTATTCCCGCTCTTGGGCACCACCAGACAGTCACCAAAATAGACAACACCGTTGCCATCAACAGAGAAACAATTGGCTTTCCCACTAGCTATTTTCTCTTTTATTTCAAGGATGTCAGCATCTTGCTGCTGGGCTGCCTTGATCTCATCCTCAAGAGTGGACTTGATCTCTAGGTTTGCTAGATATCCGGAGGGAACAATCTCCAGATTCAAACGGGCAAATTCCTCATGAAGAGCAGGTTGAGCCTGTTCCACCATCAGGGTGTTGCAATAAGCCTTGCGACTCAGAGCATCTGCCATGACGTTGGCCTTACCGGGCTGATAGTTGAGGGTCACATCATAGTCCTTGATTAATTCCAACCATCTTCTCTGTCGGAGATTCAGATCCGGCTGGGTGAAGAGATACTTCAGACTTTGATGATCCGAGAAGATTTCGCAACGGTTGCCCAACAGGTAGGACCTCCATTGCTTCAGAGCATGAACCACGGCAGCAAGCTCTAGATCATGAGTTAGATAGTTGTGCTCATGCGGTTTGAGTTGACGAGAAGCATAGGCTACCACATGGCCTTCTTGCATTAGCACACAGCCCAAACCTTGTAAAGAGGCGTCACAGTAGACGACAAAGTCTTTGTCTGTGTTCGGGAGGACAAGCACATGAGTGGTCGTGAGTTTGACTTTTAGGGTTTGGAAGCTCTCTTCAGCTTTGTCTGTCCATACGAACTTCTTATCCTTCTTCAGAAGGTCCGTCAGGGCTTTGGCTATCTTGGAGAAGCCCTCGATGAATCGACGGTAATAACCCGCCAACCCGAGGAAGCTACGGATGTCTTTGACCGACTTCGGAGTCGCCCAATCCAGAATTGCCTGAATCTTGTCGGGTATCACAGCTACTCCCGCAACTGACACCACATGACCTAGGAAGATGAGCTCCTTTAACCAGAACTCACACTTGGAGAACTTAGCATAGAGACGATGATCACGGAGCTTAGTCAGAACTAGCTGAAGATGCTCAGCATGCTCTTCTTCGGTTTTGGAGTACACGAGGATGTCATCAATGTATATTATGATGAATTTGTCGAGGTACTCATGGAAGATGGAGTTCATTAGCCTCATGAAGGTAGCCGGGGCATTGGTGAGGCCAAATGACATGACGGTATACTCGTATAACCCGTAACGGGTAGTGAAAGCCGTCTTCGGAATATCCTCCTTTCTGATTTTGATCTGATGGTAGCCTTACCTCAGATCCATCTAGGAGAATACCGTTGCACCAGCTAGCTAATCGAATAGGTCAGTAATTCAGGGAATAGGATACTTGTTCTTGATGGTTACCGAATTCAGAGGCCGGTAATCAACAACCAGACGAGGAACATTTGAATCCCTCTTCTTGACAAAGATGACCGGGCAGCCCCAAGGTGAGCTACTAGGCCGAATGAATTCCTTCTCCACCAACTCATCAATTTGTTTCTTCAGCTCTTCCGCTGGCATGCAGTAAGGCCTTTTGGAAATTGGCGCAGTTCCCGGAACCAATTCAATGACAAACTCCACACTTCGCTCAGGTGGCATGCCAGGCAATTCTTCAGGAAAGACGTCCGGGAAATCACACACCACATCTACCTCATGCATTTCAGGCGGGGTGTTACCTTCCATGAAGTATAGACTGATCTCCGGAGAGAGAGGCGTGGCGGCGGATGGAGTTGCGGATGAAGGGGACTAGTAACGCACTAGTCCATAGGTTGGGTGGATCACGGTGACAGTCTTGGCAGCACAGTCCAAGTTAGCCTGATATTTGACTAGCCAGTCCATGCCCAGAATAACATCTAAACCATCTGACTTCAGGGCTACCAACTGGAATGGAAAGGGTATTGAACCTACGGAAATCTGAACTTCAGGAGTAACCCACATGGTTTGCCAACGAGGCCCTGGTGTTTTAACCACTAGAGGGGAGTCCATGTTCTCAAACGGTATTTGATGATTGTGTGCATATGCTATGGATATGAACGAATGCGATGCTCCAGAATCAAACAAGACTGAAGCTGGATATGCATTAATTCGAAGTGTACCCATGAGAACACCGGGGTCCTCTTCACCTCCTTCAGCCGAGACGTGGTTCAGATGACCACGGCTGACAGTCATAGCCTTGGCTGCTGGTGTAGAGGGAGATGGTGCAGGTGTTGCGGTAGCAGGTGCCTTCTGAGGGCACTCCCTTGAGTAGTGACCCGGCTCGCCACAGTGGTAGCAAGTGAGCCCCGGTGGTGCAGCCAGCGGAGGACGAAAACCACTTCTGGCCGCACCCAAGGTCGAAGTAGCTGGGCGAGGCAGAGGGGGCCCGTATCCTGAGGGCCTTGACGCGAAAGGAGCACGAGGCACAGCACTGAAGGGCACAAAGACCCTGCACTTCTTGCCCTCAGAAGAAGAGGGGCTCTGATTGTCCATTGGAGCTAGCCTCTTGGAAGACTCCAGCACCTTCCTACCTTGCTCCATAGTGAGAGCCTGGTTGTACAGCTCCTCGTAGGACTGGAACTTGAAGGGCAACAGCTCATATCGGAGCCGCAGTGCAAGCCCCTTGCGGAACAGATACTGCTTGTCTTCATCATTGGTCACGTCCCGAGGGCGTAACGAGAGAGATGGTTGAACTCACGCCCTTAAGCTTGGACGTCCATGCATCCCTGGGTCAGATCCAGGAACTCCCTCCTCTTGAGGTCCATGATGGGCTTGGGGATGTAAGCCGCACGAAAGGCGGTGCGGAACTCAGCCCAGGTGAAGACATGGCCAGCATCAAAGATTGACACACGGCTCTCCCACCAAGAGCCAGCGGCTCCATTCAGAAGATAGGTGGCAAAGTTCACTTGTTCAGCCACCGGGACATGCAGTGCGGTGAACTTGCGCTCGAGAGCACGCAGCCAGTCATCCGCATCAAGCGGCTCTCTTGCTTCAGAGAAAGTCGTAGGCTGGGACCGCAAGAACTCAGTGAGAGCGTTGCAGTCATTATTCCTCCTGACACCCTGCTGCACCAACTGCTCGAGTAGACGCTCGTTGCGCAGGCGGTTCTCCTCAATAGCCATAAGAACCTCCGCCATAGAGGGTGGCGGCAGTGGCTCAGGATCGCCTGGGTTACCACGACGGGTAGGAGCCATTCTGAAGATTTGAACAAGGACACAGTTAGTATCCATCTCCGAACATTTGGGATTAAGCCTTAGAGTCCTTCCTGATACAGAGATTTAAGATGGCACTAACACCAATGAACGGAACAAGACAACCACGTGGGACATCACGTCAACGCGGCGGTAGCAAACAGAAGTAAAGGACTCAAGACAAACACTAGACAGTAAGAACCCAACCCCGAGAACCTAAAACATTGACACAATTGTTAAAACAAATAGAGGTAAGATACCCCAGAGATAGAGCGAGTTAGGTAAGGAGTAAAAAGAACCCTATGATGGTTTTCACAACTCATTTTTAGGTTATAAATAATTTTCACGAACACTAGACTCGACATCGACCAATAGAAGGGTTTCCTACAGGCAGTCCTGCTCTGATACCAATTTGTAGCGCCCCGACCCCGGAATTATACAGAGATACTATGTAACCCATAGGCCATGCTACACAATCGAAGGTTACTGGGGTTACCACTCCCAGGCCAAAACCTTTGGTAGGCATGCTCGGAATGGATCATCGGCAACGCAACACCTCGATCATGCCATGAACACTGGCATAGCTATCAATGCATAATAGAGAGATCAAGACTGCGGAACAACTGGCACATCACAGACTCTACGACACAAATCATTATAGTTCAACTCTTAACAAAAAGATAGCCAAATATTACAATCAGAGGTCACTGACCCAACAGTACAACAAGCGGAAGCGAATTAGTTGTCTAAACAACAAGATCCAAAATATGGCCTAAGAGGCCTACAGGTAAACAACCCAGCCAGCTTGTTCCAAGACGTCCCAAGCTGCCACCTGGGAACCCCAGACTACTCGTCGATGTCAACGAAGAACCCACCTTCCTGCTCGGTGATGTTCTCCTCTGAAACAATTAATAATCAACAAAGAGAGACTGAGTACGGCGTACTCGCAAGTTTAGTAGGGCGATAGGCCCAAAGATGACATGGCTCTAAGCTGTATAGTAGTTATTTTGAATAAAGCTAGTTTTTCCTTTCAAAAGAATAAAAGACTCATGGCATCGACTACTCAGAAGGTTTTTTTTTCATAAAGGGATAAGATAGTAAACTTTCTTTCTTCGGTTCACGCTGAACCAATAGTAGCCAGAAACCACCACTCATCTCCACGAAGGCACTCCCTCGAATCACCCTCGAGGAAATGAAACTTTTTAACACACGTTGAGCTGCAACCTCTAGTTGCCACATTTTAGTTAAGGTTCAGGTTTTCTATGAGCTAATCCGCCTTTCCCAAGATTTGTGCATAACCGAGGACACGGCTTTTCGAAAAGATTAAACCCTGCAGGGGTGTACTGTTTTGGCCATTGGTACCGTCCGGCTCGCCTGATTAGCTCTCTTTCGAGGAAAGCCGATGAGTGGGCGCAGTTAGACCTTTACCTTGCATGAGGTTTACTCAAGGATCATCAGTGTGCGAAAGGACAGGTTCAGTGCCTATTTCAACACCCTGCCCCGTGGCCACATCCTAAACACCACCGTCCTCATCGAGCCTTTTTCCACCCACACACTCACACGCAAATGGAAAGCTCAAACTAGAGGACCCTTGACAAGCCCCTCACAAATTATTCGGTCAGTAAGGGGCCCATACCCCCACCGTTGGAAGCACGCTCGGTTCTTGGTTCTAGCTAAAAGAACTCTCAGCCTAGGCGACAAGAATGAGGCAAAACACCATCCCCGATGGCAAATCATCCAAGCCTTGTAAGCATTTTTAATTAAGTACCACAAGTATCCACCATGTCCGAACATTCCATCAATTGTCATATTCATGGAAAATAATCACCGGACAACTAAGCATTCGACTAAGCATTGGCTAAGCATAGCTAAGCATATAAACAATAGATATATCTTCAACTCAGGCCAACACATTAAACCTATGGTTAATAGGAGGGAAGATAGGTAATGGTTTAGGGATCATGCAATTCATAGGATACTCTAACCTTGACCAAAAGTTGACATTGGAATCGAATGCAATATTATGGCGGAGAAAATACTTGTATAAAACAATAGGATGATATATGCCAAGAAGGTTAGGTTATGTCTTGCCTTGCTGATAGTGCTGGTCGCGCGGATCATCGAGGTATTGTGGTGGAACCTCGACTCCTGAATCTAACGGTACAAAACAATAACAGGAAACGAAATAAATAACACGAATACAAAAGGTGCAATGCACACTCATGATGAGATGGTCAAATTATGCACTGAATTGGTCTTGGGCATGACCCACAAGTTAAATGGAACCCCTAAAATAGATATCGCAATTAACGGGTTAAAACTCCATATTTAACTTAGTGAATTAAACATTTACCCAAAATGTACAGTACTAAAATATGAGTTCTACATGCATGAAAATGACATTATTAGATAGGTATTGTTCTCCTGATCATTCTGATACTTCGTTTGCAATTTTTCGATTAACGATGAAGAAATGGTGATTTAAACGGTTATTCAATTTAAATCATTTTAACCATTTTGAAAATGACATCAAAGGAAAAGTTGCTGTCATGCTGTGAGATTAACATAACTAGATAGCCCTTGTTTTGCTGATCATTTTGGTATATCATTTGCAATTTTTGGATCAATATTTATCAAGTTATGATATTTCCAATTATTGATTTAAATCTGCCTTTTTACTTAATTTTTATAAACAGCACAAAAATTAATTCTACAACTCTCTCAAGTGACAAAAAAAATTATAGTTCATTAATTGCTGAACAATTTGATACCTTATTCATAAATTTTGGATAATTATTCTTCAAGTTATGAATTTTCTAAATATTGATTTGATTCTGCCATTTTAGTATTTATTAATTAAAGGCAATTTAATAATTTTAGTTGATCATGGCAAGGGTACTAACAGGTAGCTATTCTTTTTCTAAGCATTTTGACATATTGTTTGCATTTTTCTGATTTGTGGTTCAAAAGATATTCAATTTCCAAATTTGAAGTAATTCCTGTCTTTTTATTTAAAGTCACCATTTGGCCCGAAACGTTTTCTCACCGGGCCGGGAGCTACCACAGTCGCTGGCTGCCTGGGCCCGTGGCCACGCTGGCGTCCACGTGGGCGAGCACGGCCAGGTTTGACCTCGGCGCGTGCCAGGACCGGCACCCGCGCGACGATGACCGCCGGCGGTGGCTCGGACGGTGACGACGGCCTAGTGCAAGGGGGAGCGTTCTAACAGGCGGGTTCGACGCGTCTAGCTACGGAGAGCCAGAAACGGGCGGCGCCGTGACCATTTGGTCACCAGAGTAACGCATACGACGGCGACATGCGGCGGCCGGCGACGGACTACGGCGCACCTACGTTCTAGGGGGAGAGGAGAGTGACGGAGATGTCCAGGAGGGTCGCCCGCTCACCCTTGTTGCATGGGGCTGCTCGACGGTGAAGGAGGAGGTCGGCACTGGCGTCAATGCTGCTCGGCGGACGTCGGTCGGAGCGCAAGGATACGATGTCGAGCTCGCGGATGGAGGCGCCCCGGCTCGATTCCTTCGACGATGAGGTAGAGTAAGGCGACGCGGAGGCGGTGCGCCTGGTCGATCTACTCCGGGCATCCTAGAACAGCGGCAATGCACGACGGCGACCTCGGCTAGGTCACGGCCATGGCGGCTAGGTTAGGGTTTCCTGGAGAGGGGGGAAATGATCTAGGGGGAGAGAGAGGCGGCCGAGGTGGCCTTCTTATCCACCAGGGGGGCCGTGGCGCGAGGGCGCAGACGAGGACACGGCGGCAGCGCGGTCATGGCGGCAGTGAAAACACTGTGGCGCCAGGAGGAAGGAGGAGGAGGAGAGAGGATGACAGGGGGGCCCACTGTCAGGTTTCTATTCTTTTTCCTTTTTCCTTTTTCATTTAAAACCAGCAGGGTTTTAGGGATTTAATTAAGGCCTTGAAACATTTTTATAAAATCTGGGAAAATTCACATAGCAAGTATATTATGTTAGGGAGCTGTCATAAAATTTTCAGCCCATTTGGAAAACATTTTATGTGTAAATTAGTTTAGAAATGCTCACAGGCAGTTTGGGTTCCAATTCAATTTATTAAGTTTGAAATTTGAATTTCCCTTGCCACATTCATATTTGAATTTATGGAACTTCCTGGACAAATATGATAGTTCAAATTTTAAATTGTTTGTCCAACATCATTCACCAACCTTGATTTAATAGTTAAAGCCAAAGCATTATTTCATGTGGAGCAATTTAAGTAGGGATGCCATGATGCAATGTTGCAAAGCAAAAGTGGAAAAATTATTCATATTTTACAATACCAAGTTGGGGCTGTTACAGAGGACCCCACCCCCGCGCCACCTGTCGAGACCGCCGCGCCCGCTCGCCTCCCGGCAACCACCGGGCTGCCGTCCCCCCAACCCCGGAGCCGCCGTCCTCCCGGGAACCACCGTGTCGCCAACCTCCGGAATCCACCGCGCCGCCGATCTCCGGGATCCACTGCGCCGTCGCCCGCTGGGATCCACCCCGCCCTCCTTCTCCCCATCTGCTGCCCCTTCTGGACCACGCCATGGCTGCCCCTGGATTCACGAGCCCTGCTCCCAGGCGAGCTGCTCTGAACCACTCTGAGCATGGATTGCATCAGGACCGGCCGGTCGCACCCCTTCACTGTGTCGCCCCAGTCCGGCCTCTCCTGCATCCTCACCCCGATGCTGATTTGGTCAGCCGCGTTGGAGTCCATTTGTGTCGCTGCGGGAGTTCATCAGCGCTGCCGACGCGAACCTGCACTGCTACGACACATCAATTGCAGTCCATTATTGCCTCGTTACGATAGTGGTTACAAGTTCGGTTGCTCATTGTACTCCTCCTAGAGCTGCTAATTAGTCGTTCTTCATCAAACTTATTGGGCATGGCTCGTTGTTATGCCTAAAACAAACTTTTCAGATTGTTCAGTTGAACTGCATTGGTCCGATACTTGCTAGTTCAGTACTTCAATGAACTGCTATTTATTTGGCAAATGATTTAAAGGTTCGTTTCGAACTGCTGTCAGCTATGTACGTGAGATTATTTTTACATATTGTGTTCGCTTTTAGCCCAAGTTTTGAGGTTTGAAGAGCGTAAATTATTTAAGAGGGTAAAAAGTTCACTTGTTTTTCGCAAAAAGTCCATTTGTTAAGCCACAACAGTTCGTGGACGAAATAATGAAGTCCAATATTAAAAAAAATCGAAAAACTCATGCTAAAAAGAAAACTCAAAAAACTGTAGTAACCAAATTAAAAGTTCACTTATACTATATTGGGGAGTTAAAATTGTCCCATGTGAAAGTTCGGTTATAGTCGTAAGAGCAGTTCGTTTGCTAGAAAAAAACGAAGTTCACCTAATATATGTACAAAAGTTCACTTCGTCACGGATGTAAAGTTCACATTATGCACGGCACGAAGTTTATTTTTCCAATACTTCGGCGAGTTCATATATTTATTACATTTTCATTTTAAAAATGAATTACACTTTTTAAATCACGAAAGTTAAAAAAGGGAGTTCAATTTGTCCATGCTCCGAGGTTCACATTTTTCCTAACAACAAAAATAAAAATTCATTCGCGAGTAAAAAAAGGTTCATGTTTTTCTAAATCGCGGAAGTTCACGTCTTGGAGTTCAAATCCTTCATGTCGAAGGTTCACTTTCTTAATGATAAAAAGTCTATATTCTTCATGAGTAAAAAAACATAGAAGTTCACTCTCAGAAAAATTTGAAGTTCAATGTACATAATATCGAAGTTCACTTAAAAATCCTGAAAAACACCAGTTAGTATTTTTTGAAACTGCTCTTAAACCATGAATTATTTCGAAAAATGGTCAACATGGAAAATATGCGCAATTTCCATACCTTTTCAACGGTATATTATCTGTATTGTTTGGAAAAATGGTATGAAAATAACGAAAAAACAGTGCGCAATACAGAAAAAAATTCGTGTTAGGAAGTTTAGTAACAAATAACTAGAGGTTCATTACCATATAATCAGGAAGTTCATTATACTCTGTTTTTCGGGGCGGAAATATTATGCATATAAATCGTTAATACGAGCTCCGGTTGGCCAAATCGAACGTCCTCGCATGTAATTAGGAACGATTTGAGTCTAATTTGACTCTCTCATCCACAAATATTCTACCCGAACACCACAACCGTGTCAATTTCAAATCGTTATCGTGTTGGTCGTTTATCCGTTTTTTGCATCTTTAAATTAATTCATAAACGGTAAGGAATTGAGAAAATTTGTCGTCACAAAAAAGTTGTGTCTCGTCAATATCTTTCCAACACCGTATCGTTTGTTACGTTTCGATAAGCGGTTTGAAAGTAATTGCTAAAAAACTGTCCGCTGGACTTAAAATAGAATTGCTTATTTTTAAAACTTCTCTTAAACCATAATGAATTCGAAAATTGGCTTGAGATAGAGAAGTTGCGTATTTTCCATAGCTTTCCAATGGCATATCACTTGCATCAATCCGACAAACGGTTTGGAAATAGCGTCCAAAATACAGTACGAAAACGGACAAATCCGCGAAACCAATGTTTATTATATTTGAAATTGTTTTCCAATTGTTAATAATTTCGGAACCTGACAGAAGAGTAAAAGTTGCGCAATTTCCACACCTATGCAACGGTATATTATTTGCATCCATCCGACGAGCGGTTTGAAAATGGCGCCTCAAATACTGTACAAAAACGGACAAAATCATGAAAACTGTGTTTAGTATATTTGAAATTGTTCTAAAACCGTACAGAATTTGTAATCCGTCCAGAAGAGTAAAATTTGCACATTTACCATACTAATCCAGCGGTATATCACATGCATAATTCAGACATACGGTTTGAAAATGACGATAGAAACACTGTCCACCAAAAAAGAAATCTGAGTTTTCCTTAAGGAAGTTCACGTCTTTATTTTCCGGAAGTTGAAAAAGTTGTGCAGAATACTTATTCTGCAAGGGAGTGCAGAATAGCTGGAATATATATATATACAGGTGGGACTATTCCGCACAACCCTTTAAGTGTTTCTAGAATAGTTATTTAGTACAACTTTCGGAATAAACTAGGTTTTACCTACCCCACATAATCACCTTCTTCCCCGTGCCCCCGACCAAACTCCCACCATTCCACCATCCAAATTCCCCATCGTGCCCAGCCCACCACCGAGCTCCTCCCCAAGCGCGCCACGATGCTCCTCCGGCGAGTCGCCGTGCTCCTACTTCGCACGCATCGAGGCTCCTTCCCGGCGAGCCGCCGTGCTCCTCCTCACGGGTCAGCACCACCCTGCCTTGACCGCATCCCCATGGGTAAGCCCCGCTGCCGGCTGCCTCCCCAGAGTGCCTCACACCCCCACCCCCACCACGCGCCGCTGCCGGCCTCCCTCCACTGACCGCGCTGCCGCCAGCCTCCCTCCACAGAGCTCGCCACCGGCCTCCCTCCACCGAGAGTGCCGGATCCGGCCTCCCTCTACCTCGCGTGGCGCCACCAGCCGCCGGGAGGCTCGCCACCACCACCGCGCAGCCGGGAGGCTCCCTGCCTCCACCGCACGCCGCCGCGCGCAGACTGCTTCCTCCCGTCCTCCCAGTCACCGAACGCCCTCCTAGGTGCGCGTGCCCATGTTTGTCGAGCTCCATCGTGTGTGTCCTGCCCCGTGCATCTCGCCCCGTCGCGCAAGTTCAGACGGCACGCCGCGGAGGTTCTCAGCCCCACTGTTGGAGTCCATCGGGGGCTACACAAGCCGGAGTCCCCAGCCTGATGTGCTGGTAGTCAACGGGGTGCTAGGCCAGGAGCCTCTATCGCTGCCTGCGAGAGTGCGCTCGCTGCCGTGTGAAGTCAACTCCTGTAGGCCGGGAATCTCTGTTGGCTAGGCAGGTCCATCTGGTTGAGAAGTTGAGTGTTGTGTTTTTCGGTTGATGCAAATTGCACAAGCTCTGCTCATAGGGGTAGGGAGTGCGTGCGTGCGTTCATAGGGGTGAGTGTATGCGCGTGTATGTGAGTGCATGTGTTGTACTGTGTTTCGCAAAAAAAAATCACTTTTCTAGAGAAATAAAGTTAACACTCATTTTCGTGGGAAGTTCGTTTCGTCAATCTGTGGTTTTAGGAAAAAAAAAGCAACAAATTGCAGTTTAATGAAGAAAAGGAGATACAATTTTATTTGCGAATATAACAATATAACAATGTCTATAAAAACGATGAAGAAAGTTCAAGAAGGCGATACAATTTTATTTGCGAATAAAGAAGTTCACTATAACTGGCCGTGAAGTTTTGTCTATAGTCTATAGAAAGTGCGGTTATACTCTGTTTGAAGTTCAGCGTGACAACGCATTTAAAATCATTTTTTATGTTTGCAAATCCATCATAAGCACATGGAAGTTCAGTTTAGATGCAATTGAAGTTCGTTATATAAAAGTACGAAGTTCCACTTGTAAATCTAAAACAGTTTGTTTACCAAAAATTACGAACTTCACTTTTTGGATCGTGAAAGTTCAAAAATCAGGAGTTCGCATCGTCCATCTCGAACAGACCTGGCCATTTCTCGGGCCGGGCCGGGCTCGGGCCGGGCCTAAAAAAGCCCGACGCAGAAAAACTAGGCCCAACCCCGGCCCGGCCCGACTGTCGGGCCGCAGAAATCTGGCCCGAGCCCGACAAAGCCCGACCGGCCCGGCCCGACCCCAGATAAAATGTTGTTTCGGGCAGGCCCGAGCCCGACCCGGCCCGACCAACGGGCCCGAAAATTAGGTCCGAGCCCGGCCCGATGGCACTGCCGGGCTGGGCCAGGACGGGCTTTTTCGGGTCGGGCGGGGCCGGGCCGGGCGGGCCGGGTGAAAGTGCATGATTGCGCCCATGTGTGGTTTTGGTAATTAATGACAATCTCTATAGACTAATTTTTGTATTGAGCTACTTGTAGGTGTGTCCATTTGCTTTGCTTGATCTCTATATGTTGATCAAGGCTAAGTGCAAGTTGATCAACACACAAGGCTAGTAATGTATCATGAGGAATCATGTGATCTCATGGTATGGTAAGGAATTCAATATAGCTTTGTGAACTAACCCATGATCGATATGCTGGTATTTCTATGAGGGGTTAGGTGTCTTGTCATGAGCTTGCATCAAAAGGAAGATCCCGTGTAGCTCATGAAGGACGGTGTCAAGTGGTGTGGTGCAAGTTCAAAATGATCATCAACAAGAAGATATCGTATGCTTGGAGCTTGCCATCCACTTGAAGATAAAAGCCAAGTGAAGTTATGCTGAAGAAGAAGTTCTCCCATATTGGTGTATGGGGAGCAACATATGAGTCTTCACCAAGCAAAGCGCAATCAATAAAGGTGGTACATCTTGAGAAGATGAAGATCGTCATCGTCGACCTCAAGTGGATTATGCGCAAGGCAAAGGTATGATCTTAATAGGGTTTCTATTTTACCGATCTCATGATCTTAGTTGAGAGACCGAGTTATAAGTTAGATAGCCGTACTATCAAGAGGGGCTCTCGACCGAGTATCTTGATCGTATCGTTCGTGGAGAGCTCAAACCTCTGCATCCTTGCAATCATCTTTATTGGTTCTTATTTGGCTCTTATCTTGGTGTGCTCTTGGTGCTTGTTGTGCTCATCATGACAAGACCAAGTTCACCGAAAACGGATGTCATATGAATATTGATGAGGGCATGGTTACCTCGGATATGACCGAATATAATATTCATGAAAATATTTTTCAGGTGATTTCTAGTACTAATATTTCTATGTATTATTTTATAAAAGACATGACAATTACCATAGTATAAATGTGTCATAAGTACAACAATTAAGAGAAGTTAAAACAGATGACACATACATATAATACATATACCATGTATACACCTTGTCTCTTTTATTAACCATGTTTCAGAAGAAACATCGTCGAGGACGGCTTCATTTTCAAGAAAGGGAGGATGATGAGGGCATGGTTACCTCGGATATGACCGAATAAAATATTCATGAAAATATTTTTCAGGTGATTTCTAGTACTAATATTTCTATGTATTATTTTATAAATAAAAATAAAGATACATCACCTCTTTATATTATATGCAGAACGACCGATGATCTTTACATACCACGCGTCAAAATGCGACAGGAGTATTGACCCGTGATGCATGGAGCAAGCAAATTGGTTAATACATGAGCTTATTTTCCAAGTCCAGATCGATGTGTGCCATTCATATAAAATGTGCACGTAATCCTATATCTCTATGTGACTACCATGCATGTGCATGTTGGTGGGCCATGTGCAATCCTATGCATCTACGTGAGTGCAACCATGCACATGGATGGGCCGTGTGTGCAGCTTATGCAGCGACTCAAGCAAAACGGCCAAGGCTGGGCCGGCGTACGTGACATGGCCACGTCCAACGTCAGCGTGTCGATCAAAGAGTTGAAGTTTCCTAACGCGAAGACTCAAGGAGGCGGCGGCTCTAATCCTCAATAAATAGCTAGCTCGTTTAGGTTAAAACTTGGGTTTTGTTTAGTTTAAAGTTAGCTAGCCGTCGCTGCAACTTCGCCGTAATTCGTTTGTGTCAGATCGGCAGACAAAGACTTTCATCTATAATCATTCATATTTACAATATTCAGATTGCCAATTCTTAGTTCTTGCTTGTTCTTCGATTGCCTGCAGGAATTAGATCTTAGTTGGTTTGGTCGATTGTGCTTCGGCGCTATCATAAACCATCCCAGAGTTGGTGTAGCGATTGCTAAGGCGCAGCATCCTCGCACGTTTATACTCAGATTGTCAACGTCGATGCCACCGAAATCTATAGTTATCATCTCATCGGAAGATCGGACACCGCTGCCTCTATCAAATATCCTATTGCGTTTTTTGTTTTGGAGGTTTATCGGTTCGTCTTTTATTGAGAAGTTTTAAGTTTCCCCATTTGGTTTTATCCTCCCTTATTGGACTATGATGTTTATCTGTATATTCTAGTAGATCTCGTTGTTACGATTCTAACGAGCCCAAAATCATCGAAAACGGAGTCCGGATGCGAAAGTTATGCCCGTTTTCGTTTTGCACTTTCTGCAGTTTTTGTAGGGGCGGAAGTTCCGGCCCGGAGGACGGAAATTCCGGACCCCGGAAGTTCCGGCCAGTGGGCCGGAAGTTCCGGCCCTGTTTTTCCCTGGTTTTTCCGGCTAAGTCTTTTTTTCGTGTTTCTCTCTGAAGGGGTTCTGGAAATTTGCCCGGGAAGTTTCCCCGGAAATTTCCGGGGGTCCGGAAATTCCGGTACTTGGTCCGGAAGTTCCGGTCCAGGAAATTTTGGCTAAGTTGTTTTCGCGTTTTCTCTCTGGAGGGGGTCCGTAACTTTGGCCCGAAAGTTTTCCCCGGAAATTTCCGGGGACCGGAAGTTCCGGCCCTTAACCCAGGAAGTTCCGGCCTCTCGTGGCTGTAGCGGTCAGATTTTGGGGGAGGCTATAAATAGTCTCCTTCTTCTCCAAGAGGAGGCTGCCCATTCTTTTCCTCTCTCCTCCATTTTTCGAACTCGAAAAAGCTTGGGTTTCTCTAATTCCCTCCGATGATTCTTGCCCATCTTTAGGGATTCAAGAGAGGAGATCTAGATATACGTTTCCACCGAACATTCTCTCCTCTCAGTGAGGGGAACCTAGTGGATCTAGTTCTTAGAGTTCTTTTGTGGTTCTCCTCTTTGTTCTTCCTCTCAAATCCCTCACTAGCATTAGTTGCTTTGGTTGGATTTGGGAGTGAAGGACTTGACCACCTAGTTTTATTCCGCAATTGTCAAGGCTTAAACCGGAAAAGTTTTAATCGCCTATTCACCCCCCTCTAGGCGACATCGTTTGTCCTTTCAATTGGTATCAGAGCCTGGGCTCTCTTTATTAGGCTTTACCACTGAGAGAGTAAAGTTGTCGTTTAGAGAATTAGTGCATGATCACACTTTTATATTCGTTGCACAAATTTTAATGTTTGGAAAACTCATATGCTTAGTCACTTATGGGTCTTGGACCCCAATATTGAGCGCATCTTAGGTTTTTCTCCTTCAAAGGATTACGAAAGAATGACTTTAGAGGATGAGAAAAACTTATATCTAGATGCTCTAGCTTCTAATGAGTTTTGCAAATTTTTGAGTGTTGTAGTTTTTGAGTCAATCATGCTTCTTCGGAACGCTCATGAGTTGTGGACAAAGCTTCAAGATAAATATGGCAAATCCATGACTATTGAGTACAATTGTTCTCCCTCCACCTCCGGGCGTGATGAGTTCTCAACTTCGTCTACTTCACCAAAATGTGGTAAGCCACAAACTAATGTGATGGTGAGTAGTGATAGGTGTTGCAATAATGATAGTGAGCTCATTGTTGATGATCCTTTATCTCTATCTTGTTGCAATGCCTCATCTTTGGACCTAAACACACATAGCACTATAAATGTCATACATGCTAGTGTTGATAGTCCTTGCATATCATCCAAGAATTTCTTGGATAAATCTCTTGATGATATGCTTGCTTTATCTTGTTGCCATGATAAAAATGCTTGTGTTTCCTCTAATTCTTGTATTATTAATAATGTACAGGAAACTCAATTTTCTATGGAAACAAGATGTGAACTTGTGTAGTCCTTTAATAAATTGTTCTTCTTCATCAACCATATTTTGCCTTATGGCTAAATCCTCAAGTAGTGATGATAATGATAATGATAATAATGTTGAAGAAGATGATGAGGATGATGATGATGAATCCTTTCATAAGAAAGGTCTAATGGTTCTTAATGCCCTTCCTAAAAATAGAAATGCTCATGCTATCCTCTTTGAAATTATGGAAACCCTAATTGAGCATGGGCTTACTATTAAGGCTTTGGAAGCAAGCCTTGTAGAAAAAGGAAGGATTGAAAGAGAGGATGCGGATGAAAAAGCATCTTTTGAGTATGCCCTTGAGGAAGAGCATGAGACTCGGGTTTCTCTTGAGGAGAAACTCGAATCTATTGAGGATCTCATAATGAAATAATTGCTAAACTCATTAAAGAACGTGACCATGCTCATGCTAAATATAAAGTCACGAAAAAGGAAAATGCTAGCTTTAAGGAAGAGCTTGCCAAGTTGTCTTCTTCCATTCCTAATGTTAATTATGCTTGTGCTATTGATGCATCCAAAATGCATCCACTTTTCCAAGCACTTTGCCTCATAATTTGCTCTGGGATCCTTCCATATTTGAATAAAACTGTTGTTTCTGACGCTGTTTTTAGCAAAGTCTCTCCCCTGGCTATTTTTTCAGGAAATAAAATCGGGATAAAATACCACGTCAATATTTATGGAAAATAAGCTCATTGGGCAAAAGATGGACACGAGGGGGTGCCGGAGGGCCAAAAGGGGTAGCCCCACGCGGCCGGGTACTGTGGCCGCATGGGCCCCCCTAAATTGGGCCCCGGGCACCGTCTCACCTCTGGTCTTCGACTCACGCCTTTATATATGAGAAAAAAACACTTGCCCTAGAAGGGGGAGAGCTTTCGCGAAACACACCGCCACCACCACCACGATCTTCGTTTTGGGGACAGATCGATCCAGGATTTCTCCTCCGGCGAAGGGATCCGGAGGCCGTTTTCACCGCCATCATCACCGCCTTCATCTCCATCAACCATGAGCTCCCTCACCATCACCATGTGTGAGTAGTTTGCTGTAGGCATGTGAGGTGGATGGGGATTGGATGAGATTGATCATGTAATGCTACCCGTTGTTCGATAATCTTAGGGTTTATCTTGAGGATGCCCTTGTATTGCGTTGATGCACTTAAGCTATGTTTAATGCTTGCTACTAGGGTCCGAGTGGCATGATTTCAGTACTGAACCTATTTGCTTCATCATATAATTGAGTTTAGTATTTACATGCAATGTGCATCACCTGCTGTTATATTGAACCTGCAAACCCTAAAAGTGATGTTTAGGGTAAACAAGGGGGAGATGTTCTAGTTTGAGGATCCTATGTGTTCATGGAGTGTTAATGCATTGTCTCGGTCTTCACGAAAGAGTAGACCTTAATTACCTATAGTTCCAAGTTGGCCCCGATGAAATGGGAAGGTAGGGCAATAGATGTTGTGCAAATTCTCTTTGTTAGTGCGCATAACTATTTAAGGAACACATACCTACATATATCGGAGTTAGAGAAAAAGCCCCATTGCTAGCTTTACTTTATTATATGATCAATCTCATTCATGCAATGCCCCGCTGTCACCTCATGCCTACGTTTTAAGTCTCTGAGTTACACTTTCACTTTTCCGGTGAAAACTAGGAAATCCTTGTTACTATTGCGGTTTTATTTCTGCTCGCTTGAATCCTTTACTGCCATCACTACTACTGCTGCAAGTTATTGATATACAGGTGTGGTTGAGAGTGACGCCTCAATTGCTAAGGTCTTATTGATATTCTTGTGTTCCCATCGTGTCGAACTATAAATTTGGGTAATACTTCCCAACGAAGACTTCAGCGATCCCCTATACTTGTGGGCATCAAGACTTTTTCTGGCGCCGTTGCCGGGGAGCCTAGCTTTATTGGTAAGACAACTTGATATCATTTATTTGCTGCATTTGCTTGTTCCTAACTATGGGAAAGGAAAAGACCACTCCGAAGGAAATTAGGCCTTCAACTACTCGTGCAGGTAACAATTTGCCAAGTAGGCCAAACTTTTCACCTGATGTTGCTTCTGCTGTTGTTCCTAAGAAAAGGGGAAAAATTGTTTCTAGTTCACCATTGTCTAAAATGTCTACTAGTAATGAAAGTGATTTAACATGTGGTAGTTTAGACAAAGATGTGACACTTGAAACACCTGAAATTCCTGAAATATCTGAGTTAACTGAAACACCTGAGAATCCTGAATCTTCTATTTATAAAAATGTGGAATCTGAATTAGAAGATAGGAAATATTGTGATGATATGGAAACTTCTTCTGAGAGAGAGGATGCTATTATTAAGACTTTCATGAGTATAGATTATGATGAAATGGATAAACTTGTTAGCTATATAAATTCTCCTCTTAATGACTATTTTCCTGTTACTGATAAAATGAATGGTCCAGCTATTAAAATTAAGGATAAAGACTATGAGTTTAATGTTGATCCTGAATACATTGAAAGGGTTGAGAAGTCTAAGTTTTATGGGAGAGAGGATGAGTTTCCTTTCGATCACGTTGCTGATTTGCATGAATTATCTGAGTTGCTTGGGAAAGGTGAAATTAACCAACGCTACCATTTCTAGAAATTGTTTCCTTTTTCTTTGGGAGGAAGTGCTAAAACTTGGTATAATTGTTTAGAACCTGGATGTATTACTAGCAAGGAAGAATGTTTGCGGATGTTCTTTGATAAGTACTTCCCTGCTAATAAAATTCATGGTCTAACTCTTGAGATTAGTAATTTTTCACAGAAAGAGAAGGAGGATTTACCCCAAGCTTGGGGGAGGTATGATAAGATGGTTAGGAAATGTCCTACCCATGGCTTCAAAGAAAATAAAATACTTGATATATTTTACAATGGACTAACTGAAAACACCAGAGCCTATCTTGATAGTATTGCAGGTAATGTTTTCAGGGAAAGGACCGTTGATGAAGCAACTGAGCTATTGCAAATTATCTCAAAGAATTATGATGATTGGAATACTGATGAGATATTTCCGCAGAAGAAAGGAGGTATACTCAAACTGAACAATGAGGCAATGAAAGTAGCCTCAAAGGATATTAAAGAGAAGGGAATTAAAACCTCTCATCTCAAGGAATTATCTGAAAGGGGTGTCAAATTTCCTGATGAGCAACCATGTTTCCCTATCCCAGTCAATGTTATTAGCACCACAAAAGGTAATGAAAAGGTAACATCTTTTACTAAAGAACTATATGAGAATGATTTTTCTTATCGTCATGACCCTGAAGAGCATAATATTAGAATGATGATCATGGAAACTCTCATAAAATTAAATTTCTTCATGAAAGTTTGCATGCTAATGTGGGAGAGGTAAAAAGAATTGTTAAACATTGTGAGATGATGCATAATCAAGTAGAACAAATGATTTCTCTTCAAAATCAATTGTATGAAAAGCTTAATGTGAAGAAACAGGTTTGTGGAGTTAATACTAGGGGAGGTGCAAGTACTCAGGACCCTGACTATCCTGAAGACCATCCCAAGAGGAAAGAGCAAGAAGCTCGAAAGAAGAAACTTTCTGCAGGAAAATCTCCCAATGAAAACCAAGATAAAGATGATTCTGAAGAACAAGATAATAATATCTCTATTTCTGATGCTGAGACTGAAGATAATAATAATGAAGAGGAGGAATCATCCCCACCTGAAGAAGAACCACAAGAAGTTGAAAATGTTGAAGAACCTGAAGCAGCTGAGAAGGAAGACCCTCAACCATCCACTGAGAAGAACAAGAAGAAAAATCATCCAAATCCACAAAAAGGTAAAGAGAGGGATCCATGGGTACTAAGACCCATACCATATCCTCAAGAGGTAATGAAAACTTTGGATGACACTAGATTTGAGAAGTTCTTTGAGTTGATTAAATCTTTATATTTGCAAATTCCTCTTGTTGATGCTATTAAGATTCATCCTTATTCAAAATACATGAAACATATTGTCACTAATAAAAGAAAGATTTCTACTGATGCTATTACTGCTATGCTTGCTGATTACTCCTTTAAAGGGAAAGTGCCTGAAAAACGTGGAGATCCTGGTATTCCAACTATTCCTTGTCAAATTAAAGAAACTTATGTGAGATATGCACTATGTGATTTAGGGGATGGTGTTAGTGTCATGCCTTTCTCTTTATATAAGAAACTTGACTTAAACAAATTGGTTCCAACTGAAGTTTCATTACAAACGGCTGATAAATCAACTGATATGCCTGAGGATGATAACTTGTCTATTATCCTTGGGAGACCTTTCTTAAACACTGCAGGGGTTGTGATAGATTGCACTGAAAGCAAAGTGACATTCAACGTTAAAGGAAAGGAGCACACTATCTATTTCCCCAAGAAGAAAGCTGTTACAATGGTAAACCAAATGGTGAATTGCGTTAAAAGAAATACTCTTATGATTGGAAGTATTGAAATTCCTTTACCACCTCCTGAACCAAAATATGCTACCATATTGATTGGAACTATTCCAGTCAAATATTAGGTAACTTGAATCTCTTCCTTACATATAAAAATAAAGATCATGTGTTATATCCTTTACATATTATTAATGAGACCTGATCAACCTCATTATTAATGTGGAAATGATGCAAACTTGATCCCTATAAAGATTGTTTGCATTTTTTATTCTATATACTCAAGAATTCATAGAATATTTGCTTGGGCATATTTATTTCAAAGTGCAGAAATTTCAGAAATCTAGTTTTGAAAAGTCTCTGTAGAAAATTTTCTCGAAAAATTCCAGAAAAATTTGGAGGAAAGTTATTTTACCAGAGGAACTAACTGCCAAAAGGGGAGCACCAGAGGGCCACCAGGGGCCAGAAGAGAGTGCCCCACGCGGCCACAGTACCTGGCCGCGTGGGACCCTCCATCTTGGTCCATAAAGGGAGTTAGGTGGATGGCCAGTGCCCATCTCCTCCCCCTCGACAGAAAACCAGCCCCTGGTATTTTTTCCAAATTTTCTCGAGCTCTCTCCCTGCTATCCTTGGATCTCCAAGTTTAGGGCAGATTTTTCAAATCTGTTTGGTAGGATTGCTCATTGGTATGTAACTCCTCCACTCATCCAATTAGTTTTTGTTCTTGTGCTTTATATATGAAGTATTTTGCTGCACTAGTTGTCACTGAATATGATTGAGAAATCCATGGATTTAAGTTTTCTAGTTGATATTGATGCATGATATTGATGTGGAGACTAGATGTGGATGGCTTGATGTTATATTATAGTTTCACATCTTGATTTTTGTTGAAATTTATTTATGGGCAGCAAGGTACCATGTTTAGCAAGGGCAAAGGATTGCTTGGGATGAGCTCAAGACCCAAGAGAAGAGCATGCAAAGTCTCCCTCAACTACGATGACAATCAACTTTGGGAGGATTCTGCATCATTTGTGGGGGAGAAGTTGAGGATTCACACGACGAGATGGCAAGACCCTCATGTTCTTCAAGAATGGGGAATGGAAGAGGATTTCAACTCCTTCGCCACAGCGACCGGGTTGCTGACATTTGCTCAAAACCCACAGGAGACGTATGAGGAGCTCTCAAGAGAGTTCCTCTCTACCTTCAGATTCGAAGGGCCCGAGACTTACAAGCACAAAAATAAAAGTAAGGCACATTCTCCCACTTTTTTTTGCAAGTTTAGTATGAAGGGAGAGCGTCTTATTATGTCTCTAGATGAGTTTTGCAATGCTATAGGTGTAGCAAACACAGGGAGTTGGGAAGGAACCGGTGCTGATTCAAATCCTGAACTTGTTAATTTCTGGCGCTCTGTTTCTGTTAATTCCCTTGATAGACTAAATAGGGGCAAATTTACTCACATACAGCACCCTAGCTTGAGGTACTTTGCATTGTTCCTTGCAAGAGGCTTTCTTGCAAGAGATAACACTTCTGCCTGCACCGGACCTATTATTTATTTGCTCAAATGTGCAAAAGAGAACAAGTCATGTGAGTATAATTTGGGGGTAATTCTTGCTAGATCATTGCGTAATGTTGTAAGCAGAAATGCCACTGATGGAACCCCTATTTACGCTGGTGCTATTGCTACTTTGGTCTATAAATACATTAAAGATGAAAGAGAATATGATGATAATATGGGAACCCGTGTAGAGAAGTCCACATTACTTGATTTTGCTTTGATGTCCAACATTGGAATGAGTGTTCCATATGGGGGGATTAATCTCTACACATATTTGAGTACTAATGGACAGAAAGTGTCCATTAGGCTCCCTTGTACTGATCTCTTTGACAGGAGCACTGGAAAGTGGATCGTGAGGAAAGAGCCACCGCAGGAGGAGGCACAAGCTCCAGCAATGCAGGGGTACCAACCTCAAGAGATGCCATAATACCCAAGCATGGGAAGCTACCCATATGGTTACTATCCTAGAGGTGGAAGTGGTGGATATGGCTACCACCCAGGATATTAGCTTGACTGCAAGCTTGGGGGAGTACTTCTCTTCCTCTCATTTCATTGTTTTATATCACTCTTAATGTGTTTCGGTTTCTTTCTTTCAAATTGCAAAAAAACACAAAAATATTTTATTTGTTTTCTTGCTTATTTACTTCTGGTCATTTGCTGTATGCTTCTAAAAACCAAAAAGAACAAAAAGATTTTCGTTTTCTTGAATCCGTTGCAAAAATGGAGGTGCAGGAGTTTCTGAATCTGCTCACTATTTTATTTTTCATCTTTTTTCTGCAACTCCAATTGAGTTGAACTTTTAACCACAACTGCAACTTTTCACGACCTACACACCTGTAAAATATGAGAAAATTTTGAGGTGCTTAAGTAGGGTAAAAACAGTACTGTCACTACTAGGAAACAGGCTATAGGTGGAACCACCTTTTGTGTCGCACCAATAAGCCATGCGCCACAGAAATAATTTCTGTGGCGCACGGTTTTGAATGCGCCACAGAATTTTGCAATTCTGTGGCGCACCAAAACACCGTGCGCCACAGAAAGTCTTATTTCTGTGGCGCACCAGCCCTGTGCGCCACAGAAAGTCATATTTCTGTGGCGCACCCTCCCCCATGCGCCACAGAAAGTCATATTTCTGTGGCGCACCAGCCCCATGCGCCACAGAGATGTGACATTCTGTGGCGCACCATGCCCATGCGCCACAGAATTGTGCATTTCTGTGGCGCATGTAGGATGTGCGCCACAGAAATCCAATAATCCAAAAAAATTCAAAAAATTCAAAAAATACAAAAAAATTCAAAAAAGTCAAAACACTTCAAAAAATCTGAAAAATTCAAATAATTCAACAATCTTCTTTGTTATAGATTTCTAAAAAAATTCAAAAAATCCAAAAAAAATAAAAAAAATTCAAAAAAATCAGAAAATCCAGAAAACTTCAAAAAAATAAAAAATTCAACAATTGAAAAAAAATAATATTTTTCTAAAAAAAGAATTTTTTGAATTTTTGAATTTTTTGAATTTTTTTATTTTTGATTTTTTGGATTTTTTTATTTTTTTTGAAATTTTGGGGTTTTTTTAATTTTTTTTTTGGTTTTTTGAAATTTTTGAGATTTTTTAAAACTTTGGATTTGCTTTCGAAACTTTTGAATTTTTTGGGATTTTTTAAATTTTTTGAAATTTTTGGGATTTTTTAATTTTTTTTTATATTTTTTGAAATTTTTGAATCTTTTGGGATTTTTAATTTTTTTGGATTTTTTGATTTTTTTTGGATTTTTTGAATTTTTTGGGATTTTTTGAATTTTTTGAACTTTTTTGAATTTTAGGTGCACCGCAATGTGAAGTTTTTGATTTTTTTCGAAATTTAGAAACACACATAAATACATACCACACATAAACTACACACATATATATACACATACAAGGCTTAAGAGGGTTAATATGATACTTATATCAATAAGAACATGAGTAGCATAAGGGTAGCTGAACTGAATGGAACTTAGAAGTTAAGCGTGCTTAGGTTGGAGCAATTTGTTTTGCATTTTTTCGAATTTCCAGATTCAAAATATTTCTGTGGCGCATGGAGCTGGATGCATTTCTGTGGCGCATCTGGCCCCATGCGCCACAGAAATATAATTTAGTGGCGACGATTCTGTGGCGCATCCCTCTTTTTCCAGGATGCGCCACAGAATCCTAAATTGGTGCGCCACTAATAGGCTATTCTGTAGTAGTGTGTATGCAGTGACATTTTCTGGCAGATTTGAGTTTTTATTGTGCAGTTCGAGTTGGGAGAGGAGAACAACAATGATGAGCTGATGTGCATGAAGTAGATAAAAGGTATGACACCTTTGCCGTGCTTATGAAGACTCTTTAATAACAGCAAGTGTGCATACATCATAGTTTCCTAAACATCTAGGGAACTACTAGCAAATGTTTGTCTTCTCCATGTTTTAAGTGTGTATGATGATGCAAGTAAGATATTATTTAGGGATAATACTTGGCTATGGTTTGAACAACTGTAGTTCTAAACAAAGATCTATGCATCCCATTGTGCTTACTAAACTGGCCAACCACGGAGAAAGTGAAAGAATTTTTCAAATGTTAAAAATGAAGTCATATGCTTGACAAGCTAAGTGGTTAGGAGTTAGCTTAAATGTGCTGACACATGGAAAGCTTTTAACATTGCACTTAAATTAAAAATTAGTTGATATCATGTACTTTTGTCTATGGATACCTATCATGTCGAAATAAATGTGGAAACTTAGCAAGTTTGAGGAGTGAGAATAATTGGCTAGAGAGACGCCCGGGCCGCCAACCTAAGCCATGCATCATTCATGGTGGAAATTTACGGCATATCATAGTGAACATTCAGTGATGCACTTTATATAAAAAAAACTAAACCATTAGTAAATAAAAGAAGTGCTGAGATTGTTCATTGTCCGTTTGTCTTGTTGTTTGGACATGGGCTTGTCCATGTCCTGGGACAAGAGGTACCCTGGTTGACGCTCTTAATGATGCCTTTATTCTCGCAATGACTGAAAAAACTCGAGCTTGCCTAGCTACACGAGTTGAGTAACACATGGTGTAGGTACTCGTATTCACGGGGCATGAGGCTTTTAACTACAAGTTTGTCAAGCATGTGAGTCATAATAGGGAACATCAAATGTTTTGATAAATTTAAGAGCAAAGTTGTAAGCACAATGAGTTCACCAGTCAATACATGATTCAATCAAAAGAGATGCAAGAACCTTTGTTTATCTTTACAGTTAGGCAAACCCATCCAAGTATTAACACCATGTGTTATTTCTCTTGCAACATGTATAGATGCTTTAACATTGATGAGATATACCTTTGCTAGCTATTGTATGAGTTATGTGTTGAATACTTGTTGCTATTAAACAGTGTTACATATGCAATGCAAAGTTCTTGTCAAAGTCTTTTTATCGCTTCTGCACTACGTTTGAGTTGTTTGAGGACAAACAACGAGCTAAGCTTGGGGGAGCTGATGCATCCAAAATGCATCCACTTTTCCAAGCACTTTGCCTCATAATTTGCTCCGGGATCCTTCCATATTTGAATAAAACTGCTGTTTCTGACGCTGTTTTTAGCAAAGTATCTCCCCTGGCTATTTTTGCAGGAAATAAAATCGGGGAAAAATACCACGTCAATATTTATAGAAAAGAAGCTCATTGGGCAAAAGATGGACACGAGGGGGTGCCGGAGGGCCAAAAGGGGTAGCCCCACGCGGCCGGGTACTGTGGCCACGTGGGCCCCCCTAAATTGGGCCCCGGGCACCGTCTCGCCTCTGGTCTTCGACTCACGCCTTTATATATGAGAAAAAACACTTGCCCAAGAAGGGGGAGAGCTTTCGCGAAACACACCGCCGCCACCACCACGATCTTCGTTTCGGGGACAGATCGATCCAGGATTTCTCCTCCGGCGGAGGGATCCGGAGGCCGTCTTCACCGCCATCATCACCGCCTTCATCTCCATCAACCATGAGCTCCCTCACCATCACCATGTGTGAGTAGTTTGCTGTAGGCATGTGAGGTGGATGGGGATTGGATGAGATTGATCATGTAATGCTACCCATTGTTCGATAATCTTAGGGTTTATCTTGAGGATGCTCTTGTATTGCGTTGATGCACTTAAGCTATGTTTAATGCTTGCTACTAGGGCCCGAGTGGCATGATTTCAGTACTGAACCTATTTGCTTCATCATATAATTGAGTTTAGTATTTACCCGCAAAGTGCATCACCTGCTGTTATATTGAACCTGCGAACCCTAAAAGTGACGTTTAGGGAAAACAAGGGGGAGATGTTCTAGTTTGAGGATCCTATGTGTTCATGGAGTGTTAATGCATTGTCCCGGACTTCACGAAAGAGTAGACTTTAATTACCTGTAGTTCCAAGTTGGCCCCGGTGAAATGGGCAGGTAGGGCAATAGATGTTGTGCAAATTCTCTTTGTTAGTGCGCATAACTATTTAAGGAACACATACCTACATATATCGGAGTTAGAGAAAAAGCCCCATTGCTAGCTTTACTTTATTATATGATCAATCTCATTCATGCAACGCCCCGCTATCACCTCATGCCTACGTTTTAAGTCTCTGAGTTACACTTTCACTTTTCCGGTGAAAACTGGGAAATCCTTGTTACTATTGCTGTTTTATTTCTGGTCGCTTGAATCCTTCACTGCCATCACTACTACTGCTGCAAGTTATTGATATACAGGTGTGGTTGAGAGTGACGCCTCAATTGCTAAGGTCTTATTGATATTCTTGTGTTCCCATCGTGTCGAACTATAAATTTGGGTAATACTTCCCAACGAAGACTTCAGCGATCCCCTATACTTGTGGGCATTAGCTACTAACTCCACTTCTTGTGAAGCATCTATTTTGAAAGAGAATGTTGAGCTAAGGGCTCAACTTGAGTTGCTAACTAGCAAGTATGGAAGTTGGAAGAAAGTCATGAAAAGCTATCTAGCTCCAATGATGATCTTCTAGCATCCTATGCTAGTCTAAAGTTAGCTCATGAGGCTATCACTACCAAGGTAACATCTTGTGAGCCTCATGTGGACAATGGCACAACTTTATCTAAAAATGCTATATTGCCATGTGCTAGTCCTAGTAGTTCATCCACTCGTAATGTTGGCACATCTTGTGATGAATTAATTTCCATGCCTTGTTGCTCGAACAATGATGCTTCTACCTCCTCTAGTACTTGTGTTCTCACTAACCATGTAGTGGAAAGAAATGAGGTCAAGGCCCAAGCCACTTCTACGAAGAAAGGCTTGGAAAAGCGTTATGAAGGGAAGAGTGCACTTGACAACATGTTGAGTGTGCAACAATCCCCCAATGACAAAAGTAGACTTGGATTCAAATCCAACAACAAGAACAAGTCCAACATTGAGAAAAGAAGAAGGGCCAAGAACTGTTGGAAATATGCCCAAGAGGCAATAATAAAGTTTATTATTTATCATATTTCCTGTTTATGATAAATGTTTATTATCCATGCTAGAATTTTATTAATCGGAAACAAATACATGTGTGGAATATAAATGGTAAAGTGTCCCTAGTAAGCCTCTAATAACTAGTTCATTTGATCAAGTGTTGGTTAGAAGTTTCCTAACCAAGGATTAATAAATCACTTAATAAACGGAGTTGTATCATGGGGATGATATAATGGACAAGACCCAAATTTAGTAGATGTCAAATATAGTTTCCTTAGACCATGAGATTATGTTACTCCCGCTTACCGGAAAAGTACTTTGTGGACAACAAACGTCATCTCATAACTGGGTGATTATAAAGGTGTTTTTCAGGTATCTCCGATGGTAGGTTGTTGGGTTGCATGAATCAAGACTGTGATTTGTTCGTCCAACTATTGGATAGATTTCTCTGGGCCCTCTCGGTAGCATAGCATCCAAACGCTTGCAAGCATATGACTAAGTGGCTAGTCATAGCGGATCCTATCCTATGGGAACGAGTAAAGAGAACTCGTGAGATTAATCGGATATGGAGATATGAGTGATTAAGTCTCGGACAAGTAAGATATCGTGAAACAAAAGGAATCGTATATGGATTAATTGAATCCCGGACATAGTGGTTCAGCCAGTAAAGTACTTCGTTGAATATGTAGGAATTAATATGGGCATCCCGGTCCCGTTATTAATATGACATATTCACGAACCCGCGGGGTCACACACTTAACGTTCGATGTAGTTAGGGCTCGAGATAAATGATGGTGTGAATGAATATTTATTCAGAGTCTCGGATGGGATCCCAGACATCACGAGGAGTTCCGGAATGGTCCGGAGAATAAGATTCATATAAGGAAAGTGGTTTCCGGAGGTATCGGAAAAGTCCGTGAATTTTCTGGCAGGGTACCGGAATATTCTAGAAGGTTCTAGAGGAGTCTCGATGTGGGGCCCACAGGAGTATGGGGCCCACATGGACCAAAGGGGTGGTGAAGTGGCCACATGGGCCAGCCGCACCAAGCCCACAAGGGCCCACGTGGGCTAGGTTTTAAGGGGAGGTCGGCCCTAGCACAAGGGCGACTAACTTGGGGGCCAAGGCACCCAAACCGGCCGGCCCTAGGAGGCTTGGGGCGCACCCCACCCTACCGCCTATATAAGGAGGGGCTAGGGCAAGGGGTGCGGCACCCTGTAGCTCTCCCTAGCCGCCGCCCCTCCCCTAGCCGCACCCCTCCTCCTCCTCCTGTCCAACTCCTCCTCCTACACAGATGCTTGGCGAAGCCCTGTCAGATCTACACCATATCTACCACACCACCGTTGTTGTGCTGCTGATCTTGCGAGCCTCTCCATCAACTCCTGTGGGGTCAAGAACGTGGATTCTTCATCGAGCCGTACGTGTGGATCTCTCGGAGGCGTTGCTTGTGCGACGCATCGGATAATACATCTCCTCGCGACTAGACAAGTCTAGTTGCGGGGATCGACTAGCCAACCCCTGCTTCGACAAAACACGCTCGGTTTTTCTTCGAGGGTGAGATTCGATCTCCTACTTGCTACCACCATCTAGTAGATCTGATCTAGTTTTGGGTTTTATTCCGCCGTGTTTGCATAGGAAATTTTTTTGTTTTCTATGCTGCGACCCTTTAGTGGTATCTTTCGTAGATGTTGGTGCGATTAGAACACAAGTGTTGTGGTCGATGATATTTTTGTTGCTAACTCCTCGCGTGTACTTCGTATCTTGTTGGATTGTTGGATTGAAGCGGCCCGGACCAACTTTACTCGTCCACGCGCGAGAGACCGGTTCCACGATTGACATGCAACTTGTATTGCATAAGTGGCTGGCGGGTGTCTGTTTCTCTAGCTATGGTGAGATGCGATTTACAATGGGAGGCCTTTAAAAAGGATGAGTAAATAAGCAACTCTCATATCACCGTTGTGGCTTTGCGTAGATTAGAACGGTTCTATCTCACGACCCATAGAAGCCACGCAAAAATTGCATAAACAAAGTAGAGGACGTCTAACTTGTTTTTGTAGGGTTTGTGATGTGGTATGGCCAAGATGTGATTATGTGATAATGTATGCAATGATCATGTTTTGTAATTTTCACGACTTGCATGTCGATGAGTACGGCAACCGGCAGGAGCCTTATGGTTGTCTCTTAATTATTGTATGACCTGCATGTCACTTTAAACACCATGTAATTGCTTTACTTTATTGCTAAGAGTAGCCATAGTCGTAGTTGCAATAGTTGGTGGCGCCACATGCTAGAGATGATGGAGATCATGCCGGTGCTTTGGAGATGGAGATCAAAGGCACAAGAAGAAAAGGCTATACCATGTCACAAAATTTTGAATTGCATGTGATGTTAATCCTTTTATGCACCTTATGTTTTGCTTAGATGTGATCTCTCTCGTAAATATCAAGAAGTGTTCTCCCCTAGTATGCGCCGTTGCGAAAGTTCGTCATTTTGAAGGCGTGTAAGCCAGTTTTTACACATGCGGAAATACTGCGGTTTCCTTGACGAGCCTAGCATGTACAGACATGGCCTCAGGACACAAGAGCCGAAAGGCTAAAACACGATTCATATGGATGATATGATCAACATGGCGATGTTCACCTCTGAAGCTACACCATCTCACGTGATGATCGGTAATGGTGTAGTGGATTTGGGTCGTGTATCACTAAACAAACTAGAGAGATGTTGAGTTTAGTGGGAGTTTGTTTAGTAATTTAGATTAACTCGGACAAACTATCATGAACCTAGTCTTAACACCTTTTGCAAATAATGTTGTTGATCAATGGCCCGTCCCAACACCACCATGAATTTTAACGCGTTCCTAGAGAAAGACAAGCTGAAAGACGATGGAAGCAATTTCTCAGATTGGTTTATGAATCTGAAGATTATCCTCACTACTGCCAAGAAACTATATGTCCTAGATGCACCGCTAGGTGCGGCTCCAGCAGAGGGAGTGGCTGAAGATGTTAGGAACGTCTGGGCAGCCCGTTCTGAGGACCACGAGATAGTTAAGTGCGGTCTGTTGTACGGCTTATGACCAAAGCTCCAAAAGCGTTTTGAGCACCATGGCATTCATCAGATGATTAATGATCTGAAGGCAATGTTTCAGACTCAAGCCAAGGTGGAGAGGTATGAGGCCTCCTCCAAGTTCTTTAGCTGTATGATGGAGGAGAACAGCTCCGTCAGTAAACACGTGCTCAAAATGTCTGGGTACGGTGATTGTCTGGCGCAGCTGGGTGTCGTGATTCCCAATGAGTTGGGGATTGACCGCGTTCTCCAGTCACTTCCACCAAGCTACAAAGTCTTTGTCATGAACTATAATATGCAAGGGATGGTGAAAACTCTTCTTGAGCTCTTCGCAATGTTAAAGACCACGGAGGTGGAATTCAAGAAGGAGCATCAAGTGTTGATGGTCAACAAGACCACCAGTTTCAAGAAAAAGGGCAAGAAAGACAACTTCAAGAAGGGCGGTAAGCAAGCTACCGCGCCTGCGAGAAAGTCAAAGAAGGGCCCTAAGTCTTATACTGAGTGCTTCTACTGCAAGGGAACTAGACACTGGAAGCGCAACTGCCCCAAGTATCAGGTGGATAAGAAGGCTGGCAACGTCAAACAAGGTATATGTGATATAAAAACGTTATTGATGTGTATTTAACAAGTGCTCGTAGTAGCACCTGGGTATTTGATACTGATTTAGTTGCTAATATACGTAACTCGAAACAGGAGCTGCGGAATAGACGACGCTTGGCGAGGTACGAGGTGACGATGCGCGTCGGAAATGGATCAAAAGTTGAAGTCATCGCTGTCGGCACACTCCCTCTACGTCTACCTTCGGGATTAGTTTTAAACATTAATAATTGTTATTTGGTGCCTGCGTTAAGCATGAACATTGTATCTGGATCTTGTTTATTGTGAGACGGTTATTCATTTAAGTCAGAAAACTTTGGTGTTTCGATTTATTTGATAATATATTTTATGGTCATGCACCTGAGATGAATGGTTTATTTCTGTTGAATCTCGATAGTAGTGATACACATGTTCATAACGTTGATACCAAAAGATGTAAACTGAATGATGATAATGCCACATATTTGTGGCACTTCCGTTTGGGTCACATTGGTGCAAAACGCATGAAGAAACTCCATTCTGATGGACTTTTGGATTCACTTGATTTTGAATCATTTGAAACTTGCGAACCATGCCTCATGGGCAAGATGACCCAACACCATCCTTCGGCACGGTGGAGAGAGCAACAGACTTGTTAGAAATCATACATACCGATGTGTGCGGTCCAATGAGTGTTGCAACACGTGGTGGATATCGTTATTTCTTGACCTTCACTGATGATTTAAATAGATATGGGTATATTTATTTAATGAAACACAAGTTTGAAACGTTCGAAAAGTTCAAAGAATTTCAGAGTGAAGTAGAGAATCATCGTAACAAGAAAATAAAATTTCTCCGATCTGATCGTGGAGGTGAGTATTTGAGTTACGAATTTGGTATGCATTTAAAGACGTGTGGAATTGTTTCACAACTCACGCCACCTGGAACACCACAGCATAATGGTGTGTCTGAACGTCGTAATCGTACTTTATTGGATATGGTGCGATCTATGATGTCTCTTACCGATCTGCCACTATTATTTTGGAGCTATGCATTAGAGACAGCTCATTCACTTTAAATAGGGCACCATCAAAATCCGTTGAGATGACTCCATATGAGTTATGGTTTGGCAAGAAGCCGAAGTTATCATTTATTAAAGTTTGGGGTTGCGATGCTTATGTGAAAAGACTTCAACCTCATAAGCTCGAACCCAAGTCAGAAAAATGCATCTTCATAGGATACCCTAAGGAAACTATTGGGTATACCTTCTACCACATAACTGAGGGCAAGATTTTTGTTGCCAAGAATGGTACCTTTCTAGAGGAGTTTCTCTGGAGAGAAGTGAGTGGGAGGAAAGTAGAGCTTGACGTGGTTATCGAACCTGTTCTTGAGATGCCGAGTAGCGCAGAGCTGGAAGATGTTCTAGAGCAGCCATCGCCACCTGAAGAAGAAGCAAATGATGGAGATCATACTGCTCCGGTCAAGGCTGCTATTGAACCTCGCAGGTCAACGAGGGAACGTACCACCCCTGATCGGTATGACCCCATCATGAGTGTCATGTTGTTAGACAATGATGAACCTGCGAGTTATGAGGAAGCGATGATGAGCCCTGACTCCGATAAATGGCTAGGAGCCATGAAATCCGAAATGGAATCCATGTATGAAAACCAAGTATGGACTTTGGTGGACTTACCAAACGACCGCAAGGCCGTTGAGAACAAATGGATATTCAAAAGAAAGACAGAGGCTGACGGAAATGTCACCGTGTACAAAGCACGACTTGTCGCAAAGGGTTTCCGACAAATTGAAGGAGTTTACTACGATGAGACATTCTCACCTGTAGCGATGTTGAAATCTGCGGATTATGTTAGCAATTGCCGCATTTTATAATTATGAAATTTGGCAAATGGATGTCAAGACCGCGTTCCACAATGGTTATATTAAGGAAGAGTTGTACATGGTGCAGCCCAAAGGTTTCGTTGATCCTAAGGATGCTGACAAAGTATGCAAACTTCATAGATCCATTTATGGACTGAAGCAAGCATCGCGGAGTTGGAATCTCCGGTTTGATGAAGTGATCAAATGATGTAGCCCAACCCACGTCCATCACCATGACAAGCCACCCGACACATGCCAAGTCACCATGGGCGTCAAAGGTGAACTCCTTCCTCTTCGAGATCTCATTTCCTACCCTTTGGAATGGTATGCTACTTGAGCATCCGCCCCTTTGCATTGCTAGGTTTGACACGATGGATACGAAGCCGATGGGAGGTGCCGAGGAAGCCCAAGAGTTGATTTCATCCAAGGAGTACGCGTGGATGAGGAGGAGGAAGCGTCAAGGCAAAAGCACAAGGCAGGAGCCAGCCGGCCCCAGGCCGGCCTAGGCCGGCTCCCAGGCCGGGCCTCCTCCAGAAGCTGCCGGCCTCCAGGCCGGCCTAGGCCGGCTCCCAGGCCGGGCACCCTCCAGATGCTGCCGGCCTCCAGGCCGGCCCAGGCCGGCCCCCAGGCCGGTCCCCCTCCAGACGCTGCCGGCCTCCAGGCCGGCCTAGGCCGGCTCCCAGGCCGGGCCTCCTCCAGACGCCGCCGGCCTCCAGGCCGGACCCCCACCTTTCTCCCCCCTTTGTACTAAAACTATAAATAGCTTTCCCTCTTTTTCCATTTGAGGTAGAGAAGAATGAACTAGAGTTGAGCGTTGCTCCTTCCCGTGATGGGTTCCTCCGAGGAGGATGATGAATCTCTTATTGTAGCTACTCTTTCACTTAGGTGTCTCTAGTAGTGCAAACCAATCTTTCACTGCGGTGATTCTATTGGATCGGTGGACCGGCCAGTAAGAGAAATCGGTTTCATTAAGCGTGTTGTTGACTTGGGTTTTGGGATCCGGAGGCTGCTCCGTTGGGGGTTTATTGCCGGGTGATTCTCCCTTGTAGGCTTCGCGAGTTATCCCCACGATTTGCCCTTTTTCCCCCATTTCCTCTCTATGTTCATCGTGTTCTTCGTGTTCATCCACTTTTCCCCCTCAAATCCGTGAAGATCGGGCCAACCCCCTACATCATATGGTATCAGAGCAAGGGTTGCCACGGATTTGCCTTTGTTTCCACCCCAAATCCACAAAAAAAATTTCTTTGATTTTGCTAATTTCGAAAATTTCCACCAAAAATAGCCCCAAATTGCTTTTGGATCGATCTGAGATTCTTGTGAGTTTTGGTAGGTTTTGGTCCGTGGATCCATTGCTATACTTGTTGATCTACCTCCCTTTGCGTTCCCATGGCCAAATTCCTTTGATTTCCCCTCCGATTTGGTGTTTTTTGGGCCGTTTTTCCGCCGAAATCGCACTTTTTCGCGTCACGGGAAGGTACGCCGGCCGGCCTCCAGCCCGGCCTAGGATGGCCCCTAGGCCGGACTCCCGGCAGAAGCCGCCGGCCTCCAGCCCGGCCTAGGCCGGCCCCCAGGCCGACCCCCTGCAGAAATTTTGTTTTGGCCATAACTTTTCACTCCGGACTCCGTTTTTGGTGATTTTTGTCTCTAATCGAAACTACGGACAAGCTCTACATCACCACGGCAGTTGATCCATCATCTATTGCCACCAAATTTCGTGACCAAGGAAGGGACATTCCACTCCAACAGGTGAAGATCGTCGACGAAAGGTATAACATCCCCAATTCTTCTCCCACCTTGCATCACTTGTTAGCCAAGACATTTGTACCTATCTTACCTACTGAGACTAGCTCATCTATGATTGCTTGGGCTTTGCACACTTGATACCTCGTAGTGTTCCCGAGCAAACCTTATATGCGCTAGTTCATATACTTGTTGTTGGCAAGCAAAGTGAGAGGCAAAATAGAAAAGAGATTAAGAGGCCAAAAGAGCATAGAAAAGAATCAAAAAGAGAAAAGAAAAGCAAGAGCCTCAATGCCATATCTCTTGTAGGTCGCGCAAGCTCGATGAAAAATTCATAGGTGTGGTATCTTTGTGCAAATCTTGTAGACCACCCAATAATTGCAATCGAGTTGGTTTCTCTTGTACTTGTGCACCTTGAGCTTTAGTCTTCGCTAGGTCCATCACTAGCTCATTTTTGGTTGCCCAAGTCCCACTTATCAAAGCGTGTGTTTCTATGTGCTTCATTCATATCCTTTGAGATCGACTTGTATTTGCTTTGTGGTCATCGTGGTTCTCTACTTGCCTTTACAATATCTTGGTTTCTGGTTGTTCCATTTGCTTTCCACAATTCATATCTATCCACTCATAAGCCGTGTGTGTTTTGGAGTTGCGTTTGGATCTTTGAAATTCAAGTCACCCGCATTCTTGTGTATCGGTTTCTCTTGGCATGGTCCACTAGTTCCAATACTATCTACTAGGTGAGATTGGTTTCTTAGTTCTTTTCACCTCCACATATATATACACTTGTCTTGTGATTGACCATGTCTAGTGAGAGTGGAGCATCCTATGGAGGCCATGATGATGAGAACATGATGAGCGACAACGACTACGGCGCCCCAAGCATGGATGACATGGTGGACCACGACATCGACGACACCTCCACAAGCATGGATCTCATGGCGGAGCACCACCACTACTCTGACTATGATGCCGCAATCGTCCACGACATGGAGTGCTACACCGACTTCGAGCCTTCAAGCATCAACACCATGGCGGACCACTACTTCGACTACAACTCCAATGAGGTGGTGGAACCCTACATCGACTACGGCTCCTCAAGGCATGTCAAGGATCTTCCACGAGTCTCTACACACCTTGTTGATGACGACTCCGACGATGAGTACCCACCTCGGCGATCCTCAAGGCCAAGAACTCAAGAGCGCCACCGCCGTCAAGCACCTACTTCAAGCTCAAGAAGACGGAGCTCAAGGCATCTTCGCCTAGAGGACAAGGAGACACACCCTCCTCCTCGACGTCACGCTACCTCACCTTCGAGACGGCGGCCAACGCAAAGTGCCTATGCACATGAGTCTTCATCAAGGAACATCAAGGATCTTCATCGGCGTACGTCTAATCATGATCCTCATCGACGTCACTATGAGGACACAAGCTACTCGAGGCCACGCCATCACGCATCTACATCAACTTCCAAGATGGCGGCAAGTACACATCATATGGAGTCTCTTCCGCGCGCCACGACCAAAAGAGCATCCAAGCATAGATCAACCTACACTAAGGAATTGGACAAACTCAAGGCCATCCTCGACGAGTGGAAGACCAAGCGCGACACCGACAATGCTAACTTCGAGATAGAGCAAGCCAAGCTCAAGGCCGACGTCGACAGCGACAAGCTCATGACCGACCTCAAGACCATCCGCGAGGAGTTCGTTGCCGGGTTATCCAAGTTCTTCAAGCCCTCACATGAGACTTCACCGAGCTTATTGTCCACTCCACTACAAGATGGTGACCAAGAAGATGGCGAGAAGACGGTCGAGCATGGGATTTTCCCTTCGGCCAAGGAGACGAGCATTGAAGATGCTACCACTTGTGGCGGCGAGCCGAGTGAAGAAGCCGAGCATGGGATGTTCCCTTCGGCAAAGGAGTCGTGTGATGATGCCCACACTACGGCATTCACCTTTGGAGGAGAAAAGGTTGAGGAGGTTGAGCATGGGAGTTTCCCTTCAACCAAGGTGGCGAATGGAGTTGAGTCTACCGGTCCTATCCCTATGTGTTGGCAAGATGAGATGGTACCAATCCCATGTGAGCATGAGAGACACCTAGCCCACTTGAGTGAGAGTGCAAGTGAGTTGAGTGCCTCCACCATATGTGAGATTGAGTGCTTCCACTTTGAGGGAATGAGTGATACACACCTTGAGTTGGGAGAGGTAGTTGATAGGTCAAGTGAGGACATTTCGATTTCTAACAACTTACCCTCTACCTCTAGTGTTTTCTCTCATGTTGTGCTAGGTCCCATGGATGATGAGACACCAAGCCTCGACATGATGGTGCCTATGATGGAGAAGATGTACATGGAGGATGAAGACGATGCCACCCCATGTCTACATCATGATGAACAAGTCGGCTACATGGACGCCGCTACCTCTACCACAACACCTACCTCTCATGAGCGGGACTACAAAGGTACGCATATGGGTGTTGATGATGCCATGACCCCACTAGTGGACATGATGACTTGTGATTTCTTGCATGCTATGGATGATCCTTTTGATGTCACTTATGCTTCTTTCATATTCCCATGTGATACCTTGTTTCAAACCAATGTTGATCATGCGGAATTATCTATTTGTGATGATCTTTCCATATCCATGCCTTGCTTTGAATCTTTCCAATGTTCTCGCATTGTTGCATGCAATTTGACGAACAATTTCTCTTCATATGTGTTGCTTGCAATGATGATGAAAATCTTGACAATGAGTTTGCCCCCATAGCATTCTCACATTTTGGAGATTTGCCTTGTTTGAGTGTTGAGTTCGTTTCTTTCTTCGTTTTGCATGTTGTCCATCGCATACTTCATATAGTCAATTTGATTGTAGTGCGTTTCGTGATGTGCAAATGAAGAAATGCGTCATAATGGATGATGCATTCATGTACCATGCACACAATTTCTTTTTATGGAATTTCATGTGTAATGGCTCACGCTTCATAATGTCAACCTCAATTGAACATGAGTTGATAAAAAGAGCTCTTGAGAGCATTTTCCATGAGAGTTATGGATCCAATCCAACTCTATTTTATTTTCCATGTTTTGCATCGAACAAATTGAACAATTGCTCTTTCCTTTGGTTCGCGTGCAAACATGTGAGTGCTTTGGTTTTCCTTTGTGACATTCATGCTCCCTTGACCCTCCTTGTAAATGATTTATGTGTTGCAAAAAGTATGATGAACAATTGTTCTTTCCGATGGCTTGTTTGCAACCATAATGGTATTTTGAGCATGTCTTGTCATGAGGCTTTTGAATGTTGTTTTCTTGGTGTTGCAACAAAATCGATGAAAACTTGCTCTTCTCTTTGCTTTGTTTGCACTCATCTTGGCGATGATAAGAGCCTCTCTCACTTTGTGTGGTTCACAAAATTCTCTTTCCGATGCTTTCCATGCAATAAACATCATATGGTTCAAATTGAGATAGCTATCTTAGCCTTTTCTACTTTTCTTGGAGATTTTGTGTTCCCACATTTTGAGGATGTTTGGACGAGTTCCTTGCACATTGACCTTGCATTTGTATTCCATTCCATATATTTGTGTTGTGCTAATGGTGTTATGAACAAATTCGGACATGTCAATGATGTGCTCCTCTATCAAGCACGCACATGTTTTGCTTGGTCTTTGTTGCGTATAGGTATCAATGGCGGCATGGTGAGTTCCACTTCAACGTCAAGCCATCTATCTCCTTCACATGATGAGGACGTGCTAGCGTCGAGGACAACGCTTTTCGAAGGAGGGGGAGATGATGTAGCCCAACCCACGTCCATCACCATGACAAGCCACCCGACACATGCCAAGTCACCATGGGCGTCAAAGGTGAACTCCTTCCTCTTCGAGATCTCATTTCCTACCCTTTGGAATGGTATGCTACTTGAGCATCCACCCCTTTGCATTGCTAGGTTTGACACGATGGATACGAAGCCGATGGGAGGTGCCGAGGAAGCCCAAGAGTTGATTTCATCCAAGGCGTACGCGTGGATGAGGAGGAGGAAGCGTCAAGGCAAAAGCACAAGGCAGGAGCCAGCCGGCCCCAGGCCGGCCTAGGCCGGCTCCCAAGCCGGGCCTCCTCCAGATGCTGCCGGCCTCCAGGCCGGCCTAGGCCGGCTCCTAGGCCGGGCACCCTCCAGACGCTACCGGCCTCCAGGCCGGCCCCCAGGCCGGTCCCCCTCCAGACGCTGCCGACCTCCAGGCCGGCCTAGGCCGGCTCCCAGGCCGGGCCTCCTCCAGACGCCGCCGGCCTCCAGGCCAGCCCAGGCCGGCCCCTGGGCCGGACCCCCACCTTTCTCCCCCCTTTGTACTAAAACTATAAATAGCTTTCCCTCTTTTTCCATTTGAGGTAGAGAAGAATGAACTAGAGTTGAGCGTTGCTCCTTCCCGTGATGGGTTCCTCCGAGGAAGATGATGAATCTCTTGTTGTAGCTACTCTTTCACTTAGGTGTCTCTAGTAGTGCAAACCAATCTTTCACTGCGGTGATTCTATTGGATCGGTGGACCGGCCGGTAAGAGAAATCGGTTTCATTAAGCGTGTTGTTGACTTGGGTTTTGGGATCCGGAGGCTGCTCCGTTGGGGGTTTGTTGCCGGGTGATTCTCCTTTGTAGGCTTCGCGAGTTATCCCCACGATTTGCCCTTTTTCCCCCGTTTCCCCTTCGTGTTCATCGTGTTCTTCGCGTTCATCCACTTTTCCCCCTCAAATCCGTGAAGATCGGGCTAACCCCCTACATCATCAAAGGGTTTGGATTTGTCCAAACTTATGGAGAGGCTTGTATTTACAAGAAAGTGAGTGGGAGTTCTGTGGCATTTCTGATACTATATGTGGATGACATATTATTGATTGGAAATGATATAGAACTACTTGAAAGTGTAAAGGCTTATTCGAATAAGAGTTTTTCAATGAAAGACCTTGGCGAAGCAGTGTACATTTTAGGCATTAAAATCTACAGAGATAGATCAAAACGCCTAATAGGGCTTTCACCGTGTACATACCTTGACAAGGTTCTGAAGAGATTCAGAATGGAAAATTCGAAGAAGGGGTTCTTACCAATGTTGCAAGGAAAGGTTTTGAGTAAGACTCAAAGTCCAGTCACGGCAGAAGATAGAGAGACAATGAACAAGGTTCCCTATGCCTCAGCCATAGGCTCTATCATGTATGCCATGCTATGTACTAGACCAGATGTGTGCCATGCTGTAAGTTTGACTAGCAGGTACCAAAGTGATCCAGGAGTGGAACACTGGACAGCTGTCAAGAATATCCTTAAGTATCTGAATAGAACTAAGGAAATGTTTCACGTATATGGAGGTGACCAAGAGCTTGTCGTAAAGGGTTACGTCGATGCTAGTTGGGACACAGATCCGGATGATTCTAAGTCTCAGTCCGGATACGTGTTTATTCTAAATGGTGGCGCTGTGAGTTGGAGGAGTTCCAAATAGAGCGTGGTGGCGAAATCTTCAACAGAAGCGGAATATGTGGCAGCCTCGTCGGCAGCAAGTGAAGCAGTCTGCATGAAGGAGTTCCTCTCTGAGCTGGGTGTGGTTCAAAGTGTGTCAAGACCACTGGCCCTGTACTGTGATAATATAGATGCAATTGCTCTTGCCAAGGAGCCAACTTCACACAAGAACACAAAGCATATCAAGCGTCGCTTTCACAATTTGCGTGAGAATGTCCGAGATGGAGACATTGAGATTTGCAAGGTGCACACGGATCTGAATGTGGCAGACCCGTTGATTAAACCTCTTCCACGAGCAAAACATGATCAGCACCAGGAGGCCATGGGTGTTAGATTGCTACAAATGTAAACTAGATTATTGACTCTAGTGCAAGTGGGAGACTGTTGGAAATATGCCCAAGAGGCAATAATAGAGTTTATTATTTATCATATTTCCTGTTCATGATAAATGTTTATTACCATGCTAGAATTGTATTAATCGGAAACAAATACATGTGTGGAATATTGTAACATCCCAAGATTTTCAAATTTTTGAAAAATCAGAAAAATCAAAAACTTTTAAAAATTGTATATATTTTGATTTGAAAATCCAAAATCATGCATGCACTCCTCATCATCTTGGCTTGTTGCATTTAAAATTTCAAAAGTTGGAAATTCTATTTCCACTTTAAATCCTATTTGAGAAAATGTTATAAGTGGGCCTTATTAAGCTCTAAGTTTTATTTTGATCTTTAGTAATTTATTGGTTGACCAAAATAGTATCTAAGTTTTCTATTTTAAATAATTTTTCCCTAAAAACAGAAATATTTTAGATATATTTTCTTTTAAGAAAAATGGCCTTTAAAAGACATCTAAATGCCAGTGGCATTCCTGTAAATAAAAAGCGTGCAAAATATTTTCCAAATACTCCCTCCGTTCCATGATATAAGGTGTCTAAGCTTTTGAGAATTTTTTCAAAATATAAGGTGTATTGCGATTTATGGACAATTGTACCCATTAACAAATGAGTCACAATATGGAAATGAAGGACTTGAAGTATTGTTTTCAATTTGTGGCTATTAGGGATTCCTACTTCTTGATTTTTTTCATGAGAAAATAAGTCCACCACGTGCAAAATACTGATGTCTTAATATCCGTGCCAAAACCTTAGACAACTTATATTAAGGAACGGAGGGAGTAATACATTCTGGTAGAGTTTTTAATTTCAAACTTTTAGAAATTTATTTCATAATTTTCGGACCTATATTTTAAAAGTTATTAAACAATTTCATAAAAATGAGTAGAATCTAGTGGTATAGGTTTTGTTAATTTTTTTAACATGCATAAACTTGTTAATTGCAGATCCTTAAATAACTTGTTTAGGCCATATCTAGAGTTTTATAAATCCAAATTGAGTGATTCAAATTGCAGAGGCTTTGTAATGATGTCCTCTGTCTAGTAGTACTGTTTTCCAAATTTTATAAAATGTTTTTATGCAAGAACATTAGAATTTGTGTTAGTACCTTTGTTTTAGTGTTTTGGATTTATTCCTAATAAGTAAATTAATAAAAATTGTTTTGTGGCATCATGCATGTAGAACAACCAGAGAACAGAAAGTAAATTTATATTAGTGTTGTTGTCAAATTTTCACATTCATGCATGGCGTAATTTTTGTATTGTCATTTGTGTGAATTTGTATGTTTATTTGGGTGTTTATATTTTTGTTAGATTTTTCGGAGAGTCACGAAGACTTTGGTGGTTGCTACTCCTGTTCCTCTTGTTGCCAAGGCAAGTGGCACACTTGCATAAGTTTCCTACTATTTTGTTTATATGCATGCAATAGTTGTACTTAGAAAAATTGCATGATAGGTTATTAGTACTGCTATGCTAAACATGTTTAGAATAGTACTCCTATACTAGTTGGTCTAGAATCCTATTATAACTTGGTAGAATTATGGAAATGCTATGCTAAATGCTGTTTTGTGAAAAAGTAATATTCTACTAAGTTAAAGAAACTCCTGGGTGGATGTGGTATGTGGATGGAGGTTTATAGTTGAGTGGCTACTCGGGGCCATGTCTATGGTTTTAACCCGAGTATGTGCACTTGTGGATGGCCACCCAGGGACAAAGAGACCGATGTTACTCCGAGTTTTAGTTAGCTTACCGTGCAGCCATAAGTCATATGGGCTCTGGCTTGACTAAGTATGTTGCGTGAAACCGGCCCGACTTGACAAGCAGATGTAGGGGATGTAGGTGGAACGGGTCAAGACGGCAGTGGTCGGGGAAATGCTTCGGAACGGTCTCGGCTCCATCCTCTCCTTTCCTTTTCACTGCAAGAAGGTCGAGGTCAGAATGGGCTGATGGAGTCTTGTGGTGAAAGTGCACAACCTCTGCAGAGTGTCAATCTAAGTACTTAGCCGTGTCCCCAGTTACTAATGGTGGGCATAAAAAACCGAACCCGAACAACAGACCCGAAAAGACCGAGACCGAAACCGTAATAACCGAAAATAAAAAGACCGAATTAAATACGGTCCTAGAAACTCAAAGACCGAATTAAATATGGTCTATTCGGTCTTCACCATCAGGAGACCGAATTACCCAATATGACCGAAGATTTTAATTCACAAAGGATTAATGCTCGCGTATGCCAGGCTATGCTCCACTTGTTTTGCTTCTCTCATACTAGGGCATCTATTTTATATGGATGCATGCACAGAACACATGCACGGAGATCATGCTCGTTTTGTAAAAAGAAAAACAAGGCAAAATTGGTTGGAATACCTGGTTCCGTGCTCTGCTTCTTTTATTTTTCTACCTCTAGTATCTCTATTTGGTCTATATGGTCATGACCGAAGACCGAACCGAAAAGACCGAAGACCGAATACTGAAAGACCGAAAAGACCGAAGGTAATTTGGGTAGCATTTCTAGATAACCGACATATTTCAAGACCGAATACATAAGACCGAGCAAAACGAACAGACCGAACGCCCACCCATACCAGTTACGGACAATTTTGAGCTGCTAGACGAGGACGTCAACGGAAGATCTCATCATTCAAATTTTCCCAAGTTAAAATTTTGAGGGGTGAACCAGGGTAGTTGAGACAATGGTTGTCATACCATACTTGTCTCGTTTAGATGAAAAAAGTGTTTTCAAAAGAGATAGGAAAATTTGGCTTTATGCAAATCAGCCTTCAAACTCCACAAGCCAAATATGCATATAGGTTATTAGAGTTTTTCCCCTATGAGTCCACAAAGTGTCACTTGCCAGATCCATACAAATGGTTCTGACCAATTTTTGGCTGCAACGCTTTTACTGTTGCAGGTTGCTTCGACAAAGAGTAAGGAACGGGTTCCGAGTCCACAACCAACATGTTTTTGCATGTGGCTACATGAAGTTTGGGACTCCATGCAATAATTATAGTCTTCCGCTGTTATTTATGTTTTATGCTAGCTTCGAGCTATGCAAAGTTGTAATGGAATATTTTAACTCTGGATCATTCGTGTAATAAATTGATACAATGTTAAGGTATTCATCATAAACTGTGTGTGCTAGCGATTCGATCCAGGGACAAGCACTATACACAGGGATCTTGCCTAATTCTTAAGTGTAGGTCCGCTACAAATATAAACGCTAAAGTGTCCCTTGTAAGCCTCTAATAACTAGTTCGTTTGATCAAGTGTTGGTTAGAAGTTTCCTAACCAAGGATTAATAAATCACTTGAGAAACGGAGTTGTATCATGGGGATGATATAATGGACAAGACCCAAATTTAGTAGATGTCAAATATAGTTTCCTTAGACCATGAGATTATGTTACTCCCGCTTAACGGAAAAGTACTTTGTGGACATCAAACGTCATCTCGTAACTGGGTGATTATAAAGGTGTTTTTCAGGTATCTCCGATGGTAGGTTGTTGGGTTGCATGAATCAAGACTGCGATTTGTTCGTCCAACTATTGGATAGATTTCTCTGGGCCCTCTCGGTAGCATAGCATCCAAATGCTTGCAAGCATATGACTAAGTGGCTAGTCATAGCGGATCCTATCCTATTGGAACGAGTAAAGAGAACTTGTCGGGAACGAGATTAATCGGATATGGAGATATGAGTGATTAAGTCTCGGACAAATAAGATATCGTGAAACAAAAGGAATCGTATATGGGTTAATTGAATCCCAGACATGGTGGTTCAACCAGTAAAGTACTTCGTTGAATATGTAAGAATTAATATGGGCATCCCGGTCCCGCTATTAATATGACATATTCACGAACCCGCAGGGTCATACACTTAACGTTCGATGTAGTTAGGGCTCGAGATAAATGATGGTGTGAATGAATATTGATTCAGAGTCTCGGATGGGATCCCAGACATCACGAGGAGTTCCGGAATGGTCCGGAGAATAAGATTCATATAAGGAAAGTGGTTTCCAGAGGTATCGGAAAAGTCCAGGAATTTTCCGGCAGGGTACCGGAATATTCTAGAAGGTTCTAGAGGATTCTAGAAGTGGGGCTCACAGGAGTATGGGTCCCACATGGACCAAAGGGGTGGTGCAGTGGCCACATGGGCCAGCTGCACCAAGCCCACAAGGGCCCATGTGGGCTAGGGTTTAAGGGGAGGCCGGCCCTAGCCCTTGGGCGGCTAACTTGGGGGCCAAGGCACCCAAGCCGGCCGGCCCTAGGAGACTTGGGGCGCACCCCACCCTGCTGCCTATATAAGGAGGGACTAGGGCAAGGGGTGCGGCACCCTGGAGCTCTCCCTAGCCGCCGCCGCTCCCCTAGCCGCACCCCTCCTCCTCCTCCTCATCTCCAACTCCTCCTCCTCCGCAGACGCTTGGCGAAGCTCTGTCGGATCTACACCATATCCACCACACCACCGTCATTGTGCTGCTGATCTCGTGAGCCTCTCCATCAACTCTTGCGGGATCAAGAACGTGGAGTCTTCATCGAGCCGTACGTGTGGATTTCTCGGACGCATTGCTCATGCGACGCATCGGATAATACATCTCCTCGCGACTAGACAAGTCTAGTTGCGGGGATCGACTAGCCAACCCCTGCCTTGACAAAACACGCTCGGTTTTTCTTCGAGGGTGAGATTCGATCTCCTACTTTCTACCACCATCTAGTAGATCTGATCTAGTTTTGGTTTTTATTCCGCCGTGTTTGCGTAGGAAATTTTTCTGTTTTCTATGCTGCGACCCTTCAAGAACAAGTCAAGAATTCGGCCAAGATTACTTGCTTCAAGTGCAAGATTTAAGGGCACCATGTTAGGGATTGTCCAATGAAGAAGAAGCCTCTTAGTGAGAAGAAACTAGGGAAGCGGCCTCTTGTTCAATCTCATGCTCCACCACGAGTTGAACAAAGGCCACCTCCTAAGAAGACTCAAGTCAATGCTCCTCAAGTTGAGGAGCCTATTAAGAAGAAAGAGAAGAGTCGATGTTGCTACTTTTTCCGTGGCAAGGGTCACTTTGTTTCTTCGTGCACTATCGGTAACCTATCCAACCCCATCTTAATTGATGATGTTTATTCTCTTGGGAAGGATAGAGTTGGCAATGTGTTTGCCAAATATGTTGGTACTCAAAGTGGTGTCAAGAAAAGAACCATTTGGGTTGCCAAGCCTACTGTGACTAAACTCTTACGACCCAACTTGGTTGGGGACCCACAAGCTCAAACTTGATCAATAGGTGTTGGTGGAGGACATTGGAGACTTGGCTATCTTTGAAGAATGAAGGGATCTTCATGATTATTATTTCATCAAGCCAAGTCAATTGGATTATATTTCCATATCTCATATCCTATGTTCCTCCTTGCGGTAACTTGTATTTACATTATATATACATTGAAAGTTGCTTGCTCCCTTGCATGTGTTAGTTTTGTTCCTAGCATGTGCTTGTATGTGATATGCTACTTTCTTACTTGTCTTGTTATTCATGGTTGGGTATGTTAGTTGTGTATCATGTATGTGTAACTTGTGTGTTCTGCTTTATTGGATCTTGTGTGGATTTCATTTGGCTCTTTAAGATATTAATGGACTATCCCATTTTGGGGGAGTGATATGCTTTGTGCACTTCATAAACCTAAAAATGTGCGTACAAGAGGCACACCACCTAGTATTGATATTTCAATATTATCTAGTTACTATGTGGTATGTCATATTCATGATAAATTCAAATTCTACAATGTCCATTAATTTCTCTAGTTGGTTTTATTTGCTTCTTGCTTAGATAAAATGAATTATCACATTATGGGGGAGTAATAAGCTATGTGCATATTACAATCCCATAAAATGTGAACATTTGAGGTTTGCCACTTAGATTTGATATTGTAAATTATCTTATTCCTATGTGGCATGTTTGCTCGAATAAGTTCCAATTTTCTTTTTGGTTATCCTTTGGCTCTTGTCCGTGTGAGTTTTGCTTGGTATGGTTTTTCTCTAATATTCATTTCTATATATTATTTGAGAAACCATTTGTTCCATATTATTCTAATCATGGCCTTGCGATTGGTTTGAATAGTTGAAACTACCAACAAACTTTATTAAAATATGGTGTTTTATTTCTTATCTCTTGCCATATGATTTATCTTGTGAGGATGACCTTGGATATCTCTACTCACCGGGAAAAAATTTCCTTATACCCATTGTCCTTGGACAATTGATATTCACACTTGTGGTAGAATATTTGTGTTCATCTTCATATTGGCTCTTGCGTTGAATTGTCTTATTTATTGCCAAGTGTTTTGTTTTTACTCCCATTGCCTTCCTTGCCTCTTGCATGGATCCTAATTTTCAATTGGTAGTGTTTAGTGTTGTAAATAAAATATGGAGAGTAATGATCCCTTGTGCGTGCATTTTGTATTCAAATACAAATATCAAAGATAATGCATGAATCTTGGGGGAGCATTCCTTTTTATTTAGAACACTATCTTATCTATCAATATTTGATCCTTTCAATTGGCACTTGATTTTTATCGTATGCGTTTATGGAAGACAAACCTTTTCTTTTGATGCTTTGTGCCATCATAAAAAGTGTAGAGAGTGTTTGGTTTATTTGTTGTAACCTTGCTCTCTCTAGGGAGTTGCTTTCTCATTACTCGTTTTGTGTTTTATCTCCTTGAATGAGAAAAGCCAATTGAGCATGTCTCTTTTTATCTTATATGCTCATTGGCCTTGCCTAGGTACCTTCATTTGGTATTAATTGGAATTTGATATCTCATCCATGGATATTTGTTTCAACTAGTATGTCTTATGGGAGCTTTGATACCTTGCCTCTTGACTTCTATTTTACTTGATATATTTCGAGTAATATTTCTCTTTTGGTATCCTCGCTCCTAGTTGGTATCTTTTTCAATTGGTGTTTTTTTCTCTCATGTGTTGTTTGATTTGATTCCTATTGATTTCTCACTTCATGTGTTGATGAGTTTTGGGATCAATCATGTGTTGATTTTGATTTTGATATAATTTGGACAACCTTTTTGTGTCACACTTTGGTGTGCCCTCTTCTAGGTTTACTTGGTGTTTTTGTCCAAATTGTATCTTGTTTGGTTCTTGAAAGTCTTTGCATGCACAGTTACTAGTTTATTTTATTATAGCATGCGTATCTTTCTTGATCCAATATATAGGGTATACTCAACCAAATCCTAACTCGGCTAAGATGTGCATGAAATTCAAGTTCATATCTATATGCACATATTTATGTGGAGTATGTCCTATTTATTGTAGTTCATCTAACTACTATGGGACCCAATAAGTTTGGGAACCATTTTGTACTTGAATTTTGTTTTAGGTACAATGGAGATGCATTGGATACTTGCCTCATTCATAAGGAAGGTGTTCTCACTGTGTGATTATTGGAGTCAAGCTTTGATGATAAACAAATTCTCATCTTCTTCATCGTCAATGTATCTCGGTAACAAGTATCTACCCCATGCATACTCTTCTAGTCTCTCAACCTTGTGTAGGTTGCTTCTTGGCATGAAAGCTTTTATGTGCAATTGTTGTGGTTTTGGCTTTTTCCTTCACTTGGTATATCTTTGTGATATTTGTGATGAAATTTCAAAAACCTTTTTTTCAATTGGTATTCCTTATTTGTGATACTTGTTTCCTATCTCAAAGCATCTCCACTATCTCTTGTTCCCTTAGTGATATGTGTGATGTCTTTGATGCGTTTGAAGTTCATCTATATACAAATGAGATAAATTTGAGCTATGTAATATGCTTTTAAGCAATTATCTTACTTGTGTATATATGACTTCCTTTTGGATACCCTTGTCTCACCTTCATCGACCATTTCATATGTGCAAGTTTCTTTGTGGATATATATCATCAACGATTTGTCTACTTAGAAACCTATACATATGAGAGAGGTCACCTTTTATTTGGTATCCTATTTCTTTCAAGCCACCTTGTTTTTCATCTATAATACTTTGGTGGCTCCAAATTTGTCTCGTGAGTGCTTGTCTTATTTCAATTTGCATCTTTGCGCACTCACATTTTATTGAAGATCCTTGTCTTCATGCTTATCACGGTGAGGATGTTGATCTTTATTGGCTAAATGTTTTCACTAGCTCTTGGCTTTTTCAATTGGTTTTAGTCTCCAATTGGAATCCTTGGGCTTGTGAACATATTCTTTTTTTTATCTTCTTCGTATCTTGGTTGGGCCTATCTTATGATGAGTCTTTTAAATTGGTATGTTCTTATGGCTCAATCATATCTTTGGTGCAAGTGCTATGACTTGCTTTCGCTTTATGCACACTTGCACTTGTTGCATGTTCTAGATGATTTTAGGTGAGTGAGGATTCCATATTTGTGCACTCCTCAATAGTGCATGAACATGGGGGAGCTTCTCCATTTTTATTTAGAACTCATGTTTTGGATCTTTTGATTGTCTATCTCCTTTGTGGAGATGGTTAGAATCATTTCTTTTGTTTGCAATCTTTGATCCGCTATATAGTTTGATTTCCTTCAAATATTCTTCATTGGATATGTGCATTTGATTTCACTCATATCTTGAGAAATGCACACTTTTTGGAGGACTCATATTACATTGGCCTTCTAAATTTTTCTTCCCATTTCGGCAATCGATGCCAATGGGGGAGAAGTTTAGAGGGTTTAAGGGAATTTGGGTTTATGCTTTTGTTGCATTTGCCTTAATGCACTTGCAACCTTGCTTGTTTGTCTTGCAAAGATGCTTTATTCATTATATAAACCCTCTTAAAAAGGATTGTCATCAATTACCAAAATGGGGGAAATTGAAAGTGCATGGTTGCCCCCATGTGTGGTTTTGGTAATTGATGACAATCTCTATGGACTACCTTTTATATTGAGCTACTTGTAGGTGTGTCCATTTGCTTTGCTTGATCTCTATATGTTGATCAAGGCTAAGTGCAAGTTGATCAACACACAAGGCTAGTAATGTATCATGAGGAATCGTGTGATCTCATGGTATGGTAAGGAATTCAATATAGCTTTGTGAACTAACCCATGATCGATATGCTTGGTATTTCTTTGAGGGGTTAGGTGTCTTGTCATGAGGTTGCATCAAAAGGAAGATCCCGTGTAGCTCATGAAGGACGGTGTCGAGTGGTGTGGTGCAAGTTCAAGATGATCAACAAGAAGATATCATATGATTGGAGTTTGCCATCCACTTGAAGATAAAGGCCAAGTGAAGTTATGCTGAAGAAGAAGTTCTCCCATATTGGTCTATGGGGGAGCAACATATGAGTCTTCACCAAGCAAAGCGCAATCAAGAAAGGTGGTCCATCTTGAGAAGATGAAGATCGTCATCGTCGACCTCAAGTGGATTATGCGCAAAGGTATGATCTTGATAGGGTTTCTACTTTACCGGTCTCATGATGTTAGTTAAGAAACCGGGTTATAGGTTAGATAGCCGTACTATCAAGAGGGCTCTCGACCGAGTATCTTGATCGTATCGTTCGTGGAGAGCTCAAACCTCGGCATCCTTGCAATCATCTTTATTGGTTCTTATTTGGCTCTTATCTTGGTGTGCTCTTGGTGCTTGTCATGCTCGTCATGACAAGACCAAGTTCACCGAAAACGGATGTCATATGAACATCCTATTGTGTTTTTGTTTTTGGAGGTTTATCGGTTTGTCTTTTATTGAGATGTTTTACCATTCCCCATTTGGTTTTTGTGGCACCCCCCTCTGACACATGTCGCCAGAGAGGCGGTCGCCCCGTGCGCCAGCCCAGGATATCCGGACGCACGTTACGACAATGCAACATAGCGGAAATATTATTACACAATCAGGCCCCAAGGGCTACAAATGGTTTACATGGCCATCAAGGCCATGTATGGCACAGGACAGAGTTTAACTGGCAGCGGAAGACACAGATACGGCAACGGCTTGGTGCGGCTCCATTCCATAGGCATCTGGCTGGGCTACTGATCCTAGCACGCTCTTGCTCCATGTCCGTGCTATGGTAGAAGATGAATCCTCTCAACGTCTGGCCACATGAAAAGCCAGGCTGAGTACGATGACGTACTCGCAAGAAAATAACCACGAGACATGAACAATCAAACAATCAGGCAACAAGTAACTAGCAACATTAATAATAATCTAAACATGGCAAGTGTCTACCTATGATAGTCCAAAAGGATGACAACATGGCATCATAGTAAAACATGGCATAAGCAAACAACGGGAGTTTCACCAATACCGAGTCCAAGCCAGGTGGGGTTGGATCGTGTACCGGAGATCACACAAAGAACTTACCTATGACGAAGAACGGGTGTACCATTGGTACCAAGTAACACAACGAATCATATCATCACAGCTAGGCCCACTGGCCTCTAGCCTCACAAGGCTAATCTCATCTGTCACCACTGCTAGGCCCTCTGGCCTTATCATATTTCGTTATCTCAAGTAACATTCCCTACATCATCTTATTGTTTATTAAGTGTGGTCAAGTCGTTCATAATTCTTTCAAACAAATCTTAAGTTTAACCTCCGGACACGACAAAGACACATAGTGTGACCGACACTGAACTGTTGTTCCATATCCCAGGAACAAGGCTAGCTTGCTAGGTTGAGTATCTCGAGAGTTTGCTTTACCACCTATCGGAATGCCCCCTACTCAGCCGACGCTCCAGGTTTCTCACGCCCGAGGTCGTACTAAGCAAAATACATTCTCGTGATGGTCCACTTGCTAAGACACTCTCCTGCACCACCCTATACGCATGATACAACGGGCAAGTAAATCCGGCACATCCCCCGGCACTACCGGGTATGCCTAGCTCCGGACTCCCTATCGCAGTCGAACCCGTGCCTGTCGACCACTCCCCTCGGACAGCACAACCGAACGACTGCGCCCAATGGATGGCACAAAAGGGGCTTAACAACCTACTAGGTCACGGTTTCCATGGGACAACGGTGGTATCGCGTTCAAGGGTTCAGATTAGTGGCACAATGAATAGACCTTATCGTTGTTTGGAGGGGTGTTTCATTAAATCAAGTTTCATCATTCACATGTCCAAGCAACAGGGGATTAGTCCAACACAACAACTATAATAACATAATAACATATCACCAAACGATAAAACAGTAGCAACACAATATTTCAAGCAATAGATATTTTGCATCAACCGGGCGACTGTGGCGGAGATGCCTCCGGCCGGTGCCAGCCTCAGGTTGATAAAAGAAAATAAAACAATACAGTCAACCGGGCGACTGTGGCGGAGATGCCTCCGGCCGGTGCCAGCCTTAGGTTGATAAAAGAAAATAAAACAATACAGTCAACCGGGCGACTGTGGCGGAGATGCCTCCGACCGGAGCCAGCCTCAGGTTGATAAAAGAACATAAAACAATACAGTCAACCGGGCGACTGTGGCGGAGATGCCTCCAGCCGGTGCCAGCCTCAGGTTGATAAAAGAAAATAAAACAATACAGTCAACCGGGCGACTGTGGCGGAGATGCCTCCGGCCGGTGCCAGCCTCAGGTTGAGTAAAAGAAAATAAAAGTAGCACAGTCGACAGGATGTAAACAAAGCCACGATATCTCGTGACGCACAGTTCACAGATGATAAGCAATAAAATGCACCGATATGACAGGGTAAAAATGCAAACAAACAAACATGGCTTGAATGTTCATAGCAAGTGGTTAGCTTGCCTTCGAAGACGGCTCCGGATGGTTCGGGGCAGGTCTGGGACTCGTCGCGGGTCAGAATCCCGGAGAACGCCTGAATCGGGGTGCGATACAACGCATAAATAATAGTTGAAAAAATCAACTATTTTACACAATACAATGGACAGCACCATTGGATATAGCTCTTCGAGACAAATTTTTAGAGACGTAAATCACCTCAAACGGAGTTACGGTTCAAAAGATATTGGACTTCTAGTTTTTGGTAATTATCAGCCACTTCCAGAAAAAAAAACGTTCGTGGGCCGAATCTTACCGGGCCGGGCCGGTGGCGTACTTGACGGAAAATACGCCTTTGCTGCGGTAAAGCGTAAACCTGAAAAAAAACAAGTGCGCCTTCAGCTGGCCTTAATCGATCGATCGATCGGCCAAGCTCCCCGCTGCCGCGCACGGCGCCGAGGGCGGGGAGACGATGACGCCGGCAGGCATCTCTGCGTGGTCGCCGTGGCCGGCGGCGGGGTGGACGCGGACGGGGCGGCTTCGGGAGGCGGGGACGCGGGTGCACGACGTCTTTGGCGACGGCGGGTGACGGCATGGCGAGGTCGGCCGAGGACGACGGCGGCAACGTAGCGCATGGACGGGCACCGCGCCGGCGACCGGGCGGCCGAGGAGGACGCTGGTGGCGGGGGGGGGGGGGCAGCCACGCCTGGCCTGCCGCATCCGTGGGAGGGGACCGGGATGGCCCCGGGAGCCGGAGCTCCAAGCTCTGGCCAAGGTGGCCGTGCACAAGCCCGAGCACTACGAGCTCGTCCGTTCCCTGGATACCTGGAGTGGTGGGGTGCACGTGTAGGGGGAGGTGTGCAGGCGGGTTGGCTCGGGCTGGGAGGTGGTGGACGGCTCGAGCTCGTGCTCGACATGGCCTCGGTGGCCATGGCCGAAAAATTTGTGGAGATTTTGTGTGGCTCTTCCTCTCGCGTTCTTGCACCGAATGAGGAGGGCAGGGGAGAGGGAATGGGGTGGGGTGGCTAGGGTTCGCTCGGGGCTGCTTGGGGTAGCCTTATATAAAGGGAGAGGAGGAGAATTAGGTGGTGGCCGGTTTGGCCATTGATGCCGATGATGGCGACCGGTGCACCAGCTTGCCTCCAAGCCATGAATGGGGGAGGATAAGAACCGGGGGGATGGATAGGGAGGCCACGCGGGATGCACAGTGGCGCACGAGGATGCATTGCAGCAGGGAATGAGGCAGGGGCTGGGGTTTGAACAGGGTCATGCCGAAAATGGCATGTCCGGAGTGCGACGCGAGCGGCATGGATCACGTTCCCAATGAGTCGGGGTACCAAAAGTGAAAAGGCTTCGCCACTGGGTTGCACTACTGCTACAAACAGGATCTAGAAGGCTAAACACAAAATTGTGACAAAATGCTAGTGCAAAGTTTTGAAAAATTCAAATGCACTCAAGGTGTTCGATGGAAAGAAACTGGACTTCCACTAGGCCAAAGGAACTGGGATTTTTACTGGTGACGTTGTACTGGTATACGAGCAATGTGGTCAAGTTTCAGCCAAATTGGAGAGGGTCTCATGTGTAAACATTTTTGGGTTTCGAAAATGGCCGAAGGTGTTCGATGAAGACCAAGGCTTTACACACCTCAGAAAAATCCCCAAAATTCACAGTAGGTTAGGATAGGTGGATGTAGTATGTCTGTGGAGTTTAAGGTCAATTGGACACATGGAAGTTGGTCAAATGATTCAGTGTCCAAAATTGCCCTAATGGCATGGGCATGCCAAGTGCACCTCCTCAAATGATATTGGCCTGATTTTGTGGATATGGGGTTGTGTATGAGATCTTGTCAACTTGGCAAAGTGGCAATGCCAAATGATTTTTTTAGCTAGGGGTTGCTTTGGAAAAATTAGGAAGTTCCCGTATGTATCGCGAGAGGTTCAGAAAAAATATGATCCATCGATAGGTTCACTTGTGCAAAATATAGAAAGTTCACTTACGTTTGTGGAGAAGTTAGTCAACTTTACGAGAAAAAACCAATAAACTTCACTTGTGAAAAATACGAAGTTCACGTGCGTATCGCGAGAGGTTTAGAAAAAAATATGTTCGAGGTTCACTTGTGGAAAAAAAATAAGCAGTTCACTTACGTATTTCGGAGGGGGGGGGGGGGGGTTATCAGCTTAATGAGTAAGTTTAGAAGTGGTTCGAAAATAGCAAGTTCACCTGTGTATCACTAAAAGTTCAGAAAAAGATGGTCCAACGGCATATAATCGTGTTTCTCTATTTTTTGTATTTTCAAAATTAGTCAAAAATCATATCGAATTTGGAAACCATTTCTCTACGAAAAAGTTACGTCTACTCAATATTTTTCCAACGAAGAATTATTTGTTAAGTTTCGATAAATGGTTTAAAAAATAATTGCAAAAAACAATCCGCTGGATCTTCAATTCAGAAAACACAACTGTTTATTTTGAAAACTTCTCTTAAACCGTAAGGAATTTTGAAAAATGGCCAGAGATAGAAAAGTTGCGCATTTCCCGTACGAATCCAACGGCATATTATTTGCATCAACCCGACGAGTTATTTGAAAATGGCACCCAAAATACCGTATGAAAACGGACAAATTCGTGAAAATAGTGTTTAGTATATTTTTAATTGTTATAAAACCGTACCGAATTTGAAAACCTTCCAGAATAGTATACATTTCCCGTACGAATCCAACAGCATATTATTTGCATCAATCCGACGAGCGATTTGAAAATGGCGCCCCAAATGCTGTACGAAAATGGACAAATTCACGAAAACAGTGTTTAGTATATTTGAAATTGTTCTAAAACCGTACAGAACTTGCAAAACGTCTAAAAGAGTAAAAGTTGCGCATTTACCATAGGAATCCAACGGTATATCACAAGCATCATTAGGACATACGGTTTGAAAATAGCGATAAAAACACTGTCCGCAAAAAAGAAATCCGAGTTTTTCGTAAGGAAGTTCACCTCTTTTTGTCCGGAAGTTCAAAAAGTTGTGCAGAATAAAGACGTGAACTTGCACAACTTTTTCAACTTCCGGAAAATAAAGACGTGAACTTCTTTGCGGAAACTCAGATTTCTTTCTTGGCGGACAGTATTTCTATCGCCATTTTCAAACCATATATCGGAATGATGCATGTGATATACCGTTGGATTCGTATGGTAAATACGCAACTTCTACTCTTCTGGATGGTTTTCAAATTTGGTACGGTTTTAAAACAATTTCAAATATACTAAACACGGTTTTCACGATTTTGTCCATTTTTTATAGTATTTGGGGCGCCATTTTCAAACAGCTCGTCGGATTGATGCAAATAATATGTCGTTGGATAGGTATGGAAATTGCGCAACTTCTACTCTTCTGTCAGGTTTGGAAATTATGCACGTTATGAAAACAATTCCAAATATACTAAACATTGTTTTCATGGATTTGTCCGTTTTTGTACTGTATTTTGGACTCCATTTCCAAACCGTTTGTCGGATTGATGCACGTGATACTCCGTTGGAAAGCTACGGAAAATTCGCAACATCTCTATTTCTAGGTAATGTTTGAAATTCATTACGGTTTCAGAGCAGTTTTAAAAATAAGCAATTCTGTTTTAGGTCCAGCGGACAGTTTTTTGGCAATTACTTTCAAACCGCTTATCGAAATGTAACAAATGATACGTCGTTGGAAAGATATTGACGAGACACAACTTTTTTGTGAAGACAAGTTTTCTTAATTCCTTACCATTTATGAATAATTTTAAAAATAAAAAAACAGATGAATGAACCAACACGATAACGATTTGAAATTGACACGCTTGTGATGTTCAGGTAGAATATTTCATGGATGAGAGTCAAATTAGACTCAAATCGTTCCTAATTACATGCGGGGAATGTCGATTTGGACAACCGGAGCTCGTATGAACGATTTATATGCATAATATTTCCGCCCCGAAAAACAGAGTATAATGAACTTCCTAGTTATACGGTAATGAACCTCTAGTTATCTGTTAGTGAACTTCCTAACGCGAAACTTTTGTTCCGTACCGCGCACTGTTTTTCTCGTTATTTTCAAACCGTTTTTCCAAAGGATGCAAATGATATACCATTAAAAAGGTATGGAAATTGCGCATCTTTTTCATGTTGACCATTTTTCGAAATACTTCATGGTTTGAGAGCAGTTTCTAATATACTAACTGCTGTTTTAAAGAATTTTTCAGTGAACTTCAATATTATATATATTGAACTTCAGAATTTTCTCAGAGTGAACTTCTATGTTTTCTTACTCATGAAGAATTTAGACGTTTTATCATTAAAAAGGTGAATCTTCGAGATGAAGGATTTGAACTCCAAGACCTGAACATCCGCGATTAAGAAAGTGAACCTCCTTTTTTAGAAAGACATTAACCTTTTTTTTTACTCGCGAATGAATTTTTGTAGCTGAGAGATGATTTCTGTAGCCTGAAACAATAGTAAGCACTAGGCTTTCTAGAGGGTAACCTAAAATAGAATCAGTATTAGATGTCACATCCTAAAATAGGAATCAGGAAGCATAGTAGTTTTTATTGGGGCACTAAAGTGATAGTAGTAAATAACAAACGTAACTAATACTCACGTAGGAAAACGCCATATATCAATAAAAGGAAACCACACATAGCTGAAATGTCATATGATGGTTGACAAAGTAATATAAACTAATAATATAAATAGATGTTTCGTGATACTAAAGAATATTTCTTTCCAAACCTTACTCTGTAAATTTTTGAAAAGAATAAATCTATATTTTTTGTCTAGTATGTAGGCTCATGGTTGCATGCCATGCCTTGCACATGACAACATGGCACGAGTGCAAAAACAACAGACCCATAGCTATATCCCCACTAAGAGCATGATATACTTTGAAGGGACAGTGGGTTGTAAGACATGCAGAAAGGTAATTTACCAAAGCAATATCTATTATGTCAAAAACAATTTATGAGCATACATAAAAAAGGAGAAACCTTGGGCCGTGTTATAAATGCTCTGGCTAAACCTATTGATGGGATAGGCGAAATTGTAGCTTCGGAATCTCGCTTAATTGAATCTCCTGCTCCGGGTAGAATTTCCAGGCTTGTACGAACAATCCAGATCTGAAACATGGGAGGTAGGAATCAGTTTGAGTTTTTTGTGTGAAGGAAAGAAAAAAAAGGAATGAAGTCACTACAATTATCTCAATGATGAGCTCAAATCCATGGGTCAGCTTGATTGGATCCAAATAAGCATAAATCCAAATATAACCTACACAATTAAGGGAAGATAGTCAGATCAAACACAAGAAAGAAAATTGGTCCACATATATTGTAGCTAGTATTTGCAGTATCAAGATCATAAATATCATATGTCAAAACCTATAGCAAGTTCAATATATGTTGGATTCCATTTGGCATGAATAAGTAAATTGGCTATGTGCATGTGACGGCTCTCGAAAGAATGTGGTTTTCATATGTAAAAAAATCCTGAAACTCAAGTCATACTTTCTATTAATACTTTCAGGCCACAAATGAAACTTCAAAGCGGCAGAACATGACACCAATTAATGAGTCAAAATAATATATGGAGTTAAATTACAACATGTAAGCTATCTGTAATCCTGGTTGTTACTGACAGTTATTTGTGAGTATGCTTTACCAGAAGGGGCGCATCAATGATATACTAAATAGCTAAGCTTTAGAGTAAAATGCAAAAAGGCAATCATAATGAAATCAATAGAGCTATTTGGTGGTATTCACTTTGAGATATATCATGTAACTGAATAAACTATGTGATCATCAAGCAACAAAACACCACCTGATTATCAGCAAAGATGACACTACCACTTGTGGGAGAACTGTCATTGGTAAGTGCAACGATAGGGGATCTCAACAAATAAAAATCTTGTTATTACACTTTTATACTTATGAAAACAAAACACAATCAAATTTCATAAAGATAAAGGGTGTAAATAGGATAACTTGGAAAACACTAAGTAAGACTGGCATGATCATGGGCATCCATGTAACTGAATAAACTATGTGATCATCAAGCAACAAAACACCACCTGATTATCAGCAAAGATGACACTATCACTTGTGGGAGAACTGTCATTGGTAAGTGCAACGATAGGGGATCTCAACAAATAAATATCTTGTTATTACACTTTTATACTTATGAAAACAAAACAAAATCAAATTTCATAAAGATAAAGGGTGTAAATAGGATAACTTGGAAAACACTAAGTAAGACTGGCATGATCATGGGCATCCAAATGTAAGGGCACACTTCTGGTTCCATCAACCTCCTGATAGTGCTACATACGGTGCAGTATCACTACTCTTTAATGACACACAAATATGCATAAATATTGTACAAAGCAGTCTATGTTTGACAGGGAAAAATCATTTAGAAACAGTTTGTTTTTGGTATACCTCTACGAAAGGATGGAGCATCTCAATGAGCTCATGTCTTCAGCTCAGTCTTCCCATCCAAGTTGCTGCTTGTTCATGAAGATTGCAACTGATATCAGGTTGAATGGGGAAGAAGGGTTGAAAGCTATTCATATTTCTGCACCGTACACCAAAGAAAAAAATTATATCCAACGGGAGAATGAGAACTCCATGTGCACATATGAGCAGATTTAGATAACCATAGTGTGAGCAAACTTGCAACGTTGCAATGAAATAAAATGCCAAAGTAATACGAAAATTCCAGCCGACGCGTTTAAGAATAAAAGGAAATCCAAATCCAGACCTGTAATAAAACATTAAATCTTATGAGATCACACGATGTTGGTAACATTAGATCACCCCATTCACCCCAATCTAAAAAATATATGTTAACATATATAAACTCAAATCTTATCCGAGCCCATAGAGTTTTCGCAGTTAAATTACTGAAGGAAAAATAAAAACAAAAAATAGATGATGTCGCATTTTAAATTTTCTCACCTTCAGAACACTTCAATTGCAAGTGAACGGAAGAACATGATGGTGAGGGCGATTGTGTGACATCTCTTCTAATGAAACCAGGATAGGTCAGGAGAAGGATGGAGAAAATTTTCCCATGCCGCAACATCGAGGCACATCATAATAGCTATGGATTATTGGAATTGAACTTGATCATCCGGGGTAATCTTTTTTCAGTGAGACCATATATCACAAAAATAATGTGAGTAGCCCAAATTTGATCATCTAAGCAGCCCTGCATTACCATAGAATATATGAAGAAACAAATGACCCAAGAGACTATTTGGTTTACTTTAACATCTATATTTGCACTCTTATAATGCAAGCTAAAATGGATTTTGAGGCAACTTATATAGAGAAGAGATCAAGGGACCTCTGGTAAAAAAGGAACAATTCATAGAGCCAACAATAGCATATAGATGAGTGCAAATACACAACAATGGGTACATGGCCAAGCTTCTAAGCTAGAAAGGGATATATTTTTCTGTCACTCAGAGCATGTTAGTTGCGATATGTTTTTGGTCAATACATTTGCTTCCGTAGTCCTATGATAAAAACACAAAGTTTAAAAGCCAATTATTTCCTTAAATTGCATCTCAAGCACACATCCTTGAAATACTTAGATAGTCTAGCCAGGATGCATCTCATTTTCTTACAGGATAAGAAAAGCAATTAGAAGATAGTATCACGTACAGGTACAGATAGCTATTCAAGTTATTAGTATAAATAAATTACCTACATAGACTGGAGTTTTACGGATTGGCGCTCATATGGGGAGTGAACAGACACTGTAATACAAAAATAGTTGTACATCCTGCACAACAAACGTCAGTCAACAGTTTGTGAAGAACAAAGCAAGAACAGATAACCACACTAACCAATTGATGAATCAGAGGAAGGGAGCAAACCTGAAGACAACATGACAACATCAAGACCTCCGCTAGCAACGAAAGATACCTTGCCGCATACCCGCAGGTGAAAAACGTGATCCGGGTCTCGCGCAAAAGTATCCTGAAAGGTAAATAAAAAAGGGAAAGGTAAAAACAAGAATCATGAACAAATCGATGCTGCAACCTTGAAGGGCCAAGAATTTAGAAGCTCACCTAAACAACTAATTCTGGCCGTGTGCATGTCCGACGGAGGAGGGGCTCACGATGGGAGAGAATGGCCCGCCAAGATCTGCTCGCTACAGATGCCATGGTGGAGGTTGGTTAATCGCGAGAGGAAGTCAAGGAATAGAAATAGACACGCGAGGTAAGGAGGATCAGGCATACCTGGGGACGTCGCTCTGGTTAAGGAAATCCACCCCGCATGTTCCCTGGATCTGGCATCGACACCATGCTCGTACTACCGCCATAGCCCACCCTTGTGGAGGAGGGAGCGATGGGAAACACAGGAGTGGGGTGCCAGCGGAAGAAAGGATGACGGCGCCGCGAAAACCGAGTCGGCGGCCGACCCTCCACCTCAGTCAAGGACGATGTCGATCAAGCAGCAAGCTTAATCAATAAGGTCCAACATAAAAATAGGTAGAACGCAAGCAGTGAAATCCAAAGCAGCCTACCTCAACCAACGACGGATCCCAGCGACCCCATCGTGACTACGGTCGGGGAGCGGCACGGCAGTCGCAGCGACGGAGCTCGCGGGCTCCGAATCGGCGGTGGAAGCGGCGGAGAAGCGGCGGAGACGACAGCCAATCGGGGACGGCGGGACTGCTCGCAAACCCTAGATCGAGAAATATCTGGTCTAGGGTTCAGACGCGAGGAGGCGCGTCGTATATAGCCTTGCGAGGCCACGCGCTCCCTATCGTCCCCGCTTCTCCAGGGGCTGCTCGTGGAGGCGCCCCACAAGCCGCTCCTCCAAGAGCATGGTGTGCAACGCCGGTGCGAGTGGCCAGCTGCGCTGCTTGATGTGGGAGAGCGCACGCACCGTAGCGGCGCGAGGTTGCGAGATGGAGGAGTAGAAAGTGTGCGTGAGAGAGGCGACGGGATTGGAGGAGAAGAGAGACGCGGGGGGGAGGCTAGGGTTTTCGACCGCGGCGGCGCAGCTTTTATATGACACGGTGAAAGCAAATCAACGGACAGGATCTCATCAAATGTCTAAAGGACGGCCAGCATTGCCTGAGCTCTGAGAAGCTCCATGTTTCAAGCAAGGATGTATTCTTTAGATAACCAAACGTTTAGCATTGATATGGGCTAGCTGATAACCAGAAACGCAACCAATAGAACAGCGGCAGCTGGGACTAGAGTCTGCATCTGGCAACGTAGGCTTCCACGGGCCATGTAGCAGAGATGAGTCAAATACCTGCGAGCAACCAACAACCAAACACATCCGCACGCACTGTCCACTGTCTACAAGAAGTGTTTGCCATCGATAAACCATTGACCATGCATTTGTATCAATGCTGGGAGAGACAACTGTGCTGTTCATTTTGTCTGATACCACGAAACTGTGATGGGACAAGTCTAGGACTACTTGTAGATTATCATGTAGCTTGAGTTCCTAGTATTGGAACAAATCTCCGTCAAATCAGCCCAAATTCAGAAAACCCTAGCCTAGGGTATTCAGAACATGACACAATGTTTACCAATTTACATCACGAAGCCTTTCTGGCAACACTTGAATTACACGAGCCAACGAAAATCTCACTGCTGACTCGGCTTTGTTGTTATGTAGACTACGGAAACTATTACTTGGATACGCTCAGTAGAGTTGTGTTGCGCGAACTCATGCTTGCAGTTTTCAAGAGCCTACGAAATTCATCAAGGCTTATTTTGCCATCTTTGTCAATGTCTGCCTCCTCCAGGAGTGGGTCAATAGAACCCTTCAGTCCTGTATTCTGTAGAAAAGAAGCAATATGTCAATGAGAATCTTGAACTTCTTAAATAATTGGGAACTTGTATAATGCAATCTAGAAAAGTAAAACGGACAATGAAGTTGGGCAATTCGCGGTAGAAGTATACCATTCTTAGTTCATCAGATGTGATATAGCCATCACCGTCAACATCGAATTTATCAAATGCAGCCTGAGACAGTGACTTCCACTTCTCAGTATCATGTTCCACCAGCTGATGCACATGTAGTGTGGCAGCAACAAACTCTTCGAAATCAACTAATCCATCTGTGTTACTGTCGATCTGCTTAAGAATAAATGTAAAATTACCTCAAAAGAAGTAAATGTATAATGTTGATGTGGTGTTAATTTTTATAGAATCTAAAGTTCTGCAAGTAGAAGTGCATTGATTATCTGTATGATTTTTCTTCCGTTCGTGCTTGATTGTATCTAGGAGGTCATTGCTGCATGGGTACAATAAAATGCAAACCCGCAGTATGCTGCCTTTCAGTTGAACGCAAACGTGGTGATGGGTACTGCCGTACTGGCAACAGGCTCGACCACTCACCATGTACCACGAATGCTGCTTGCCTGCTTCCAATCCTCGATAGATTTTTAGTTGCTAAATTTTCTTGTTGCTGGGGGTTTTCCCCTTACTCCAATCCTATTAGGATGTGGAGAGTATGAGCCTTATCCTTTTAGGACTCTGATGGAGGAAATGTAGATACTACAAAACCTTGAGTGGAGTAGCTATGGTAAAAAACCAACCCAAGCAAGCATCAAAAGAGTCATGGTCTCATCCAAAGAAATTAGGGCAACCGAACAGACAAGAAGCTTAAGGTTACTGAGCCAAGTTTTTACCCTCATTGGCGATAAATAAAAATGACTTAGCCTGCTTAGACTTTTCACCCTCATTGGCATTGGTCCTATGCTGAGACTTGTACAAAAGCTTGAAACTACAAATATAATAACTCAGTTAGACTATTCACGCAAAGAGACGATGAAAGCCCAACTGAGTTCCTAGATACATAGGCCCCCATCCAAATGGGGGATATTAAAAATAGAAGAGTTTGCCATGTTGTACCAGCACAGCATAAACGCAGAATTAACCAAAACCAAGAAGATAAAAACCTTGTTGTTATGTTATTCTATACTGTAGCTGTCCTTCTACCCTACTGGAAAGGATTAGACATTGAATTATTTGAGAATCATTAGATAATGATTTTTTAAAAATAAACAAAAATCACATATTTTAAATTCATTTTAAAGACTTCTATGGAAAATTTATGCTCACAAAAACATGTGAAATTAAGACACATAAAATAGTGGTACTATGGTAAAGAGTGGCAACATACCGCCTCAACAATATCCAGAACGCGAGGACCCTTTAATCTCCATGGAACATCCTTCGCAAGAGCCTGCACATTACAAATGTTGCTAAAACATCAATCTTAGTACAAATATATGACGTAGAACAAATTGGTTCTAACAGAAAAACAGGAACTATCCAGTAAAATTTGGTATGTACAGAAGATGTGCAAGGAATTCATTTCTTTGTTTTCAGAAGAAGACCAAGGGCTTGGCAATTGCTGTGAAGAAATAGAAAATTAATCTTTATAAATTAATAACAAAGTTCCGAGTTAATTTACGAATCAATACAAGAGTTAATTAGATTGTTTACAATCAAAATAACTCAGTACATTGACTGTGAACATCAACCATTGAGATGCCATTCTTCAGCAACAGAAGAGTTTTCTCATAGTTTTTTCATTTACAAGAGTTACCAATGACGCAAATAATATTTTCTTGCATATCGTCATTGACAAGTTAACAGTGATACGAGTTATAACAATAAATTGTCCATTACTATCACAAGCACAGTGTTTATACAACATATCATTAATTACTTTGATATTCAAGCATCAAGCATAAATGGATTGAATGTTGAATGTTGCTACCTCCATTGAGAGCTAGATTATGATTTAGAAACATTTAGTCGAACATCCAACTCTGATTGGAAATAAAAAAATAGTTTGAGCGGAAAAAAATAATAGCATAGATTTGTCATGAACAATATTTTCAAAATATCATAATTATTTCTACAGCATACTCATATGCCTATCCAGACCCATCCATTTACGAACGGCAAAAATCCAAAACAAAGAAGTTACACAGCAAGAGGAATGAATGCCAACAATAAGAGTACCTACTTCAGTTATTCATCAACTGCAATTGGTAACGACAAAAGTAAATAATAATAATAGTTTCACCAATACAACCTTGAGCATATTGATTAGTGAATACCACTTGCAGACCCACAACAAATTTTATTTCCTACTTATTTCTTAAAGCATAAGGTACAATTCAAGGAACTCATTTTAAGGACACAAGTGTTTCGTATTAGTAAAACAAAATATAAAGTAATACAACAACAAGTTCCAACAATATCTACCTGCTTCAGTTCTTCCAGGCTAATCGTTCCACTCTTGTCAATATCAATGGCATTGAACTGGTCACGAAGATCAGACAGTTCTTCCGAATTTAGTGTAGATGCTAATGCCTACAAAGTTGTAAGAAGTCATTTGAGTTGCCTTTGTCGCATCTTCCAGAGTAATGCGCAATATCTCAAACTACCCTGCCATACCAGCTTACCCTTAAAGCAAATTGTTTGAAACGACTGTATTTAACAAACTGTCTCATGTTATGCAATACTGATATGTCCAGAGGTATTTCAGATGCCTCTCCTCCTTCTCTCACCCATTCATGTGCTGGAAAAAGAACATTGGAACAGTAAATAAATAAAATATTAATATTATGCATAACAAGGCTCAGCTGATGTTGGTCCCTGCAGCGACCATATCCAATCATATCCGATCATGATAAACAATAAAGGATGCTTGCAAATGAAAAATATATCATCATGCTATTTTATAAACCAGTGTCACTATATAAGAAATAGACAAACAGACAAATATATCAAAAGCAAACACAATAGGGGGATGGCATTTTGGCTCCCGGGCGCAAATGCACCCAGGATTTAAAAACTATTTTAGACATGTCTCCAAATGTTAAACAATGTGCGCTCATAGATCTTGACATCATATATGCTCACGAAGTCGTTTGTAAAAAAACGACTTTTTGTGGTGTATGTAAAAAGACAAAACATAGCGCTAAAATAAGCCTTTTCACGAGACATCTTTTTGTCTTTTTTACACAGGTCTGTCAAAACTTCACGAAATGACTTTGTGAACACAGAAAATGTGAAGTTGTATCCGCGAAATTTTATTTCAGAATGTTTCGACATTTCGAACTTTGCTTTTTACATACCGGGTGCATATGCACCTGGGTTCCAAAGTGGATTAGTGAATCCCGTATCACTGGAATGCATTCTAGCTGACTGCACGATATGATATTGTTAAATAACAAAGTTCGATCACTCACACAAGCTAAGAAACAAAGGAATTAATTAACAGCAGAGTAAGCATCTACCGAAACCATTTTTCATGCAATCCTGACCTGTGATCCCTCCTACATTACTTTTTAATCTAAGGGCGATTATTTGTATGTTCTCTTAAACATGATCCACCCAGAGTTATCAAGCAATAAAGAGTTCACATGATTGAATTCAATTAACAGGTCTGATTAGGTGCTCCGCATATTAGAAAACTTAATATTCAGATATTCGACATTAATAAATAGTTACGTACACAACGCCTGAGCGGCAGTTAGTCTTGCACGGGGATCCTTAACTAGTAATTTTTGCACGAAATCTTTAGCACTTGGAGTAATATTTGCCCAAGGCTTCCGAAGAAAGTCTGGCTTGTTTTTCAATACCTGTAAAAGAAAAGTTACCGATCTTTCAGACTAACTATAACTATTAGCAGCCAACAATTTACTAGAATATTATTCATGATTTATCTACAAGCACAGCTACTGTGCTTCCACCTAGACCATTCGTGCTTAGCATTTGTAGACATTAAGAGCCTCTTCCAGGGATTGTTGACTTCTGTAATCATCATCATGTAATGCAACTTTCATTTGTTTCTTTCAGTAGCACAGATTCGGGAGAAAATAGGATTCAGGCTTTATATTTCTACACCCTACTTCACAAACATGCAAAGAAATTGTTCCTTCAAATATTGTTTGCTCCAAATTTGAGTCGATTTCATAGTTTCACGTAGTACAGATTATTTTAAGAATACCATTCGAAAGGTATACTCCCTCATACAAATTAATTGAAGTTCCAGTTTTGTCCTAAGTCAAACTTTTCTATGTTTGACCAAGTCCATATAAAAATATATCAACATCTGCAAGACCAAATTAGCTTCATAAGATTTATCATAAAATATATTTCCGTACTATATATATCTGATGTTGTAGATACTAGCACATTTTTTTATAGACTTGGTCAAATGTAGAGAAGTTTGACATAGGACAAAGCTAGAACTTGAATTAACATGATAATGACTGGCAGTCTGGCAGTCTAGTTTATCAAGTATATATACTTTGTGTAAAGCTGCAGATGTCAAACTAGTAAGTTATGACCCCCACACAAAGTTTTTAATTACATCTTACGATATTTTTTCAGATTGGTCACACCATGACATAGATCGTGCTTTGCTTGTGCACAATTAAGGGAAGATAATAGTTGTCTAGAACTGAAAATTCCCAAATGGTACAGAAACATTTTAAGATGTGGTACGGTAAAATTAGAAAGTAAAATGAATTAGAGATTATAGAGCAACATTGAAGAAGAATAAAATATAATAAACATAAGACAAGTAAAGTAAATGAAATATTTTTACGACATAGTTCTAGGACTGTAATAGTTTACGTAAAGTGACCTCTTTAAAGATTCCATCTTCAGTTTTATCCCAAAAAGGCCTCCTTCCACACAACAGAATATATGTTATAACACCAATACTCCAAACATCAGATTCTGGCCCTGACTTGCGCTTGAGAACTTCTGGCGCTACATAGTAGGCACTTCCGACAATATCACGAAATTGCTTCCCTGTGGGTCCAGAAAAGTAAATCGAAATGCCACCTTGGGAACAATTTCTATGATTAATATGCACAGGAAGTAAGTCAAGCAGGAAATACTATGAAACAAGTTGTTACACTATATACAAGCACCTGGTCTTATAAAGTCTGAAAGGCCAAAATCTGTAGCCTTAAGGGGTGAACCCTCCTTTGATGACTTGAAGAGGAAGTTCTGGCAACACAAAATAATGCATTACTTCATAAGATCTCTTAATCTTGACAGACCAGTTCCATCTCGCACTTTTTGAGTATACCTCAGGTTTCATATCACGGTGAACCAAACCATGCAAATGGCACTCAGCTGCAACCTTGAGCATCTGTCGCACAACTACTGCAGCATCTTTTTCACTATAACGGCTATCTTTCCTGTAAGGGTATAAAATATGTGGGATCAGTAAGTTGCAGTGTTCGGCATTTAGTACACAAAGGAGCCATGTATTTATTACATCCTTTGAAGGATATCTGACAACTGATACCTGGTCTAGCTCATGTGGATAAACAAATGTGGATTCCAAACTACACTATCATTCACTGACAAGATCTCTTAAAATTTATAGGTTATCACGCATGAATGATAAAGATGTTTTTTAAACACCAATTGGCACGATGTCTATCATAAACATGTATGCTATAAAATTAGAAATGAGCAGACCTCAATGGATGTTCAACCACAACGCATAATGTGATCAAATTGGACATGAAGAAAGGAAATAGTACAGCTATTTTAACCCAGGCACATGCAATTAGGTAATGTCAATGGACATTCCATTCTCGTTTCTTAATGCTTTGAACGTTGAGGTGCAGGATCGAGTTGAAATGGTGATCTACTACAACATACAAGATCTTGCGCACCAAGCTGAGCGTGTGGAGTAACAGATCAAGCAGCGCAAAGTCCCTACCACTTTGAACACAAGGCTCCGCAAAGTGAGGATGTTAGACCTAGTTCCAAGCCGGTGTCATCACATCGCTCGAATTATTTTACACATAAAGAGCCTCCAAAATCAAAGGTGTCGAAGGCTGATTCTAGCATACAATCTACTTCGCAGACTAGTTACATAGCGTTTCAAGTGTGGAGGCAGGGGACATATGCAGTGTTTTTGTCCTAATGCGAGATTCTTGCTCACTAACGACGGCTCTCCCTACGCTAGTGATGAAGAGGAAATTGAAGATCCTTCTAATGCCAAATCTGAAGATCCTGATAGGGTGTACGTCGATGGTTTTGACTTTGTTGCCTCATGCCAGAATTTGATGGTGCAACGTGTGCAAGAAGATAGCATAGAAGACAAAGGGCAGAGGTGGAATATTTTTCAAACCCAGTGCCAAACTAATGAGTCCAATTGCAAGTTGATCATTGATAGTGGAACTATACCAACGCAGTCAGCAAAAAATTTGATGGATAGCATTGCCTCTTGGAAGCATCCACAACCACCACATTGAGTGGCTCTATGAATCTGGCAAGCTAAAAGTTACTCACAAGGTGCGTCTCACTTTTCAGTTGGTGACTATACTGATACACTGATCTGTGATGTGTTGCCTATGGATGCTTGTCACCTGTTGTTGGCAAGACCTTGGCAATACGATCATCCTACCACACATGAGGGCAAGTCTAACACTTATTTTTTTTGTAGGACAATGGAAGAAAGCATGTCCTGAGCCCCATGATAAAGGCCCCTAAAACTACCAGGAAGAGGACGGTTTCCTTTGAAGTGGGAGGGGATGATGTGGCCAGGGGTGTGTTAGCTACTGGTGATCAAGTTGACACCAAAAATTGTTGTGACCGTTGATATGGTTGCACCAAAAATATCATCACTGGAGCCAAAGCCGGAAGAAGTGAAGCCTAATTTCAGGGCTCCGAGTTGTATTCAGATTGGCTCCCTCAAGTTACCAATCAAATTCTAGTCAGTTGGATGGAAGTGTCCGAGTTATTAATTAATTACGTTTTGTCTAGATTGAATAGGAAAAGGAATCCGAGTCTTTTTATTGTTTTTATCTTTTATGTTGAGGCCTATATAAATGGCAGGCTACAGCCATGTATCCTTAGGTTGAATTTTATTTGAGATTGAAGTATACAGAAAACGTTCCCATGTCATGGGACACCAAAGATTGTGCTCTTGCTTGCTGATCCGTGGGGATTTCAGTTGTTGCTGGAGTGCTGGGCGTGGGGTTGACCTCTACCCAATCCAAGATATTAGGGTTCACGGTTTCACATCTTGTGGGTCAAAAGTTCTAGATGCTGCTACTGCTGTCGCCGTGAAAGATCAAAATATCTATAGGCACCAGGCGTTTCAACTAGGACTCTGCAGGGGCGGCACAGCCCTGAAATTAGGACGGCTAGGCAGCTCGTGTGGAATTAGGGACCACTAAAGAGCCGAAGCAGCAGGGGTTTCGTCTAGTGTTCATGCTGGCTAGAGCTGAAGTATTTCATGTTGTCTTGAGACAGGAGAGGAGAACCAGTGAATCAGGTGGGAGGAGGAGCAGATCGAATCGATCGAAAGTCAACCGAAAGGGGGACAAAGTCGATCAGAGAAGAGCATAAGTTGCATGTGTCGTGGAGAGGAGAAAAAGACCATGTGCTCTGATACTATATGAGGAAATATTCAACTTATATTTCCATGAGGCTAAGGGCCAGTACATGTGCACACACAGGTGTTGTAAATATGAGGAAACCCCTAATATAAAGAGGAAAATACACATAATACACAGAAAGTATAAACTACTTTACACACATTAACATACATTTAATTTTACACCTTATCTTATACACTTTGTTGTTCTACAAATTGGTAGATTTCTTATATTCATCCTCTCCTTGAGAAACATATCTGCACATTTTTTATTGTATATCTGACCGTTTTACTTGATGATATTAAAGCAAACATCGATATAAATTCAAACGTGCGCATGGAGAACATTTATTTTCGACTTGAAGCAGTAAAAATATAACATATATCCATAGAAAATTGCAGCCTACAGTTAACTCTAATCTGGAAAGAGGAATCAAAATGCAAGAAATAAATTTCAACGGTAAGCTCAGATATTCTAAAATACTAGCCTTCATAAGCGAAATCTTCAGCATTTAGATGATTGTTGCATACTTTGCTCATACTAAAAAACAAATAGCACAACTAGAAATAAATAAAAAACATGGGCTAAAAACAAATTACACCTAATTGAACCATGAAAAGTCACGATGTTAGCCCAGTAAACAAGTTAGGAGATATTTCGGTGATCAAGGTAAGAGTTGAGAAAAAAGATCAAGGGTCCTGATGATTCTTACTTGGCTAATATGCGGTCAAGCAACTCACCACCCTCACATAATCTGCCATGTAATGAAGCCCAAGACCACATTAGTTTGTAGATGTAATTAACATAAAACGGAGACTGCGAAGAGTAAATAAATGCTTGCAAACTGATCATGTTTTCGCAATTGCTCTGTTGGATTTTCTTATATTATTGTAGTATTGTTCTAGTATCGTGTTCATAATTTTTGAAATTTTTGAAACCGTTGAAACGTTAACAGGTTCCCAGACACTAGGGACAGCCACAATATTGTACACCCAGGGGTGCACAGAAAAAGTTATTTTGCACCCTGGGTTTTTTATGTCGTTACATAGCAAAATAATTATGTTCAGTACACAAAATAGTTATGTTAATGTTGACCAACAATGACCGTGAGATGCGAGTCATAACAATGTAAGACCCACAAAAACAACATAGATATATGTATTTTACATCGTATTTCTTATGTTCTTTGACTTCCAGCATAAGACAAAATTTACGTGACGTAAAAACCATGTACAATTGCGAGGAAACAGGGTGGGTGTAGAATAACTGATGTAGCCCAACCCACGTCCATCACAAGGACAAACCATCCGACACATGCCAAGTCACCATGGGCGTCAAAGGTGAACTCCATCCTCTTCGAGACCTCATTTCCGACCCTTTGAAATGGTATGCTACTTGAGCATCCGCCCATTTGCATTGCTAGGTTTGACACGATGGATACGAAACCGATGGGAGGTGCCGAGGAAGCCCAAGAGTTGATTTCATCCAAGGCGTACGCGTGGATGAGGAGAAGGAAGCGTCATGGACAAGGAGAGGAAGAAGGAGGCGAAATCAGGCAGGCCGGCCTCCAGCCCGGCCTAGGCCGGCCCTCAGGCCGGCACCCCACCAGAGCCGGCCGGCCTCCCAGCCGGCCTAGGATGGCCCCCAGGCCGGCACCCAACCAGAGCCGGCCGGCCTCCCAGCCGGCCCAGGCCGGCCCCCAGGCCGGCACCCCTCCAGACGACGCCGGCCTCCAGGCCGGCCCAGGCCGGCCACCAGGCCGGGCCCCCTACAGACGCCACCGGCCTCCAGGCCGGACCCCCACCTTTCAGCTCCTTTTGTACTAAGACTATAAATAGCTTTCCCCCTTTTCCATTTGAGGTAGAGAAGAATGAACTAGAGTTGAGCGTTGCTCCTTCCCGTGATGGGTTCCTCCGAGGAGGATGATGAATCTCTTGTTGTAGCTACTCTTTCACTTAGGTGTCTCTAGTAGTGCAAACCAATCTTTCACTGCAGTGATTCTATTGGATCGGTGGACCAGCCGGTAAGAGAAATCGGTTTCATTAAGCGTGTTGTTGACTTGGGTTTTGGGATCCGGAGGCTGCTCCGTTGGGGGTTTGTTGCCGGGTGATTCTCCCTTGTAGGCTTCGCGAGTTATCCCCCACGAATTTGCCCTTTTCCCCTCGTGTTCTTCATTTCCACCTCCGTGTTCTTCGTGTTCATCCTCTTTCCCCCTCAAATCCGTGAAGATCGGGCAACACCCTACATCATATGGTATCAGAGCAAGGGTTGCCACGGATTTGCCTTTGTTTCCACCCCCATATCCACAAAAATTTTCTTTGATTTTGCTAATTTCGAAAATTTCCACCAAAAATAGCCTCAAATTGCTTTTGGTTCGATCTGAGATTCTTGTGAGTTTTGGTAGGTTTTGATCCGTGGATCCATTGCTATACTTGTTGATCTACCTTCCTTTGCGTTCCCATGGCCAAATTCCTTTGATTTCCCCTCCGATTTGGTGTTTTTCGGGTCGTTTTCCGCCCAAAATCGCCCATTTTCGCGTCCCGGAAAGGTAGTGTCGGCCGGCCTCCAGCCCGGCCTAGGCTGGCCTCTAGGCCGGACCCCCGGCAGAAGCCGCCGGCCTCCAGCCCGGCCTAGGCCAGCCCCCAGGCCGGTTCCCCTGCTGAAATTTTGTTTTGGCCATAACTTTTCACTCCGGACTCCGTTTTTGGTGATTTTCGTCTCTAATCGAAGCTACGGACAAGCTCTACATCACCACGGCGGTTGATCCATCATCTATTGCCACCATATTTCGTGAGCAAGGAAGGGACATTCCACTCCAACGGGTGAAGATCGTCGACGAAAGGTATAACATCCCCGAACCTTCTCCCACCTTGCATCACTTGTTAGCCAAGCCATTTGTGCTTATCTTACCTATTGATACTAGCTCATCTATGATTGCTTGGGCTTTGCACACTTGATACCTCGTAGTGTTCCGAGCAAACCTTGTATGCGCTAGTTGATATAGTCCTTGTTGGCAAGCAAGTAAGAGGCAAAAGAGAAAAGAGAGTAAGAGGCCAAAAGAGAGCATATAAAAGAATCAAAAGAGAGAAAAGAAAAAGAAAGAGCCTTATTGCCATATCTCTTATAGGTCGCGCTAGCTCGATGAAAAATTCATAGGTGTGGTATCTTTGTGCAAATCTTGTAGCCCACCAATAAATTGCAATCGAGTTGGTTTCTCTCTTGTACTTGTGCGACCCGAGCTTTAGTCTTCGCTAGGTCCATCGCTAGCTCATTTTTGGTTGCACAAGTCCCACTTATCAAAGCGTGTGTTTCTATGTGCTTCACTCATATCCTTTGAGATCGACTTGTATTTGCTTTGTGGTCATCGTGGTTCTCTACTTGCCTTTACAATATCTTGGTTTCCGGTTGTTCCATTTGCTTTCCACAATTCATACCTATCCACTCATAAGCCGTGTGTGTTTTGGAGTTGCGTTTGGATCTTTGAAATTCAAGTCACCCGCATTCTTGTGTATCGGTTTCTCTTGGCATGGTCCACTAGTTCCAATACTATCTACTAGGTGAGGTTGGTTTCTTAGTTCCTTTCACCTCCACATATATATACACTTGTCTTGTGATTGACCATGTCTAGTGAGAGCGGAGCATCCTATGGAGGCCATGATGATGAGAACATGATGAGCGACAACGACTTCGGCGCGCCAAGCATGGATGACATCATGAGCGACAACGACTACGGCGCCCCAAGCATGGATGATATGGTGGACCCCGACATCGACGACACCCCCACGAGCATGGACTACATGGCGGAGCACCACCACTACTACGACTATGATGCCGCAACCGTCCACGACATGGAGTGCTACACCGACTTCGAGCCTTCAAGCATCACCACCATGGTGGACCACTACTTCGACTACAACTCCAATGAGGTGGTGGAACCCTACATCGACTACGGCTCCTCAAGGCACGTCAAGGATCTTCCACGAGGCTCTACACACCTTGTTGATGACGACTCCGATGATGAGTACCCACCTCGGCGATCCTCAAGACCACGAACTCAAGAGCGCCACCGCCATCAAGCACCTACAAGCTCAAGAAGACGGAGCTCAAGGCATCTTCGCCTAGAGGACAAGGAGACTCGTCCTCCTCCTCGACGTCAAGCTACCTCACCCTCGAGACGGCGGCCAACGCAAAGTTCCTATGCACACGAGTCTTCATCAAGGAACTCCAAGGATCTTCATCGGCGTACGTCTACTCATGATCATCATCGACGTCACTATGAGGACTCAAGCTACTCAAGGCCACGCCATCACGCGTCTACATCAACATACAAGATGGTGGCAAGTACACATCATAGGGAGTCTCCTCCGCGTGCCACAACCAAAAGGGCGTCCAAGAGTAAATCACACTCCGAGAAGGACCGGGATATGCTTCTCAAACTCAAGGCCGACCTCGACAAGTTGAAGACCAAGCTCGACGCCGACTTCGAGATCGAGCAAGCCGAGCTAAAGACCATCCGCGAGGACTTCATCGCCGGCTTAGCCAAGTTCTTCAAGCCCTCACATGACTCTTCACCGAGCTTATTGTCCACACCTCTACAAGATGGTGACCATGAAGATGGCGAGAAGACGGTCGAGCATGGGATTTCCCCTTCGACCAAGGAGGCGAGCATTGAAGATGCTACCACTTGTGGCGGCGAGCCGAGTGAAGAAGCCGAGCATGGGATGTTCCCTTCGGCAAAGGAGTCGTGTGATGATGCCCACACTACGGCATTCACCTTTGGAGGCGAAAAGTTTGAGGAGGTTGAGCATGGGAGTTTCCCTTCAACCAAGGCGGCGAATGGAGTTGAGACTACCGAGCCTATCCCTATGTGCTTGAATGATGAAATGGTACCAATCCCATGTGAACATGAGAGCCACCTAGCCCACTTGAGTGAGAGTGCAAGTGAGTTGAGTGCCTCCACCATATGCGAGATTGAGTGCTTCCACTTTGAGGGAATGAGTGATACACACCTTGAGTTGGGAGAGGTAGTTGATAGGTCAAGTGAGGACATTTCGATTTCTAACAACTTACCCTCTACCTCTAGTGTGTTTTCTCATATTGTACTAGGTCCCATGGATGATGAAACGCCAAGCCTCGACATGATGGTGCCTCTTATGGAGAAGATGTACATGGAGGATGAAGACGATGCCACCCCATGCTTACATGAAGATGTACAAGTCGGCTACATGGACGCCGCTACCTCTACCACAACACCTACTTCTCTTGAGCGGGACTACAAAGGTACGCATATGGGTGTTGATGATGCCATGATCCCACTAGTGGACATGATGACTTGTGATTGCTTGCATGATGTGGATGTTTCTTTTGATGTCACATATGCTTCGTTCATATTCCCATGTGATACCTTGTTTCAAATCAATGTTGATCATGCGGAATTATCTATTTGTGATGATCTTTCCATATACATGCCTTGTTATGAAACTTTCGAATTTTCTCCCATTGTTGCATCCAAGAAGTTGAACAATTTCTCTTTCCAATGCTTGGTTTGCAATAATGTTGATATGATGTCTTATGAGAATGCACCCATAGCTTTCTCAAAATTTGGAGATTCTTCCTTTTGCCATGTTGAGAATTTACCCTTCCTTTTGCATATTGACCACTCACATATGTCATACATTCCTTTTGATATTGGTGTGTTTGGTGATGTGCAAATGGATAGATGCGTCATAATGGATGATGCATTCATGCACCATGCACACAATTTCTTTTTATGGAATTTCGTGTGTAATGGCTCATGCTTCATAATGTCAACTTCAACTGAACATGAGTTGACAAAAAGAGCTCTTGAGAGCATTTACCATGAGGGTTGTGGCTCCGACCAACCTCTATTTCCTTTTCCATGTTTTGCATCGAACAAATTGAACAATTGCTCTTTTCTTTGGTTCGCGTGCAAACATGTGAGTGCTTTGGTTTTCCTTTGTGACATTCATGCTCCCTTGATCTTCCATGTAGATGATTTATGTGTTGCCGCAAACTTGATGAGCAATTTTTCTTTCCTTATGTTTGTTGGTCACCATAATGATATTTTGAGCATGTCTTGTCATGAGACCTTGGGATGTTATCTTCTTGGTGTTGCAACAAAATTGATGAACACTTGCTCTTCTCGTTGCTTTGTTTGCACCCATGATGGCGATGATAAGAGCCTCTCTCACCTTGTGTGGTTCACAAACCTCTCCTTCCGACGCTTTCAATGCAATGAACATCATATGGTTCAAAATGAGATAGCTTTCTTAGCCTTCTCAAATTTTCTTGGAGATTTTGTGTTCCCAAATTTTGAGGATGTTTGGACGAGTTGTTTGCACATTGACCTTGCATTTGTATTCCATTCCATATATTTGTGTTGTGCTAATGGTGTTATGAACAAATTTGGACATGTCATCAATGATGTGCTCCTCTAACATGCACACACATATTTTGCTTGGTCTTTGGTGCGTATAGGTATCAATAGCGGCATGGTGACTTCCACTTCAACGTCGAGACATCAATCTCCTTCACTTGATGAGGACGTGCTAGCGTCGTGGACGACGCTTTTCGAAGGAGGGGGAGATGATGTAGCCCAACCCACGTCCATCACAAGGACAAACCATCCGACACATGCCAAGTCACCATGGGCGTCAAAGGTGAACTCCATCCTCTTCGAGACCTCATTTCCGACCCTTTGGAATGGTATGCTACTTGAGCATCCGCCCATTTGCATTGCTAGGTTTGACACGATGGATACGAAACCGATGGGAGGTGCCGAGGAAGCCCAAGAGTTGATTTCATCCAAGGCGTACGCGTGGATGAGGAGAAGGAAGCGTCATGGACAAGGAGAGGAAGAAGGAGGCGAAATCAGGCAGGCCGGCCTCCAGCCCGGCCTAGGCCGGCCCTCAGGCCGGCACCCCACCAGAGCCGGCCGGCCTCCCAGCCGGCCTAGGCCGGCCCCCAGGCCGGCACCCAACCAGAGCCGGCCGGCCTCCCAGCCGGCCCAGGCCGGCCCCCAGGCCGGCACCCCTCCAGACGACGCCGGCCTCCAGGCCGGCCCAGGCCGGCCACCAGGCCGGGCCCCCTACAGACGCCACCGGCCTCCAGGCCGGCCCAGGCCGGCCCCCAGGCCGGACCCCCACCTTTCAGCTCCTTTTGTACTAAGACTATAAATAGCTTTCCCCCTTTTCCATTTGAGGTAGAGAAGAATGAACTAGAGTTGAGCGTTGCTCCTTCCCGTGATGGGTTCCTCCGAGGAGGATGATGAATCTCTTGTTGTAGCTACTCTTTCACTTAGGTGTCTCTAGTAGTGCAAACCAATCTTTCACTGCGGTGATTCTATTGGATCGGTGGACCGGCCGGTAAGAGAAATCGGTTTCATTAAGCGTGTTGTTGACTTGGGTTTTGGGATCCGGAGGCTGCTCCGTTGGGGGTTTGTTGCCGGGTGATTCTCCCTTGTAGGCTTCGCGAGTTATCCCCCACGAATTTGCCCTTTTCCCCTCGTGTTCTTCATTTCCACCTCCGTGTTCTTCGTGTTCATCCTCTTTCCCCCTCAAATCCGTGAAGATCGGGCAACACCCTACATCAATAACTATTCATGACCCTTGGTGCCAAATAGCACGGCCCTATAAACGCATGTAAATCGAGCATTATTTCTATCCCAATATTATGGAAATTTGCATGTAGTGGCACGAACTCATTTCATCCCACCTTTAAACGCAAACTAATTATCCTCACATGACACCTCGTTTGAAGGCACAAACTAAAATCCTACGCTTCACTAAGCTGAACTGCTTAGAACAAATCATTGGCAGTTTTGAGCACAAACATTAACAACAATGATTTTTTAAGGCGTCACCTTAGGGACACTTAGGCGGGAGAGTGCCCTGCCTGCGCCTTAGCATTTTGCCTGCTTTAGGCGCTTAGGCGGTAAGGCCGGGGTTGAACACCTTAGGATTCCTTACCTACTTAATAACCTTGATTAACAGACATATTAACTTCTCTAGTTCAACTTTGATTGAGGCTCATACAGAAGTTAAGATCATGCAAATTCCCAACAGACCTGCTACTGAGAAATGAAATTTCTACTGATTTTATGAACATCTTTATAGGTTTCCCAAGACTTACTCCATAACAATGTACACGTAATTATCATCCTCGAATGCATTGTAAAAATGTACAACATTTTCATGTCCATATAAGGCCTTGAGTATTTTAACTTCTCGCTTTACATCTTCAACAGCAACAGGAAGGACCATCTACAAGGACAACAGCAGTACATCAGAAGTTAGTGTGCAATCCTTATAACTAAGAGGTAGTTATCCACTTCATTTGCAAGGTTTTTGAGTCGCGACCCACAGCGAGTCGCCAAACCCTGCGACTTGGCGAATAGTCGACGAAAGCCGCTGAATAGTCGCTGTATAGTCGCAAGTCGCCGCCATTTTGGCAAAACGACTTGGCGATTAGTCGGCGACTAATCGGCAACTTATGCACAATATATATTAACTGAGTTCTGTATCCAGTATTCCAGTTAATCAGTTGCACTTCTGTACTCTATCCAAATAATTTTCTACTAACATATGTTAGAATACTTCATTTAACTTTGTTATCTGTGGCTTGGAATAAACTCATTGTAGATGCCTGTTCTAAAAGGCAAGCCCCCCTTGCCCGCTTAGCCCACCTAGGCTGATTTAGGTGTCACACATACGCCCGTCTAGTGGGGGTTGCTTTTTAGAACACTGGTTGTTAATTAGATGCCACTGAGATTGTCTAACCACCCGACTCAGATATTCTTTCTGTTGTGCAGATTAGCACGTTGCCTCCCAATGAGACTCAGGGAAGGAGGCGGCTAGGGAAGAGTTTATGAAGGGACGACTTGAATTAGGAGAGATGAGTTAGAGATAGGATTAGGAAAGGTTAATTCGGAACAGTAAGGACTAGAAAAGTATATGACTTGGATGTCAAGTTAGGAAGTCTTGTATATGTGTCCGTCATGTAAGTTATCGAATCAAGCAAGAACAATCAATTTATTCTGTCCCTGGTTATTCTCTCTTCTCAGCCTATGTCTACCCAAACCCTCGCAGCCATGCCGTCTGGCTATCTTTTACACAATAATTATCCCGTTGTGGATCTAAGTCCACAACACCGTCATTCTTGGACGATTTAGAAACATGAAAATCAATATTCAACTTGCTACAAGGGCAAATACCAAACCGCAGTTATTCAATGCCAGGAGGTTTTAAAAAGATTACAGGTGCTGTCGGCATACGTTGGATGCTATGCATCTGGGCCACACTGATGGTATCGGATGGCTGGAATTGGATTTGTGCATTTGTTCACCGCATAGTCCTTGTGCGCCACATTGACAACAAATACTATAAGAGCACACTATCTGAATACTGACAATATACTAGGCAGAAGTGATAATACAGGAAAACAGTATATTCAGCTACAACCCCACTAACTTCAGGGAAGCAAATTTCTTAAAATAATTTGCATTGCCCATGGTATGTTATCTCACAAACATGATTGGTAGTTGTGTACGAGATCCAAGAACGATATATGCAAACTGTTTAAGCATATGCACGCTGAAATGTGATTTAGAGCGCCGGACCTTGTTCTTGTCGATGCGCTTGACTGCGACGCGCTCGTCGGAGTGGCGGTCAACGGCGGCGAAGGTGTAGCCGAACTGGCCGTGGCCCAGCAGCTTGCCGAGCGCGTACCGCGCCTCGAAGTTCTTGCCGTAACCGAAGTCCGTTCGCTTGCCGCACGCAACGATCCCCCTGCCGCCGCCGTTGCCCTTCCTCCCCTTCTCCTTATTCAGCCCACTGCCGGCAGCGGGGTCAGAGGTGCTGGCAGCGGTCGAAGAGGTGCAGAGGCCCATCGTCGTCGACGGCTAAGCCAATTATTACCATCAATGTCGCGAGCAGGATGACTGAAATTGGGATCAAAACTACAAGGGGAAGGCGGAGACTTTAGACCCTTTTCCTCGTCCTGGTTTTAGGAGTAGAAAATTGGCCCTCTCACTTACGCTGTGTTTGGATGTAGGAATTGAGCCTTGGAATTGAATTGGTCTGAGAATTCCAAATCCAAGATGGAAAGGGAATTGGCTGCAATTCGAATTCTGTTGTTTGGTTGTGCATGGAATTTGCAGTCGGAATCAAAGGGTAGCACCCAATTCCAATTCCTGTTTGGATGTCCAAACCATGGAATTCGACGTTTTGTTTGATTTGGAGAATATAAACTTTGTACATGTATGAAAAATAATATATGTACATCTGAATGTTTATTTTTCACACATAATAATATTATAAAGTATTCTGAATAAATTCATGGCAACAACAAAAGCACAAATAATCACGGCCATAATATTAAAAATTCACAACATTATATTACAAATAAATTCACAACAACATAATAATAAAAATATTCCGAATGACAAGACAAAATGGATTCCACTCCTGTAGTGGCAGGCTGCAGCTTACGTTTCATCTGCAAGTCAAGTCAGATGCAATCTACAAAAAAGGAAAAAGAAAAATGCATCACTCTCCATTCTCAACATCAAATACATCTCAAATCTGACCAAATAAAAAAACAACTAGCATACAAAATGCATCACAGAGAATCAGTAATCAACTAATCACTATTACTCAAGCATCCTAGACGGAGCAAAGCAAATAGGAGGCACGGGAAATTCTTAATTCTTACCTTGTGAGCTTGCGCTGCATCTTATGAGCTTGCGGCTGCCGACGCCTGTGGTCGGAGATGCAGGGAGGTGGTGTGGCAGGGGCGCGGCGGCGGGACTTGGTCCCGTGGCCGGAGAGGCGGGCGGGGTCGAGAAGGTGGTGTGGTGGTCGGCTTCTCGCGCCGTTCATCCCGCCGCCGTTCCCATCCCAATCGATCTACGGTTAGGGCCGCTCACGGGAGGGGACGGAAGCGCGGCCGTCGACAGGAACTCGGAGGAGGACGGCGAGAGGATGGGAGAGGGGGGGGAGAGCATACTGCCGCCGGCCGCGCCGCCGGTTCCTCCAGGTCGGGCTTTATCTCCTCTCTCGGACGCGGGCTGGATGCGTGTTCTGTTTTCGCGAAGGGGTACGAACGAATTCCCAGCGATTCCGAGCCTGTGACCTCCGAATCGGTGAGAGAAGGTGGGACGCGCACGCGGGGCTAGCTCGGAATTGGCTTAGCGATTCCAGGAGTGAATTCCACAGCCACCCAAACAATAGAATTCGGCCAGACAATTCCATCGGATCAATTCCGAGGCTTTTTTCCGACATCCAAACGCAGGGTTAGAGGTTTTACCACTTGACACCGGGATTTTTTATCACAGAACCACAACTCTAAAAAACAATTATCACCGAACCGCAACCTTTGGGGTTTCGGGGTGAACCCTATATATCGCTCATTAGCGACGCGTCCCTCGCGTCGCCTGAAGCGATATAGTTTTGGGCCAGCCTAGTTAGATGCTGCGTCGCAGCGTTCCTTCTCCCTTTTCCTTCTTCATCCCCTATTCGCGTCTCTTCTCATTTTCCCTTTCGCGTCTCTATGTTCGGTGTTCGTGCGGCGGCGGCTACCTAATCTTCGTTCTCGGAATCGTCGCCGGCGACGGAAGGTACCAGTCTCTTCGCTCCATCCTTACTTTTTCCGTATCTTGCTTCGGTTGTTTAGATCGACGGAAGGTTCCCCCTTATATCCATGGCTATTGACTCGGTAGGGTTACTTCTATCCATGGCTATCGACGGGGTAGGGTTAGGGGATTGACGGCGGTAGGGGTTGGGGTAGAGATTCTCATGATGTCCATAAGTTCAGATCTATTCTTTGTGCGAGCTGTGTGATTAGCTATCTTTGTGCGTACCGATCTATTCTTCGGTTCATGTACTGTTTGTTGAGGCTTCATGGTTCATCCCCCCGCGGGAAGAAAATTTGAGGAGAAATAGCTCAAAAGTGTCCTTGTTGCTTTTTATTAATGATTTTTGTGTGCGTATTCTGCAGTTTGACTGTTCACTGGTCTATCCTGTATTCGTTTCTTCCGATAGTGGATCATAAATGTGTATCATCACATTGTTAGCATATCTATTTTGTTCATGTCACTAAAATTCTAAAAACACTCACTTGCATACCCATATATGTTGCTGATTTATAGAAACCACGCCTTGTGAAAATGCGTTGGAGCTAAATGAACAAAGAATTGCCCTCTCTCTAGGCAGATTTAAAATGCATAGCAGTTCATTTCAGTATGACAGATGCCAACATTCCATCACTGCATAAAGTTTTGTGATATGGTAGTTCACTGTGCTGCATGTCCTTGATATTCTAGTTTGATTGACTTGTTAACCTAAGAAAATTCGGCAGCATTTACTTTATTTTTTTTCTGTGACTCCAATTGTGGATATAGATGTCTTGTGATGATTCTTCATAATTCCTTTTCATTTTTTGTACTGTAGTGTTGAACTTATTTTTGGGTCTATCCAGTTTTGAGAGGGATAGACATTGTGTCTTGTTTTTGGAATGGCATCTGATGTATACTGGACAGAATTTTTCTTTTTTTGTTGTTCACATATGGTTGCATGATCATGGTTAATTTTTTTTCATTACTGTTTCATGCAGTAGATGTTGTAATGGACGTGCAGCGATCAAAATCCAGTATCAATCATAGGTTCTCATCTCTCCGTTATATGAGGGTTGTAAAGCAATTCAACCCCATTCAGAGGGGCTATATCTCCAGACGCAACATGGGCAACTTGTTACATATTCCCAATCACTTGATGGTTCCACTTTCTTTGCTGCAATGGCTTGTTGATCACATTGTTTATGGTAGTGGAGGTGTCTTCAAGAAGAAGAACAAAACTATTCACTTCACGAATCACATAGTTGACAAGGTTTTTGGGTTTGAGTCTGGCACCATTCCTTATGCACTTGCGAGTGAAGACCCTGTTATTGTCAGTGAGGTAGAAGATCTTTGTATGTTCTATGCCAAAGGGAAACACATTCCAATCAAACACCTTGAGTCCATCTTGCTTGGCACCAATAATGAAGTAGTGTTCATGAGGTCTTTCGTGCTCTACTTCATAACCACTGTGTTATGCCCTTCGACTTACAACTTCGTCAACCCGAAGTACCTCTATGCACTTACAGACAGGGATATGCACCAGGTTCAAGAGCTTGATTTAGGGAACCTTTGTATTGGTCATCTGTTTGAGGAGATTGACACATGGAAGGATAGAGTTTTCAATGGTGACGGTGATTATAATAGAGAAACTTGGATTGGGGGCTGCCTTCCAGTTTTGGCGGTATGTTTCCTTATTTTTTGTATGTTGTCTTTTCTTGTATCTCCTTTTTTTATGGTCTGTATGTTATTATGGTTAGTATGTTTTGACTAGTTTTTGCAAATTTATATATTTCATAGGTTGTCTACATGGACTTCATTGATTTCAATGGTAATGCTGGCGGAATTGATTATCGTATCCCTAGAATGTCCTATATAAAAAATGCAGACTTCGTGTTCCTGGAAAATGCAGATCGAAATAGGCAGTCACGCAAACAATATGGTGTGCTACCTGTAAGTATATGGATGCTATGATTTATTTAATACAGTCCTTTTTTATTTTTCAGTTTTACTTTTTTGTTCTTCCATTATTATACACAACCTATTTATTTTTTATTTTGTTCGTTATGTTCACCAGTTCAGGACATTAGCTCTTACTCCGTATGGTGATCCGTACGTGCTCCATGGAGGTAGTCCTATCTTGGAAATTCCAGAGGAATTTGAGCAGGATTTTGTAATCGCGGATTACTATCCTCCGCTATTCCCTGCAGCAGCCATAGATGGAGATATTGAAAGTGAGAGCGATGAGCATGATGAAGGGTCATCATTTGGGGCTAATGAAAATGTTGATTATCATGATAGTGTAAGTTTTCTTTTCCCAAAATGATTTCTTCGTGTATTTTGTCTCTTTTTTGCCCAAATGATTTAGTGTTCACTTTATCGCATTTTTTGAAATCAGGATGTTGAAGTCCACGATAATGACCTTCAGTTAGCTTTGGTCATTGAAGTACCTCCCCTGGACAATCATGTTGACAATAATGATAATGTATTTTTTATCCCTTCTATGTTTTGGTCTTTTTTTTATGATTCGTATGTGATGTCTCATGACCAACACTTTTCTATGCATTCAGGGTAATGAAATACAGCAAAATGATCTTCAGTTAGTGGTTTTCAACGAAGTACCTATTCTGAACGAAGGTGTGGGCAACAATGACAATGTAAATATCTCTTCTCTTTTTTCTCTTTTTTTATTTTATTATATATGATTCTGTTTTTGTGTTTACGTATCATGAGATGTTTTTCTTACTGAAATTATTAATATTTTTTAATTTTTTCATGAAATCTGCCAGCCTGATGTCATTTTAATCGGTCCCAATGAATTTCCTGATTCATCCGAACCTCAGTCATCGCCTGAATCCAATGATGGAGGTCATGCTTTATCTATGCTTTATCTATGTTTGAACCTCAGTCATCGCCTTAATCCTGTTGTAGCCAAAATTTTCACATTCGTTATCATTTGGCTTAATCTTATATCTGTCCTTCCTTTTTTTCTCTTAATACACGTACAGATGAGATAAGCACCGAAAAGTCCCATGGTGATATTCCTGTCAGGTTTCCAGTAGGAACAAGCGAAGGTTTTGTACTACCCACAGCAGGTATGTCTTTTTTAATGTTTTTTATGTTTAGTGTTATTACAAAATAGTCTCCCCCATGGCTCTTAGGTAGTAATTAGTGTCCCATTTTGTTTTTCATGTTTTCATTGGTTGGTTATAGCACGGGTGGATGCTGCAACTGAGTCCTTGATTGAACCAAGTACTGGCCAGAGTACTCTTGATAAGAAGAACAGGAAAAAGCGTGCTGCAAAAACCAAGTCGCCTGAAAGCTGCATGACAAAGATGCGAATAAACCCTGATGTTAATGCTTTCTACACCAAGTTTCTGAGGGTCAAGTACTTTAAATCTGATAACTCGTAAGTTTTCTGTGTTTTTATTTTTTTGTGCCCTATAATGTTTTATACTTTTAGTGATTATTCAGGTCATCCCCCCTAATCCATCTATTATATCTGTTTCCTTTTTTTCGTCAGTCCTACCTTTGTTCGCACTACAGGGTACAGTGTTACGTATGATAGCTTTTACAAATCTTTCAAAGCCCGTGGCGATCTGGTTGATGATACAATGCTCGTGTACGCTTTAATGTTTAATGAAGATGCAAAAAAAGATGCTGTTCTGAAACCACACATTGTGAAGTTCATGTTCAACCCATACATTGCAGTAAGCACCTAACCTTTTTCCTCATGTGTCTATTTTTTTCCTTTTTTCTATGGAGATGTGTTCTGTGCAGTAGATAAGTTTCTATCTTTTTCTGTTCGTTTTATATGTTTTTTAATGAAAATCACCAGGCAAAGCTTCTGGAGGATCCAAGCTTGTTTGACAAAGCGTTTGTTGTCACAGAGTTTGGAAGGATTCTTGAACTTATTGATATTGGCATGATTGATCTTGTACATTTCTATATAACCCTCTTGTTTTCAATCTATCTATCTTTTTTCTTTTTTGTTTATAGTATAAGTCTGAATTTTTTTCATCTTTTTCCCTTTTTTCAGATGTTTTTCGCTTCTGTTGTGTCGAATCACTGGATTCTAATATGTGTGAACCCATTGTACTGCACAATTAATTTCTTTGATCCTTCTGGGATGATATCTGAGAAGATGCAAGAGGACGTCATCTACAACTTGGTATGGTTTTTATGTTTTCTCTTTTTTTATTGCTATTTTTTTATTATATATATGAGTGTCATTCATGTGTTATATGACTGATTTTTTGGTATTTTTCTTCGCGTCTGCAACCTCAACTGTGTTTGCAAAGAGCTGAACATACGATGCAAGGATTTCGAGAAATTTAACGAATGCAGCACACCAAGTTACCCAAATCATGCACTGCTGTTAGTTTTCTTTTTTTATCCCTCTCCATTTGTTATATTCACTTAACTTTTTTCTCTAGTAGTAATATGTTTGCATTCCCCTCCTCTCCCCCACACCCTCCTACTTTTGCTAGGCATGATTGTGGCTTCTATGTCATGTTATACGCTGAAAATTTCAATGGGAAGGTCATGGTTAACTTCAACAAGGTATTGTAGCTTTTTCAGCATCTACATTTTTTCACTGTTTTCTGTTTGTGCTCATTAATTTTAACTTTCTTTTTCATTTTCTGTCGTTTCTGTGATGCAGGAAGTCATCCCAAAATACAGGATGCTGAAGGCTTTCAAGATGTTTTACTCGACACTAAACGAGGTCGATGTTCACAGTTTCGACACGATGAAGAAATTCAAGTTTTAGATTTTTCTTTTTTTCTGGAGTTACACTCTGTATTTTTGGTTCAGCAAAAACAAGATGTATCAAAACTGGTGCGGTCATCTCATTTTTGTGTTCTTCGAATAGCTTTTTTTTTGTGTGGAGAGGGATATAATTATGCTTGGAACAAAAAATAATTATTATTTTAACATGTCCACTATATATATATGAATGTTTTACTACTGTAGTAGTTTACTAGTGGACTGTTCTACTCTCTTTTTCTAATTTTTTAATCATGCCTGTTTTGATGCCAATAAGCTCACACCAGTTTTTCCTCTTACCTGTCATTATTATGTACCCTTCTTTGCATTTTTTCTAAAGTCTGTTCAACCTCATATCACCTAGAACAAGTCATGGACTTCTTCAATGAAAGAAAGACTCATGGAAACGTTTTCAACGAAATAAGAACCATACAAAATAGATTTATTGGTCTTTTGTTTTCGGAAAACTTTTTTTTTGATGTTTTTTCTTTTATCCTAAAGATATGCAGAACGGGTGTATTATGAAATGTTCGTTGTCTAGCTTTGCATACCTCGCTACTTAATCGTTTAGCGGTTATCGATGAAATTACTTCACCATACATAAAATATTATGGAAGTATATATATATATATATATATTTTTGGTTGCTTTTGTTTCTGTTCATTTGTTTTTCTGTTCATTATAAGAATCGTTCAAAAATAGTTTCCGTTCATCCTAATTTTTTTCTAAATTTTTGTTTATAAATTTTTAATTTTTTTTCTGTTCATTTTTGCGTTTTTACCATTTAAAATTGTTCAGAATATCACCGACACATTTTCTTTTCACTTTTAATCTTGTTCCAAATAGTTTACATTCACCGATATTTTCTATTCACTTAAAAAATTGTTCAAAAATAATTTCCGCTCAATGACATTTTCTGTTCAATGTGAAAAAATCGTTCCAAAATAGTTTCTGTTCACCGACATTTTCTGTTCAATTTTTAAAATTGTTCAAAAATAGTATCCGTTCCTTGATATTTTACGGTTCACTTCAAAAATTGTTCGAAAATAGTTTACATTCACTAATATTTTTCTGGTCACTTCAAAAATCTTTCAACAATAGTTTCCGTTCATTAACATTTTCAGCTCACTTTTTAAAATTGTTCCAAAATAGTTTCCGTTCACCAATATTTTCTATTCATTTTTAAATTTGTTCCAAAATAGATTCCGTTCACCGACATCTTCTGTTCACTTTTTTATACCATTCCAAAAAAGATTCTATTTACCGACATTTTCTGTTCACTTTTTAAAAACGTTCCAAAATACTATACGTCCATCGACATTTTCTGTTCACCTAAAAATAGTTTACGTTCACCGATATTTTTTGGTCACTTCAAATATCGTTCAAAAATAGTTTCCATTCACCGACATTTTCTGTTCACTTTTAAAATTGTTCCAAAATAGATTCGTTCACAGACATTTTTTGTTCACTTTTAAAATTATTAAAAAATAAAGTTCTTTCACCGACATTTTCTGTTCACTTCAAATATTGTTCCAAAATAGATTTCGTTCACCTACATTTTATGTTCACTTCAAAAAATTGTTTTGAAAATAGTATCTGTTCACCTATTTTTTGTTCACTTTTAAAATCGTTCCAAAGTAGTATCTGTTCACCGATATATTCCGTTCACTTCAAAAATTGTTCAAATATTTTCGTTCGTTGACATTTTCCGTTCACTTTTAATCTTGTTCCAAAATAGTTTCTGTTCTTCGACATTTTCTGTTCACTTTCTAATATTGCTTCAAAATAGTTTCCGTTCACTGACAATTTCTGTTCACTTAAAAAATTGTTAGAAAATAGATTCTGTTCGCCGACATTTTCTGCTCACTTCAAAAATTGTTAGAAAATAGTTTCCGTTCAACAACATGTTGTTTTTACTTTTTAAAATCGTTCCAAAATAGTTTCTGTTCACCTATGTTTTATATTCACTTTTTTAAAATCGTTCAAAAATAGTTTCTGTTCACCGTCATTTTCCGTTCACTTTTAAAATCGTTTCAAATATAGTTTCTGTTCACCTAAAAATTTGTTCGAAAATAGTTTACATTCACCGATATTTTTTTGGTCACTTCAAATATCGTTCAAAAATAGTTTCCGTTCACCGACATTTTCTGTTCACTTTTAAAATCGTTCAAAAATAGATTCTATTCACCGACATTTTCTGTTCACTTTCAAAATTGTTCCAAAATCGATTCCGTTCATCGAAATTTTTTGTTCACTTTTAAAATCGTTCCAAAGTAGTATCTGTTCACCGATATATTCTGTTCGCTTCAAAAATTGTTCAAAATTATTTCGTTTGTTGATATTTTTTAAAGTAGTATCTGTTCACCGATATATTCTGGTCACTTCAAATATCGTTCAAAAATAGTTCCCGTTCGTTCATATTTTTTGAACACTTTAAAATCGTTCCAAAGTAGTATCTGTTCATTGATATATTCTGTTTGCTCCAAAAATCATTCCAAAGTAGTATCCGTTCACCGACAATTTCTGTTCACTTTCAAAATTGTTCCAAAATAGATTCCGTTCGCCGACATTTTCTGTTCACTTCAAAAATTGTTAGAAAATAGTTTTCGTTCAACGACATTTTCTGTTCACTTTTAAAATTGTTAGAAAATAGTTTCCGTTCAACAACATTTTCTGTTCACTTTTAAAATTGTTAAAAAAATAGTTTCCGTTCACCGACAATTTCTGTTCACTTTCAAAATTGTTCCAAAATAGATTCCGTTTCACCTACATTTTTTGTTCACTTCAAAAATTGTTTGAAAATAGTTTCTGTCCACCGATATTTTTGTTCACTTTTAAAATCATACCAAAATAGTATTTGTTCACCGATATATTCCGTTCACTTCAAAAATTGTTCAAAAATATTTTTCGTTCGTTGACATTTTCCGTTCATTTTAAATCTTGTTCCAAAATAGTTTCTGTTCACTAACATTTTCTGTTCACTTTTTAAAATTTCTTCAAAATAGTTTCCGTTCGCCGACATTTTCTGTTCACTTCAAAAATTGTTAGAAAATAGTTTTCGTCAAAACGACATTTCTGTTCACTTCAAAAATTGTTAGAAAATAGTTTCCGTTCAACAACATTTTCTTTCCACTTTTTAAAATCGTTCCAAAATAGTTTCTGTTCACCGACATTTTTTATCCACTTTTTTTAAAATCGTTCAAAAATAGTTTCTGTTCACCCACATTTTTCGTTCACTTTTAAAATTGTTTCAAATATAGTTTCTGTTCTCCTAAAAATTTGTTCGAAAATAGTTTACATTCACCGATATTTTTTTGGTCACTTCAAATATCGTTCAAAAATAGTTTCCTTTCACCGACATTTTCTGTTCACTTTTAAAATCGTTCAAAAATAGATTCTATTTACCGACATTTTCTGTTCACTTTCAAAATTGTTCCAAAATCGATTCCGTTCATCGAAATTTTTTTGTTCACTTTTAAAATCGTTCCAAAGTAGTATCTGTTCACCGATATATTCTGTTCGCTTCAAAAATTGTTCAAAATTATTTCGTTTGTTGATATTTTTTAAAGTAGTATCTGTTCACCGATATATTCTGGTCACTTCAAATATCGTTCAAAAATAGTTCCCGTTCGTTCATATTTTTTGTTCACTTTTATAATCATTCCAAAGTAGTATCTATTCATTGATATATTCTGTTCGCTTCAAAAACTGTTCAAAAATATTTTTTGTTCGTTGACATCTGTTCACTTTTAATATTGTTCGAAAATAGTTTCTGTTCACCGACACTTTTTGTTCTCTTTTAAATTTGCTTCAAAATAGTTTCCGTTCACCGACATTTTTTGTTCACTTTTCAAAATTATTCCATAATAGATTCCGTTCACCGACATTTTTTTGGTCACTTCAAATATCGTTCAAAAAATAGTTTCCATACACCGGCATTTTCTGTTCACTTTTAAAAGTGTTCCAAAATAGATTCCGTTCACCGACAATTTCTGTTCACTTTTAAAATTGATAAAAAAATAGATTCCGTTCACCAACATTTTCTGTTCACTTCAAAAATTGTTCCAAAATAGTTTCTGTTCACTGACATTTTCTGTTCACTTTTTAAAATTGCTTCAAAATAGTTTCCGTTCACCGAAAATTTCTGTTCACTTTCAAAATTGTTCCAAAATAGATTCCGTTCGCCGACATTTTCTGTTCACTTTTAAAATTGTTCCAAAATAGATTCCGTTCACCGACATTTTCTGTTCACTTTTAAAATTGTTAAAAAAATAGATTCCGTTCACCAACATTTTCTGTTCACTTCAAAAATTGTTCCAAAATAGTTTCTATTCACTGACATTTTTTATTCACTTTTTAAATTGCTTCAAAATAGTTTCCGTTCACCGACAATTTCTGTTCACTTTCAAAATTGTTCCAAAATAGTTTCTGTTAACTGACATTTTTTCTTCACTTTTTAAAATTGCTTCAAAATAGTTTCCGTTCACCGACAATTTCTGTTCACTTTCAAAATTGTTCCAAAATAGATTTCATTCGCCGACATTTTATGTTCACTTCAAAAATAGTTTCTGTTCACCGACAAGTTAGGTTTAGTCCCCCAAAATGTTTTTCATTTTAACCTTTAAAATATTTTTCGTTCATCAGCATTTTTTAAAAGTCATTCAAAAAATACTTCATGTTCACTAGCAATTTTGGTGAACACTTTCTTTAGAAAACCATTCAAAATAGTACTATTCACCAGGTTTTTCTGTTGTTTCTGTTAAATCGTTCAAAGGTAGTTTTTGTTTCAACATTTTTTCCGTTCATATGTTTTAAAAATTCATGAAGATTTTCTATTCATTTTTTCTGTTCATTACAAGAATCGTTCAAAAATAGTTTGCGTTCATCGCCATATTTTTTTCGTTTTCACCTTTAAAATCGTTAAGAATAGTTTCGTTCATCGGCACTTTTAAAAATCATTGAACAATTTTTCCTTTCTCATTTTTTAATTGTTTTTTCTATTCAATAAGAATTTCTGTTCAATTGTTTTTTCTGTTCACTATAAGAATCTGTCAAAAATAGTTTCCTTTCATCGCCATTTTTTTCAAAAAATTTGTTTAAAATAGTTTTCCGTTCATCAATTTTTTTTGACGTTTTTACCCTTTAAAATCATTCAGAATAGTTTCGTTCACCGACACATTTTTAATTCGTTCAAAGATAGTTCCCGTTCATCACCATTTTTTCCTAAAAATAGTTTTAAAGTTAGTTTTCGTTAACCAAAATGTTTTCCGTTTTAACCTTTAAATTCGTTCAAAATATATTTTGTTCACCGACATTTTTTGAAAGTCGTTAAAAAATAGTTAGCATTTTTGGTGACTATAAGAATTCATTTTTTCCGTTCACATTTTTTAAAAATTCATAAAAGTTTTTTATCATTTGTTTTCTTGTAGACTATAAGAATTTATCAAAAACAGTTTTCGTTCACCGACACTTTTAAAATCTCAAAAATGTTTCTTGTTCACCAGCATTTTTATGTTCACTTTTTAATTTTGTTCACAAATATTTCATGTTCACCTGATATTTCTGTTCTATTTTTTAAAATTCGTTCAAACATAGTAACCGTTCATCAAATTTTTATAATTCCTGTTCACCGGCACTTTTTTAAAAATTGTTTAAAATTGTTTTTCGTCCATCAAAATGTTTTTACGTTTTTTTTCAAACTTTGTAAAAATCATTCTAATATAGTTTTAGTTTCAAAACCATTCAAAAATATTGTTCGTTTCACCGGTTTTTTGTTTTCAATCTTTTTATGTTAAATACAATTGTTTACAAAAATTACTTTCAAACAATCAAACATAAATTTTCCTCTATGTTCTAAACCATAAACATATATTCAGTAGGAAATACAAATATTTTTTGGAATGTTAAATCTGTAAAACACAGTATGTAAAAGCCAGGACAATTATCATTCTAATTAACAGTAATTAACTATTTCTTCTTATTTTTTCGCTTCGAATTCTTCTCTGTCTGAGGCTTCATTCTGTTTCCTTTTCTAACTGACATGGAGCTGGAAACTGGGGGGTTTTGTAAACCTTCACATCCATCCTCCACTTGCTCTTTATGGTTTGATTTTCTGGAATTAACTGCATCTCTAGGCTTGCTCTGTTTTTTGGGTTTCTTGCCCCTGCCAAGTATCTCTTCAGTTGGAGCTGAAATGCTTCCATCCTCATTCAGCCAAATGTTCACACTACTTCCTGTAACTGCTTTATCTGACTCATCACCTGGAATTTTTTGCTTTATTCACATTTGTTGTTCCTTTCCTTATTACTGGTGGGTCTTTCAGTGTTGTGTAGTTGCTAGGATTATTGTTTATTTCATCACCTTCTGTCATCAACCTTTTGTGAATTTTCAGGACTTCATCAATAAAGACTTTACTCTTATTACCATCCCTGCTTATGTCTGCACACACATCATTCAAACTGTTCATGAGCATAGCATACCTCAAGGTACTCTCTGCAGTTCCTTTTCCATGTACTTCAATGGTATCCTGTTTCAGTTTTAGCAGTTCCTTTTATCTAAATCTAACTGTCCACCTGGGAACAATCTAATCTGGAGGTATTTCAATGACATCAAACTATGTAAACAGTCTCAAGATATGGCAACAGAGAATTCCATCCTTTTCAAACTTGTTGCACTCACATTCAAAATTCATATGAATGCGGTCAACACAGACTGCGAACATTTCCCTCGTGTACTCAGGTTTCTCATAATTGAATAGCTTCTTCAGTTCATACACCTTATCCTTCACTACCTCAGTTACCCCAAATGCTGTTGAGTTCAGCAGCTCAGTTGTAAATTTCAAGTAAATTCCCCTGGTATAAACCCGAGATGCATGTCATTCAATGGGCTGATGACACCAATACATTGGCTGCTTCTGAGATGACACAAACCGATCTTCATTTTCAATCTCAATCACATTTTCTTGGAAGAGCTCATACTGCTTCAAAAAATTCTCAATAGTATCTTTTCTCATGATGTAGTCCTTGAAGTTTGAGTTAAAACTCTCACTGCGCCCAGTCGTCCTAGTGAAGGGGCAGAAACTTTCCTTGAAATATGCTGGAACAAACTTCTGTCTCGCAGCCCACATCCTTTTGATGTGATTATGCTCAGCACAGTCATATTTGGCCACCATCTCCTTCCATCCAGTTTCAAACTCCATAATATGGAGTGTCTGGGTTATCAAACCAATGATGTCTTCTTCCATTCCTTCTCTTTCTGCCATGTATGCACTCATGTTTTCATCCAGATTCTTCAGAATGTGCCAAAAGCAAAACCTGTGGAAAGCATCCATGAACACCAACTGAACAGCATTCTCCATAGCTTTATCCTGGTCTGTCAAGATGAGCTTTGGTTTTTTCCTCCCATTATTTCAACAAAGCTTTCAAAAAGCCAGACAAATGTGTCAGTTTTTTGATTCTTCAGAAGAGCCCATCCAAAGACAATTGTTCTACCATGCCCATTTATTCCAATGATAGGAGCAAATGGCATATTATACCTATTTGTGCTGTAGGTTGTGTCAAAGCGTATTATCTCCCCAAACAATGTGTAATCCAGTCTTGATCTAGCATCAGTCCAGAATATGCTTCGAACAGCTCCTTCAGAATCAACTTGCATCTTGCAGCAAAATCCCGGTTTCTCAAGCTGAATTTTCTCCATGTATTTTAGTGTACATGCAATATCTGTGTTCTGCTTCATCTTCCTGTCTGCTTGCTTTAGATTATCCATCTTCTTTTTCCCAAACATAACATTACCAAAACTGCCTTTTAATCTTCTAAAAATAGTCATTATCCTCTGCGGCTTGACCCTAATTTCGTGCAGTAGCTTCGAAAGCATTATCTCTTCATCGGTCATTGATCTATGACTCAAAAAGAATTTGGTCAGTGAGGGAGATGTAACCAACTCATGGTTGTGCTTCAAAGAACATGATGTAATACGCCATTTGGTATCCTCAAGACTAATAACCACATTCATCTGGCAATTTGTTCTTGTAAGCGCATCTCTTTTTCTTTTTCTTTCAACATTGTTGTTGCTCCGTGTGGCCCGACTCTTGTTGCATTGCAATGTTATCTTCCTCTGCTTGTAATTTCTCCCCTTCACCACTGCAAATCCTGAGAGTTTCCCGTAGATATTCACAAAGCGGACTGCTTCATTCAATGTTGAGAATATCATACCCTCTTTTGGTGGTTTTGCATTCTGTAATTCATCAGGAGTTGGAAACAAATATTCGTCATCATCACTGGACTCCTCTTCTTCAGGTACATCCCCTTCGTCCGAACATGTTCCACCACGTGTTCCATATTTCTCAACTATCTGCTGCACAAGATCAGATTTGGGAACCAAATTTTCAGATTGATCAACAACAAGGTCTCCACTTGTGGTTCCTCCACTGTCCCGTTCATCTACAAGCCGTGTCCCTAAACTTCCTGTTTCATTTTGAAGCTGTAGCACAAGTTCAGAAATGCCAAGCAATTTTTCAGTTTCATGAACAACAGGTTCTACACTTGTGGTTCCTACACTGCTTCTATCTTTTTCAAGTTGGACTCCCACACTGCCTGCTACAATTCCAATCTGCAAGATGAAAATCATGAAGTTCATTTTATATTCATGAATACCAAAACACAAAGATAAGGTATCATAGAATTCCAGTCGCAAAACACAAAGATAAACCAAGTTTTTACCTCATTGTGGATACCAGCACTAGTTTGACCAGCGTTAGTATCATGTTCCACATTATTCTTTTTCTTCACAATGTCATGATACAGCACGTACTGATCAAACTCTTCCATAAACCCATCATTCTTCTTCTGCCCATCAAGCGTGCGTTCCTTATCTTTCTTCTCTCCCTGTATAACCATCTATTTGCCGAATTTATATTAGTCAACTATGCAACTATGTTAATGAACATTTTAATTTATGTAGTAAACATATATAATACTTACAGCAGTTTGTAAGATAATATCGCTGCAGTGGCGACCATCATTTAAAGCCGTCGCAGAGTTGCTCACATTATCATTAATGATTCGTTTCTTATCTCTGAAATTCTTAAGAGCTGTTTCAACTTTGCTTAAAGTATCCATGTGAGAATCAGCTGGTATCACAAATGAAATTTCAAGGACTCAGCTTAAAAATGTCGAGTATGAATAATATTCAAATAGTAACTGTAGTATTGTTCAGACTTAATTATTCAACAAACATAAACAAAAATAGAGGTTCATATATGCAAGAACCATGTCCCAAAAACATAGTGAGACGTAACTAATCACTAAAGTCACAAGAACCTTTTCTATTATTCACTTTCGTATTCGTGTATGCACTGAACTTGCTGTTTTATTCACTGAAAAAGGTCTAAGATTTTTACAGTGTCGTTCCCTACATAATCAGAACTTGCTGTTTTATTTTTTTCGTAGAAAGGAATACTTTGATTTTACTGGTTTATCTAAGGATAAACTGCAGTCACAACCTACATAGCAAAATCACACGATTGATGAAAAAGTGCGTGGGGTAGACATAATGACGTGTAGTAGATCAAGAACATACGGGGTAAACAAACACCTAGACTTATTTATTCGTAAGCACAAATCCAAGTGTCAGATTTGAATGAACAACAGAGGCACCACAGAAGTGGTCGATTAGCTTTGGCAATAAAGGAGTTAAATGAACAAATCAGCAAGATAATGCTAGCGGCGAGCACGAAGGAGAGGGTCCTTACCATTAAAACGAAGGTGGAGGAACGACGATCTTTTCGCTAGCGTCCTATGGAGTCCGCCGCCGCATCCTCTATTCTCTTCCTCATATGCTTGGACGGGAAGTAGATGATGACTGGATGTTTTTCGAACCCTACAATTATTTTTAGGTTTTAAGTACGTCCAAACCAGACACTTCTTACAAGTGGACCCTATTTTGTCAGTGAGAAAAAACAAGGGAGCTACTTTCCCCATTCGTAGATTTGTCCTGCTGCTATTCTCTTCTCTTCTTTTCTCTCGTTCCCCTTTCGCTCTTCGAATCGAGAAGCACGGCCGCATCTACTCGGGAAAAATCGACTTTGCTATGAGGTAAACTTAATTCGCTTCGTCCTCTTTTCAACTCTACAACACATATCAACGTACTCCTCCCAGTTTTATACACAAAAATTGCGCCACTTGGATCCCCCAAATCACGCACTGATAGATCCTAGTGTGCTATTCAAAGAATTGGATTCTTAATTATATTGGAGGGATCTGAATCACCTACTGCCTAATTTGGGAATGGGTTCATCTATTTTTCTTTTTTCGTTGTAGAATTTTTGGAAACTTTTTTTTGTTCTTGTTGGTTACGCTATGGTCTTCGACCTTATTTTTCTTTTTTTTCTGCTCTCACAGATGGAACCACCATGTTCAAAAAAAAGATTGGTCCAGCAATTTAAAGGCGTGCACCCACCACAAAATAAGAGAATTAAGGTTCGTTAATTCTAGCTTTTTTTCACTGTTTTTTCCTATACTGAATGATCAATATTTTCTCAAATACAGACTAATTTAAATCCTGCAGTGCTTTACTTATTTACTTTTTTTTGCAACGATGCAGACACAACAACTCGATGACCTACTTATATATATGAAAGCTCTATCAATATTATCTGAAGACAAAAAGACTATTGTTAGGAAACTTGGTTTTGGGGCACTCCTGAACTTATCCTGTGCCAGCAACATCAACCAGATATTCGAATGGCTTCTGATGCATTTCAGTACATCATCTTCTTCTGTCATGCTAGAGAATGGTTTCAGTTTTTCCTTAACCCCTATAATTGTGCACAAGTTACTTGGCCTACCAGTTGGTCCAACTAATGTAAAAATGAATTCCACCAAGGAGGCTACTCATTTCATACACAAATTAGTAGGAATGGAAAAACCTACTGTCCAGTACCTATGCTCGCTTTTGTCAAATAATCTTGATGAGCATGATTTCTCAATTGTATTCATGATGGCCTCATTATCTGCATTTGTTGCTCCAAATGGTCGTGGTTATGCTAGCCCAAAGTACTATCCGAGCCTACTTAATGTTCCTGGAATTCCAAGACTGGATTGGTCTTCCTTCGCACTGAACTGGTTACTGTTCTACATATTAAAACATAGAAGAAGGATAGTGCAAAATGAGGATAATATTCTTGTGGATGAACCAGGTGGATGCAAAATGATTCTTGTGGTATGATAATATTCATATGGTGTTTTTAATTTATTTTTCTTCTCATATTTTTGTTATTTCTATTCTTGAATTCATCCTTATTGTATTCATGTTTTTTTACTCTCAGATTCCATATTTTGAATTCCTAATCACTTCTGAGTTCAATATGGGTAATTCTTTACCAAGGCTACCATTGTGGACCACACTCATTGTGAACTCATACATCGTCCTGGATTCAATGCATGGGTCACAAACAAAATTCGGAAGACTACCTGTAAGTCCATATAATAATTTCTTCTAATTTTTTATTTTTTGAAGAATTAAAATTGCACCTGCTTACCAAATTTCATCTTCACAGAGGAAACATATATCATCGACTGTGTTCCAGGGATGTGTTGCTAAATTTCAATATTCTTTACCTATAGAAGTAGTAGATCACATTGACTCCAAGTTTGGGAATACTATTTCGTTCCAGGTAATTTCAACAGATCATCAAACCATCTACCTTTTTTTTCAGCTATACATGTAGTCATGTTTAAATTTTTGCATGCTTAATGTTTATTTATTCTCAGGAAAAGGCAAAACTTCTATCTCTATCACTGCATTTCTTCAATAAGATGATCCAAAATTCAATACCCAATGTCATCAATTATGTTGATGATGTACTTCAGTTATGTCCAATTGGCACATCTGAAGATCCTAATTCAGATTCCGAAACAGAACCAAGGGGTGCAATGCTCAGTGAAAAGGAATTGCTCCATCTTAATATTCTCCATGAACAAATGCAGAAGGAGATAGAAAACTCTATGCAACATATAGAAAAAGAGGAACAACTTGCAACAATTCATATATCTAAAGAACTAGTCAGGAGTTTTGCAAAATGTTGCAGAGTTGATGATTTCCAATTTGAACTACCACAAATGGTTCAAGAACTTGAAGAATCACTAAATACTCACATAGCTGGATCAACTGATGTTATCAACATGAGTCCTACCCCTGATGCAGCTGATTCTATTTCCAAATATCTCCAAGGTTAGTGATCATATTATTCAGTTCTCATTTTACTGTTTCCTCACATGTCTCTCTTTACACAATAAACCACCGGGGTAGCCAATATATATCTTCATATTTCTGATCTACTTTCTTTCATTTTGTCTTCTAGGATTCTTTCAGCAAGAAAAGATCAACGAAAACAATCATAAAGCAAACTATCAGCATAACTTCAAATTCAGCTTGTCTAAGATGAATTTCTTAATCCATGGAGAATCACTCGAAGGTAGTGACATTTATTCTTCTAGCATTCATCAGTTTTTGATACACTTGATGTGTGTTATTCTTATTCTTTGTTCAAATGAAGATTCAGAACTGAGTTTTGATATCAGCATTCCAAAACAAAGACAGCAATCAGATAGTTTTCATTATTCCAACCAAATAATGCATGGTATTGGAGATTCTTCACCTTCCTGGCATTACACAACACCTGCTAACATGATTTCAGGTCCTTCTGCAATTAAAAGGACAACATATACAACTAGACATTTTCACTCTAGTTCTGGCAGAGTTACTGGAACCAACTCTTGGGGGTTGTCACTGAATGAGCGCCTACAAGGCGTGAGAAGTGCTGGAAATCAAACTGGTTTTGTTTCGTTCAGCTTACTTGATGAGGATGACGAAGTTGTAATAGGACAAAGAGATTCAGTGGTATTTTTTATTTTCTGAACTTATGCTCCCTTTATTTCCTTCTTAAACATTTTTTCAATCGACTAACACTTATTTTTGGTTTTTTTCTAACGCAGCCTACAACAAAAACGGAGAACCCAGAACTACTACCAAGTGAACCCAGAACTAGCCCGATACTAACTGTTGACGACGAGCAACCACAACAAGTTATTTTTGCCACTTCATTTGAGCATGAATTCTACATTGCATTAACAACATCTACTCATGATTACAGGTCCACTTCGTATTCTTTTTTCCTTTTTTTTCGAAATGTTTACCTGCATTGTTCTATATAGATATCTATGAGAAAACAATAACAACTTATTTGTTCCTATTTGGTAATTTCAGTCCAAGGATATTTTGTATCAACAAAGTATGGGTTGATCAAAGAACTCTTTCACTTTCTATGAGTCCAGGTGGTTGGATCCACCCGCATGTGATGGACTGTTTTGGAATGTTAACAATAACCGATCAACTAAAGCGTATTAAAGAAGGGAGCAGAAGCAAGTCAGACATTCTGAAGCACATAGTAATTAAAGATGTCACTGTTCGTATCAGTTATTTTGATAAATTTCTTTTTTTTCATAGTCTTTCTGAAGCGACTCAACATTATTTATTGCAATTTCATTAAAGTTTAAAATTATGTGCAGAGAATACTATTGAACGCGCAGCTGAACCATTCCGATGCAGCGTACAAAAACTTGTTCGGAACTAACAATGTTGGTTTCAGACTTGAGACAGCAGGATTGGTACACACTAAGTTTTTAAAAACTGTTTCATTCTCTCTCTTTTTTTTTGCCCAACTGCTTGTTCATAACGTTATTGTTCTCATCAGGTACATATCCCTTGTCCAATTGACAAGCAGTGGATCCTAATTGTTGCTAATTTTTTTGATGAAACATTCGATGTCCTCAATCCTGATTTCTCATTTGAGAAGGTTTTTTCGATTGTTAGCACAGTAACTTACAATTTTAAGAAGCTGTTTGTCATCAGGTACCCGGGCTGCCGGCATTTCAACATCTTTGATTTTCAAGTGAGGCATGTCAAGGTTCCAAAACATAATTTTAGGTTAGATCATCTTTTTATATACCAAATTCCATGTATTGTTTCCATTAAATTTGTTTAAGATGTACGTTTTTGAAACTATTCGAACCTATGATTACTTTTTTTTGTGTAGATATGATTCTGGTGTCTTCGTAATGCAATTCATTAGATGGTACAATGGTATTGTAGTTCAACCTTTCTCTAATGTAAGTCCCTTTTTACAGTATATTAAATTTTCAGAATTTTTTGTTGAACTTCTGTCCAACAAATGAGTTAATATCTATGTTCTGTAGGCTGATGTCCAAGCAATACGTGAGAAATTTTCATGCCAGCTAGTAATAAACAATTACAATGAGCTTCAAGTTCCTATAGTTAGACACTTTCTTGCAAAGAATGTAAGTCCCATCCTTATTCTTTTGAACACTGCATTTAAATAAAATACAAAATCTTTTTTTGGTTCCATGAAATGCAAATATTTCCTTCCATTACTAACAGGAACCGCAATTAGTTCGATGACTGGTTTTTTCAAACGTCAAGCCAATGAAAACAAGACAAATTAGTAAGATGTTGCTTATTATTTATTTTTGTCCGTTTTCATTTCTACATATATGTTGGTAAGATGGAATAGATGCTGCAGTCATTTATTTTTCAACTTCCAACTTAATTGTTATTTTTCATTGTTTTCAGATTCAAGTTTCTGCAGACACCAAGTGAAGTCAACTGGAGTAATCATCCAAGCTAATAGCAGCATTTTTAAGGTTTCGTAACATGCCAGAGAAAGAGAAAGTTAATGAACAAGGCATCGTTCTATGTTCTATTCCTTCTGAATTTTTTCATTTGTATTTTCTATATCTATAGCATTTGCTGAAGATATATGCAACAAAAAGTCTGTACACATTTTCAGTTGGAATTATTCACTAAGTGAATATGTAGATGGTTCATTCTGAAAATATATGGGTACGATGTACTTAGTTTACAAAGTTTCTTCTAATAGATTTGAGTAAGCATAGAGAATGTGCTGGGACGGAAGAAACAGTAAAACGGAAGAAGCAGTACGAAAAACATAACTACTACGAACCGGTACGTTAACTGGGCCAAGCCCATTAACGTCCGCGCGTAGGCGACGTGCCACGATGCGTCGCTTGAAAGCGATACATAGCACCTCCCCCTTTGGGGTAATTGTTTCACAAAACACATAATCTCTACTGGGCCAGCTTTGATAAGTAATTAGTTGCCCACACCGCCGGTGATTCGAGACGGCCTCCGCCATCGGCGCGCCTCCGTCCTAGTCATCGCTGCTTGCTCCAACCATCCCAATCCCCGCCGCCAGCCTCAACACCGACGTCGGCGTGCCTCGTCCCAGCCACTGTCGCGGGTCGGGTCGGCCGGTCGCATCGGCACCTCTATTCGAGTTCTATCGGCGCCTCTGTTCGAGTTTAGTTTGACCATTCGCTCTCTCTGGTCGCTATGAGAGATAGAGATGGTGGTGCCACGCTGGACCTAAAGTGGCCTAAATCCACTAATGGGTTATTAAACAGGCTAAGTAGAGATTATGTGTTTTGTGAAACAAGTTATGGTTATATGATAAAAAAAATCTAGGGTTGTGGTTGTGTGATAAAAAGTCCCCAACTTGTGGCATTAAGTGATAAAACCTCTCTCACTCCGCTAATGATAATTGATCAAAAAGTTGTTTGAGTCATGGCCACAATGTTAACAAACATGTAGGATTACACACTTAACTCCATAGCAATCAGTAGTTGTCGCAACAGTAGAACACGGGGTTCCCCTGATGCGGTCAAAGTGGGTCCACCACCTGTGGGCCCACCAAGAAGGTGAACAAGGCAAAGATTCAAGACTGGCAGATGGGCCCCCCATCTGCTCCGCGACAACCAGGCAAGGACGACATCGACAACCACGACTAAGGACTGGGGGACCTCCCGGCAGAAGACGCGGAGGTCCCAGGGACCCCGACGCCCAGCAGGAGGCCATGCTCACCCCTGGGATCCAACCTCCATACAAGGAAAGAGGATAAGCTTGCCAGCTCCGGCTAGAAGCTCCTAGAAGACTTGGGCACCAAGAAGACAGAGGCGCCGCGGGGGGACACGGTCGGAAAAGGTGTCAGCCTTTGTTCGCCTGCCCTGCAAAAGGTGGGCGACCGCACCAAACCCCCCTCAGAAGAATACTTGGATGAGAAGAGGCCACGTCACCCCATAAGTAGAATCCGGAGGCGCCTAAAACCCCTCCGCCCCCAAAGGTGCACCTGTGGGATCCCCTTAGCCCATAAAAGGAGGACCAAGGCACCGGAGGGAGGGGAAGGATTTCCAGAGAGTCGGAGGCTAGGCTAGGTAGCGCACAAGACGAAGAGTAGCAGAAGCGAGAGGTGATCTCCTCCGGGTCAGGATCTGCTCGTCTTCAACCTCTAGCCAACACCTCCCGGGTTCTCACCCGCAACTACCTCTGTAAAGCTACACCATGATAAACCACTCAATCCAGACATGCAGGAGTAGGGCTTTTAGCCTCCGGACGGCCTGAACCTGGGTAAACTCCCTATGTCCCTGCGTTGCTTGCTAGTACGTAGATCGGAGGTCTTGATGAGGTTCTCCTGGCGGAAGACGTTTCCCAGCCTCCTTTGCGCCCCATATCGAACCTAAAAAGGGGGTATCCTTTACTCCCGGTGTCCGTGATCCAAGACACGACATCTGGCGCGCCAGGTAGGGGGCGCAAGCGCTAGATCCGCCTCCATCAACTTCAAGATCTTCTTCTAGATCTCGATCAAGGTCCGCATCGGCCTCGTCGCCAGGTTCATCGACAAGGTCTGTGTCGGCCTCGCCGCCAGGTTCATCGACAAGGTCTGCGCCGGCCTCGTCGCCAGGTTCATCGACAATGTCTGCGCCGGCCTCGTCGCCAGGTTCATCGACAAGGTCTGCGCCGGCCTCGCCGCCAGGTTCATCGACAAGTTCTGCGTCAGCCTCATCACCAGGTTCATCAACTAGGTCTGCGTCGACCTCGTCGCCAGGTTCATCGACAAGGTCTACGTCGACCTCGTCGCCAAGTTCATCGACAAGGTTTACGTCGGCCTCGTCTCCAGGATCATCGACTAGGTCTGCGTCGGCCTCGTCGCCAAGTTCATCGACAAGGTCTGCGTCGACCTTGTCTTTAGATTCATCGACTAGGTCTGCGTCGGCCTCGTCGCCAAGTTCATCGACAAGGTCTGCGTCGAACTCATCGCCAGGTTCATTGACAAGGTCTGCGTCGACCTCGTCGCCAGGTTCATCGACAAGGTCTACGCCGGCCTCGTCGCCATGTTCATCGACAAGGTCTGCGTCGACCTCGTCGCCAGGTTTATCGACAAGGTCTGCGTCGATCTCATCGCCACGTTCATCGACAAGGTCTGCGTCGGCCTCGTCTCCAGGATCATCGACTAGGTCTGCGTCGGCCTCGTCGCCAATTTCATCGACAAGGTCTGCGTCGGCCTCGTCTCCAGGTTCATCGACTAGGTTTGCGTCGGCCTCGTCGCCAAGTTCATCGACAAGGTCTGCGTTGGCCTCGTCGCCAAGTTCATTGACAAGGTCTGCGTCGACCTCGTCGCCATGTTCATCGACAAGGTCTGCGTTGACCTCGTCGCCAGGTTCATCGACAAGGTCTGCGTCGACCTCGTCGCCAGGTTCATTGATAAGGTCTGCGCCGGCCTCGTCGCCAGGTTCATCGACAAGGCCTGCGTCGGCCTCGCCGCCAGGTTCATCGACAAGGTCTGCGCCGGCCTCGTCGCCATGTTCATCGACAAGGTCTGCGTCGACCTCGTCGCCACGTTCATCGACAAGGTCTGCGTCGACCTCATCGCTAGGTTCATCGACAAGGTCTGCGTCGATCTCGTCTCCAGGTTCATCGACAAGGTCTGCGTCGACCTTGTCGCAGGCTCGTCGGCAAGGTCAGCATCGACCACATCGCCGAGTTCTATGACAAGATCTACTTCAGTCGTGCCGCCAAGTTACGCGCCGGTGATGGCGCGGAAGAAAAAGGCCAAGACCGATGTGGAGTATCTATGGTACCCGGGGCTCGTCTTCGACCCCGAAGAGTCCTCGGCGACACCTTCTGCCCAAGTTCAAGCCCGTGAGATTCAGTTCGTCCCCCCCAGCAGCGCATGCCAGCCCGGTTGCCAGCGAAATGAAGCCTCAAGGAAGTGCTACAAGCATCGATGTACCTCTTTCCCCGCGGACGCGCGGAGCGAAGGAGGAACCCTGCTTGGAAACACCACCTGTGGCACTCCTCCGAGAGGAGGAGAGTCTGAGCCTGAGCAAGAAGAGAGAGCTTTCCGATAGAGATCCCCACGTCTATGTGCCGCAAGAGATCCAAATCCTGTTGGGCGAAGATGGTTAGCCAGGCCCCTGGTGCTCGTATCATCAGTCTGATAGACACAATGTTGATGACTGCCGAGATCTCAACAAACGCCCGAGAAGCGGGGAGTGCTACACCTATGGAGAACTTGGTCGCCTCAGCAGGGACTGTCCTCTCAACCCGAGACCCAGAAAAGCTCAGAAGAAGAATCACTGAGAACCTTCGCCAACATTTCCACTCAGACCGACAGTCTAAATGAACACTGCTCGCCACCAGCAACGCAAAGAACACGAGAAAGTCAGAGAATGACCGCCATCAGCTGGAACCAAGCTTTCTTTTACGAAGGTCTTCCCAAAGAAGAGTGGGATCTGCCGGGTCACATCGTGACGATACACCCGGGACCAAGTGGACCTCCCCTGAAGTACTGGATCGCTAAGTGGATGGCCTCCGAGCGTCAAGGATAAAAGAGCCAGATTGGGTCTCCGGACCGGCACCATAAGGGTGTCAGCAAGGCAGACGTGCATCCAAGCGGCGTCGGAAATAAGAAAAAGTGGACGGCCTCCGGGCGTCGAGGATAAAGAGCCAGATGCGGTCTCCGGACCGGCACCATGAGGGTGCCAGCAAGGCGGACGTGCCTTCAAGTGGCGTCGGGAACACAAGGGTCTCCGGACCAGGGTCAATAAGGTCCTGCGCCAGTGGAGGCTGGCTGGGCAGGCGGCTATTTCAGCACGGGTCCCTGACCCTGCGGGTAACCGCAGGCAGGGCAGAGTTATGTCTTAAAAACGGCATAGAAGACCCGCCATGGCGGCAACGCGACGAAACAATTGCTGAAATAGTCAAAGGAGGTCGACACTGAGCTAAGTATAAACGTGCTTGCACGGGCTTTTTCCTTGTTGCATCTGTTTTATGCATTTTGGCTAAGACGAAAGCGGGCGTTGTTTTGGGGTGGCGCCTCCATGACAAAACTGTCAGTTTCCCTCGGGCAGTGGAGTCGTCGGCTAAGGTCCGTGCGGTCAAAAAACGGTGGGTTCTTGGGGGGATGCGCCCTGTGTCGGTAGTTCAGATCCGTCTGATTGCCCACGGCTGGTTAGCTGTCACGCCCACTAATCCTTCCCGAGAGCGTTAAGCCTCCACGAATGCAATAAAACGGATAAAACTTGGAAAAGGTTTATTTACATTCTAGATATGCAAATTTACAAGTCTTATTTGATGGCACAACTCCCAAAACACAGTTCACAATCCCTGGTATTGTCTCCCTTGCTTTCAGGATCACTTGTCATCCTCGCGGGAGAGATACTCCATGATCTCGTTCACCTGGTGGGTTACTTCAGGATTGGACAACATCTCTTAAAAGGGATTGTCATCAATTACCAAAATAGGGGAGATTGAAAGTGCATGGTTGGCCCCATGTGTGGTTTTGGTAATTAATGACAATCTCTATGGACTAATGTTTGTAATGAGCTATATTTGTAGGTGTGTCCATTGCGTTGCTTGATCTCCATTTGTTGGAGTCAAGGCTAAGGGAAGAAATGAATGTGTTGATCAAGGCTAAGTGTGTCCATTGAGTTGCTTGATCTCCATTTGTTGGAGACAAGGCTAAGGGAAGAAATGAACGTGTTGATCAAGGCTATGTGCGTGTTGATCAACACTCAAGGTATTTCTCCATGAGCATGAATGAAGTAAAGGATCCTATGTGGCTCGTGGAGGATGGCGTCATGGTGATCGTCATCAAGATAAAGGCCAAGTGAAGATATGTTGAAGATTGCCTCTCCCATATTGGTGTATGGGGGAACAACATGTGAATCTTCACCAAGCGAAGCGCAATCAAGAAAGGTGGTTCGTCTTGAGGAGATGAAGATCGTCTTCATCAACCTCAAGTGGATTAAGCGCAAGGCAAAGGTATGTTCTTGATAGGCTTTCAATTTTACCGGTCTCATGATGTTAGTTGAGAGACCGGGTTATAGGATAGATAGCCGTACTATCAAGAGGGGCTCTCGACCGAATATCTTGATCGTATCGTCGTAGAGAGCAAAAACCTTTGCATCCTTGCAATCATCTTTATTGGTTCTTATTTGGCTCTTATCGTGGCGTGGTATTGGTGCTTGTCGTGCTTGTCATGACAAGGCCAAGGTCACCGAAAACGGTTTCCATATGTGTCTTCTATTGTGTTTTCGGTATTGGAGACTTTGCCGGTTCATCCGTGCGGAAGATTTCGATACGTCTCAAACGTATCTATAATTTTTGAGTGATCCATGCTAGTTTTGTGATATTTTCACATGTTTTTACTGTCATTTACATCATTTTTATGCATTTTGTCGGACTAACCTATTGACAAGATGCCAAGTGACAGTTCCCTATTTTTGCTGTTTTTGTGTTTCAGAAATTTACTTCTGGAAATATTCTCGGAATTGGACCAAAATTTACGAAGATTATTTTTACGCCAAGACGAAGACGGAGTCCGAAGGGCAGCCTCGGAGGCGACCCACAGGGCCCAGGCGGGCTGCTGCCGCGGCCTAGGGGGGACCCGCGGGTGGGACCCGCCCCTGCCCGTGGGGCACCTCCTTGGCTCCCTACGACGCCTATAAAATCAGGAATAACCTAAAAATGTCAAGGGCGGCGATTATTTTCTAGAAACTCGATCCCGACGCGCCGTCACCGAGAACCCTAGTTTGGGGTCCAATCTGAAGCTGATCCCAGCACTCTGCCGAAGGGGAGATCGATCCCGGAGGGCTCTTCATCGTCATGCCTTCCTCCGGGATGATCCGTGAGTAGTCTCACCTTGGACTACGGGTCCATGGCAGTAGCTAGTTGGTAGTCTCTCTCTCTTGTGCTTCATGTCTTATGATCTTGTGAGCTGCCTAACATGATCAAGATCGATTATTGTAATGATATGTGACGTGTTTGCTGGGATCCGATGGATTATGAAGTTATGTTCAGATTGTGCATGATTCTTATATGAGTAATTTATGTTCTTGCATGCTCTCCGATGTGCGTAGTTACTTTGGCTAAGTGATTGTGTGTATCTCCAAGAGAGGGTATTTATGCTAGATAGTGGGTTCATGCCCCCTTTTGTTCCTGGGCACGAGTGACAGAAACGTCTAAGGGCGAGGGTGTGCTGTTGCTACTAAGGGTAAAACAGCGGTGTTAATGTCTGTTTTGATATTAGTATTGCTTACTTCATGCACTTTACTTAATGCAATTGTCTGTTGCTTGCAACTTAATACCGTTGGGTGACAGGCTGGATAGCGATCCCACGGTGGACTTTTTAGACAAAGACGCAGTTGGACTCAACGGTCTTTGTTCCTTGTCGTGATGCCTCCATAAATATTATCATGTCCTTTTTGTCATAGCTAAATTGGGTTTGTGTCATGATCTTGTCAATTGCCTAGCTGTAATTCGTTCACCCATCACATGCATATTTTATTTACTTGAGAGACTCCACTAGTGAACCCATGGCCCCCGGTCCATCATTCTACATTGTTTACAACCTCATTTACTTGCTTTTAATCATCATTACTCCTCTGGTCACTTTTTATATTTTATCTATTTCATCATACAATTAACCGATTTGTTTTCTGCGAGACCAGAAAGATTGACAACCTTTCTGCCGTTGGGGGCAAAGTATTTTGGTTGAGTGTGTGCAGGTCCATGTCTGTTTAAGGTCAAGCGCCAGAGATCTTCAACATTCACCTCGTTGAGTCCTACTGGTTCGATAAACCTCGGTTCGTTAAACGAGGGAAAACTGCTACTAGCTACAATTCCGCCTTCGCTTGGGGCACCACCCAACTTATCAATATCTACCATCAAGCAGTTTTCTGGCGCCGTTGCCGGGGACTTTGGAGCTACAACAAGGGGAGTCTCATACTCTCAATCTCTTTACTTTGTTTTTGTCTTGCTTGCTTTATATCTCGTTTAGTTTATTTTCCTGTTTCAAAATTTTAAAACCCAAGAAAATTAGTGTAGTCTTTATTCCTGTCTTGTTATTTTATCTTATCATTATGTCTTCTACTGAAAACACCAAGTTATGTGACTTTACTAGCACTAATAACAATGATTTTATATGCTCTCCAATTGCTCCACCCGCTACTAAAGCGGAATTTTATGAAATTAAGCCTGCCTTGCTAAATCTTGTTATGAAAAACAATTTTCTGGTGCTAGTACTGATGATGCCGCCTCTCATTTAAATAACTTTGTTGAGTTATTTGATATGCAAAAGTATAAAGAGGTATAAAGTGACATCATAAAACTGAAACTTTTCCCTTTCTCTTTGAGAGGGAGAGCAAAAGAGTGGTTATTGTCTTTGCCTAAAAATAGCATTGATTCTTGGATTAAATGCAAAGATGCTTTTATTGGAAAATATTATCCACCTACTAAAATCATATAACTAAGGAGTAACATTATGAACTTTAGACAATTTGATAATGAACATGTTGCTCAAGCTTGGGAGAGAATGAAATCTATGGTTAAGAATTGTCCCACGCATGGATTAACTATGTGGATGGTTATCCAAACTTTTTATGCAGGTTTGAATTTTTCTTCAAGGAACCTTTTGGACTCGGCCACGGGAGGCACCTTCATGTCCACAACATTAGGTGCAGCAACTAAACTCTTGGATGAGATGATGACAAATTATTGACAATGGCACACCGAACGAGCTCCAAGTGGTAAGAAGGTAAATTCTGTTGAGGAAATCTCCTCTTTGAGTGATAAGGTTGATATGATTATGTCTATGCTTGCTACCAATCAGTCCAATATTGATCCTAAAAATGTTCCACTTGCTTCATTAATTTCCCAAGAAAAGGATCAAGTTGATGTTAATTTTCTTAATAGAAACAACTTCAACAATAATGCTTATCGAAATAATTTTGGTGGTAACAACTATAAGCCTTATCCTCCCAATAATGGCAACTTTTATGGTAATTCCTATGGTAATTCTTATAATCCTAATAAGAATGTGTCCTCTGATCTTGAAAATGTTTTAAAAGAATTTATCACTTCGCAAAAATCTTTTAACAAAACCGTTGAAGAGAAGTTGGAAAAACTGGATAGTCTAGTCTCTAAAGTAGACGTTCTTGCTCATGATGTTAAAATTTTGAAAATTAGAACCACTCCAAATCAAGACAAACATACTGAATCTTTAAATGCTATCTCTCTTCAAATTAATGAAAATGAAAGGATGATGGCTCTCTTGAAAGCTAGGTGGGCTAGAGAGGCTGAAGAAGCTAGAATTGCTGAAATGAATAGGAAAACTGTTAAAGTTTATACTATCCAAACCACTAAAGAGGATCCTCCTAGTTTATTTAAATATGATGAAATTGATTTTGATAATTGCAATCTTACTAAAGTCATTAAATTCCTACAAAAACTTGCTAAGACACCGGATGCTAGTAAAATAAATCTTGCCTTTACCAAACACATTACCGATGCTCTTATCAAGGCTAGGGAAGAAAAACTAAAGCTTAAAACCTCTATCCCTAGGATGTTAGAAGATGGTTGGGAACCCACTATTAAGATGAAAATAAATGACTTTGATTTCAATGCTTTATGTGATCTTGGTGCAAGTGTTTCTGTTATGCCTAAGAGTTTCTATAATATGCTTGATTTAAATCCTTTGGAAGAGTGCTATTTAAATGTTCATCTTGCCGATTCTTCTAAAAAGAAACCCTTGGGTAGAGTTGATGATGTCCTTATTGTTGTTAATGATAATTATGTTCCCGTTGATTTTATTGTTATGGATATTGAGTGCAATGCTTCTTGTCCTATTATTTTGGGAAGACCGTTTTTGAGAACTGTTGGTGCTATTATTGATATGAAAGAGGGAAATATAAGGTTTCAGTTCCCTTAAAAAATGGATGGAACACTTCCCTAGAAAGAGAAAGAAGCTTCCTTTTGAATCAATCATAAGGTCAAGCTGTCGGAGATCTGCCCCAGGAACTAGGGATGTCTCTCAAGGTATCGTGTAAGGGGCTGAAAGCGTAGTCAAACAACCCTCAACTTGCTCCGGCGACGGGGCTCGTCGGACTCACTGCGGGACACACTGCAGAGATGGACACAAGATCTTACCCAGGTTCAGGGTCCTCTTTGGGAGGTAAAACCCCTACGTCTTGCTATGGTGTATTGCACTGCTTGGAGAGGTTTACAGTACAAGGAGAGCTTGCCGAGCTCGGTGGTGTCTAACAATGGCTAACCCTAGATCTCAAGTTGCCAAGGATTGAACTAGATGCCAACCCTTTGCTTGGGCGTGCTCCCCCTCCTTTATAGGCGTCCTGGACCTCTTCTGCCCAAACATTTGGGCGGGAAGGGCTACCACATGACGACGAGGGAAGGAGCAGGGTGCACGATAAAGGTGAAGTCCACCGAAAAGGTGAAGCCCGTGGACGCGGTCCACGGCAGGGGAGCGGCGTCACCAAAGCTGGAAAAGACCACCGACCAACCAGGATGGTGGGCTGGCGCTTGCTGAGGTGGGTTGTGACCCCTGGTGACGTCGTCCTTGGAGCGTAGCTGCAGACGGTTCCCTTATCACCAAAGAGGCAATACTCGTTGTCCGCTTTGCTTGGCGCTGCTTTGTTGACTGCTTTATACATGGAAACGGCAACTGTGGCGTCGTCATAGCGCGCAGACGCGCGCGTCACTCTGCACATGGTGCAGAGCCCATGTGCGCTCCGCCGCGGAGGCAGAGATGGCTTCGTGAGGAAGGGGCCTCGCGAGGCAAAAAGCCTCCCCGAGCCCTTCGGCTTGGTCCTTAGCAGAATTGCGGGTGGCGCCGGAGACGCCTTGTCGAGTTGCGATCCCTCACCAAGGGAAAGAACCCTCGGCGAGGAGAAAAGGTCCTTCGCGAGGGAAAAAACCCTCGCGAGGCTCGCTAGGCTTGGAGAGCCTGGTCCTTAGCGAAAATCGTCCAAAGAATCTTGTGGGCCCTGGCAGGCCGGCCCGTGGTACCCTGGTTTCCACTGTGCCGACAGTAGCCCCCGGGCCCGCGATGGGCACGCTGAGGCCCATGGACGCAGGCGAAGCGTCGAGGGGCCAAAGATGCATGACAGGGCCGCGACACGTGGAGCGCTGCGGTTGCGCCCGCGGCCACGATCTCCTCGGCTTCAACGGGCAACCCGGTGGGGCCCGCCACGTCCGAGGCAACCGGTCAATAAAGCCTGGCGTGCAGACTGCGCCCATCACTTCTCCCATTACTTTGCCGCCCTCTTCTTCAAAATTTCTCCTTCCTCCCAGAGCGCATCGCTCCCGAGGTCTTCGTCTTCAAGCATCCATGGCACCCAAGAGAGCAGCCACCGACCCGAAGGGCAAGGCCACGGTGCAGGCGGGCACGTCTGCGGCGGCGGCGCTGCCACCGTCGCGTATCAACGCGGCGGCGATTGCGAAGGTGCGCTACCTGGCGGCCTCGAACTCCAACGAGCATGGCGTCACCGAGATGAGGCCGACCGGCAGCAGGCTTCCCGAGGGGTACTACCCCGTTTTTCTCCATACTCTTTACGCCGGCCTTGTTCCGCCCTTTTCCGACTTCCTCTTCGCGATTCTGGAGACGTACCAGATCCATCTTCTTCATCTTCACCCCAACTCCATCCTTATCCTCGCCATCTTCGCCTACCTCTGCGAGGCCTACATTGGCATTCGCCCCTCGGTAGCGCTTTTTCGCAGCTTCTACTCCCTCCGATCCACCGCGCAGAATGAGCGGCTTGGATGCGTCTCCTTCCGCATCACCGACGCCAGGAGCGAGACCTACATTCCCATCGCGTGGTGTGGTGAGAACGCCGTCACCAAGGTGACGAAGAAGGTGGAGGGCTTCCGCAAGCGGTGGTTCTTCATCGATACCAAGGGGATGAATCCTCTCCTGGAGGTGCCCGAGGCACCGCCGAGGAAGTGGGCGCGCTGGGCGAGCGCAGACCTCGAAGGCCCAGAGCTCGACAGGGTGTACAAGTGCATATGGAGGCTTCGCGTTGGCGGGGTCACCGGCCAGATGGTGGCCAAGGACTTCACGAGGCGCCGCATCGCGCCTCTCCAGCAGCATTCGGAGCCGGTGTGGCGATACACTGGCAAGGAGGACAGGATGCGCCTGTGTGTAGACAACTTCATGCGGGAGGTGCTGCACCCCATCATGGGGGTCCTCTTCGCCACAACGGACATCCCAGGGACTGCAACCCCGGAGGCCAAGACGCTCTTCAACTTTACCGTGGAGAGCGTGGAGAATCACCGCAGGCGCCTGCCGGTGTTCGACGAGTGGGGCATCGTGCCCGCAGGGCACCGCGGGCCCCGCACCAACCTGTGGGCGGCGGAGCCGGAGTTCATGGACGAGTCGTCGGAGCCGGACGAAGGAGAAGACTCCGGCGAGGATGCGGCCCCAAGGGACGCCGACCCCTCCGACGAAGACGAGGCTTCTAGAGGCGCTAACCCCTCAGGGGGCGACGCGGGATCCTCAAGGAGCGCACTGGCGGGCGAGGACATCGAGGTGGTCTCCTCCGGCAGCGATGAGGACGCCTTCCGCGTGGTCCGCTCCCAACGCCCCATGGAGGGGGAGAGAAGCAGCGGCGCAGGGGGACGCCGCGAGCCCCGCTCCAAGGCCCTCCATGACAGGAACGCCGGGGCCGCCACGAGGGATGGTCCCCAAGAGGAGGTAGCAGCGCCTCGCGAGGAGGCCGGAGCAAGCACCCTCCAGCCACCCAAGGGGAAGAAGAGGGTGTGGAGGAGCAACGACGAGTAAGTTTTGGTCCCTTCTTTTCTTTCAGCATTTTGCTTCCGAGAATCCCCTCTTGAAGGATCCTTGCTTGTTTGTGTTTCTTCAGCGTACCCGCGGCGCCGAACAGGCGGCGTCTCCGCAAGCTTGGGGAGGCCGCCAGCGCCACCGAGGAAACGCCTGTGGCCGACGAGCCGCAGCATGGAGCTGACGAGCCGCAGCAGGCGGCTGTCGAGCCGTAGCAGGCGGCCGACGAGCCGCAGCAAGCGGCTGACGAGCCGCGGCTAGAGGCCACTCCTCCCGCAGGTGAGCACCGCGCGGAGGTGGTGGCGGTGGAAGAGGCGATGACGCCTCCAGCTAAGGCAGCTTCTCCCCCCGCAGTTGAGCACCGCGCGGAGGAGGTGATTGAAGTGGCGATGCCTCCGCCAACTCGGGCTGCTACTCCTCCTGCGGCCGAGCACCGCGCAGAGGAGGAAGCGGTGGACGAAGAGGTCGTCATGGAGCCGCCTCCAGAGGCGGAGGAGGCTCCCACAAGGAGGGCAGACGCGCCCGACGCCGCGGTGGACGCGGCCACCACGGAAGGGGCGGGGAGTGCCCCTAAAGAGCAGGAGGCGGAGGCGCCTCTGGAGCCCTCAAACAGCGGAGCCGGGGGCGAGACGACGCCCAGCCCCCAGAGGGCTCTAGCTTTGGGCAGCGAGGAAGGCGCCCATACCAGCCCCCAGGCCGCACTAGAAGCGGTCGTGAGCCCGAGGCAGGAGGCCCCGGGTGCTTCGATGAGCGTCGAGGCCTCTGCGCCCCGCGACGACGTGGGGACCTTGGCGCTGCAGGAGCCGCGCCCTCGTGCGGCCCGCCGCAGGGTTGTCTTCGGCCAAGCGCGGCAGGCGCTTGATGAGCTGGAGGCGCAATATGTCGAGGAAGAACACGCCCGAGAGGAGGAGAGGACAAGGCTCGCTGACACCTGGGCCCTCCTCCACGAGAGGGTGGAGATGTGCCGTCGGCAGGATGCGACGGCCCAGGCGGCGCGCGAAGAGGCGATGCGCTTCGCGAAGGATACCCGCGACAGCGTCAAGCGGGAGGCGGCTGAGGTCATGGACCAGCTGGACACCGCCAGGGAGGCACTGGAGGCGGAGACCACCGCCAAGCACCAAGAGCTAGCGACCGCAGAGCAGAAGCTTGCCGCCGAGTCCGAGGTCGCGAGGGCTAGCCTGAAGGAGCTCCGCGAGTTGCTAGATGCCCGCGAGGGGCAGCTGGCGCCTCGCGAGGCAGAGCTGAAGCGGCGCGAGGAAGAGCTCTCCCTCCGGGAGAAGGAGCTGGACCAGCGCAAGGAGCAGGTCCATCTGCTGGAGGGGGCCCAGGCCACCCGTGAGGGGCAGCTGCAGGAGCGGGAGAACTCGGTGGCCAGGAGCGAGGCCACCCACAAGGAGCGTCACGACAAGGCCAACGCTGACTTCGCGCTGAAGCAGAAGAGGGTCCAGGAGGAGGCCGACGCCAGGGTCGAACGCATCCACCAAAGCCTCGCCGACGACTATGACGCCAAGGCCACGAAGCAAGAGGAGCGCTTCACAACAAAGCGCAACGAGCTCCTGCACCAGATCGAGGGGCTCCAGAAGCAGGAGAAGGAGATGACCTCCTGCCTCCAGCGCGCCAAGGAGGCGCAGACTCGTGCGGAGAGGGAGATTGCCGCCCTGAAGGCGGACCTGAGCGACCTCCAGCAATAGGTGGGGCCGGCCGCGGACCTTGCGGAGCAGGCACGGGACACCGCGCGGCACGGACGGGCCATGACGCGCCAACGCCAGCACATGCTCCACGAGCTGGTCCTCCGCGCGAACGCCATCGGGGACGACATGAGGATCGAGGTCCCCCACTTCCCCACTGGAGGAAGCGACGACGAGGCCGCTTACACGCTCTTCTTCGGGCAATTCCTCGAGAGGGTTGAGGAGGTCGCGAAGAGCTTCGACGAGCGCGTCGTGGCGGAGAGCCGCGATCTCCTTGTCCTCGCCTCCAGCCGCGTCTTCAGCAACCTCTTGAGGCTCTGGCCCTCGTTCGACCTCGAGGCCGTGATGGCGCCGGTCGACATCCGCAGCAAGGCGCGGGAAGCCGCTGAGGTGCTCGCCAGGAAATACGACCAGGTCTTGGTCAATGAAGATGAAGGCGACGGCGAGGAAGATGCCCTGGAGGCGGGGGCTGCCGCGGACGGAGCGGGCACCTCAAGAGGCGCGACAGCTTAAACTCCTTCCTGTAGCTGGACGTGCATGGGGCACATTATCTTAGCGTTTTGGTTGCAACAGCTTTTGTACAGACTGGTTTATTGGAACGTGCTTGTGAATGTCCCTCGGGAAGCTTTTGTCTTTCCCCTTCATGTCTTTTTCGCTCTACGTTTTAGGACCCTCTCTTAGCGCTACACCACCGCCGCTTCGGTATGTGAGAGTCAGGGCTCCACAAGGCCGGGGGGTGTGTGAGGCTTAAAGAAGTAAGAGCTCCTCGAAGCGCGATGCTTGGGGCCCCCCTTTGACGTGCAAGCAGCCCATGAGGCATAGGAGAGAGAAAAGAGACTCGAGGGGCAAAAACCAGCGAGAGGAAATTCAACAAGTGTTTAGACTTAGCTTGACGAGGCGTTTTCGCCTTGGAGAGGGTGTTGGCTCCCTGGCGAGGCGTTGTTGCCTTGGAGAGGGTGCCTGAGGCTTGTTTCCTGCATTTGGACAGATAGGCATACCCACAAGCAATAAATAGCTAGATAATTTGTGCTCGTAGGTTCCTTCATGTGTGTCTCGCAAGGAGAACAAGCTCCAAGGTTTTTGGTGATCCTTGGTGAGTTGACGTGCGCGGGAGCTGACCCATGAGTTCAGAGCTCCTTGGGAGTTGACATGCATGAGAGCTGACCCGCAAGTTCAGAGCTCGGATCCCTTGGGTTTGAGGCACTGCCGGGATGCTCCCGTGGCATGGCACCATGCTAGCCCCCGCTCATGAGATACACAGGATGGATCATACGAGCGAGAATAAACAGCAATAACATAGCAGCTTACCGAAGCAACGAAATATGCTGGCGCGATGCGCAAAAGTTCGAAATGACCTGAAACCGATGTTCATTACACTGGCGTGGCCAGAGACACAAAAAATCCACCATGTCCGGCATGGGGTTCCACATGCTGTGGCTGAGACTCTCGAGGGGGCGTGCTCGTGGCGACGCATGTAGGGAGAGCTCAGAGGGGGCCCCTATGCGGGGGTGGCTTGGAGCCTGCGTTCCACCATGACCGGCATGGGGATCCACCTCGCCAAGGCATGGTGCCTGAAGAGGTTACCTTGCCGAGGCTTGGTGGCTTGGGAGTCTTCTCGAACGGCCCGCGGCAACGTATAGTAGAGAGGGGAGCCCGAAGTTTTTCCTCGTGGAGGATGATGGCGCGTGGCTCTCCCTTGATGCAAAAAATTGCTCGCCGAGGGCGATCAGGGGTAGAACTTGCGCAGGTGCTGGATGTTCCAGGGGTTGGCAACGGGAACGCCGTCCTCCGTCTCGAGCCGCGCAGAGCCAGGCCTGGCGATGTGCACGACTCTGTAGGGGCCTTCCCACATTGGTGAGAGCTTGTGGAGGCCTGCCCTGGAGAGGATTCTCCTCAGGACAAGGTCTCCTACTTCGAGAGTGCGCGGACGGATGTGGCGGCTGTGGTAGCGACGGAGGTCTTGCTGGTACCTTGCCGCTCTCAGGGCCGCATTTCGGCGGAGCCCTTCAAGCAGCACCAGGTCGTCGTTGCGGAGTTCGTCCAGCTCGGCCTCCTTGAAGGCCAAGACTCGTGGAGAGCCATGGGTGATCTCGCTGGGGAGAATGGCTTCGGTGCCATAGACGAGGGAGAACGGCGTCTCACCAGTAGGCTTTGTTGGCGTGGTGCGGATGGACCAGAGCACCGAGGGGAGCTCATCGATCCAGTGCTTGCCGCTGGCCTTGAGGCGGTTGAAGCTTCTCGTCTTGAGGCCCTTGAGCACCTCGGCGTTGGCTCGCTCGGCCTGCCCGTTGCTTCGTGGGTGCGCCACCGAGGCATAGCAGATTTGGGCGCCGAGGCTGCCGCAGTAGGACTTGAAGGCGCCGCTGATGAACTGCGAGCCGTTGTCGGTGACGATGCGATTGGGCACGCCGAAGCGACAGACTAGGCTCCTGATGAATTTTACCGCCGATTTCACCGAGATGGTTCGTACAGGTTCCACCTCAGGCCACTTGGTGAATTTGTCGATGGTGACATAGAGGTAGCGGTAGCCCCCGAGCACTCGCAGGAAAGGTCCCAGCAGGTCCAGCCCCCAGACCGCGAAGGGCCAGGAGAGCGGGATCGTCTGGAGTCCTTGCGCGGGCTGGTGGATTTGCTTGGCATGGAATTGGCATGCGTCGCAGAAAGCTGGATGAACTCCGCAACGACGACCTGGAGTCCTTGCGAGGCGGTGGCCTGCTTGGCGAGGACTGGCTCTTCCCTTTCAGCCACCAAGACCGCGCTTGCCGTCTGAGGAGTGGCTGCAAGATACAGCTTCAGAGGCTCGCGAGGGCGTGGGGCAACCATGATGGGTGGGCTCGCTAGGTATTTCTTCAGGTCCTCAAAGGCCTTTGCTGCTTCAGGGGTCCACTTGAAGGGACCGGACCTCTTCATGATCTTGAAAAATGGCAGCGCCCTCTCGCCGAACTTGGAGATGAAACGGCCAAGGCTGGCCATACATCCCGCCAAGCGTTGCATGTCCTTGAGGCGGCGAGGAGGCTGCATTTGCTCTATGGCCTTGATCTTGTCAGGGTTGGCCTCGATGCCGCGGTGGGATACCAGGAACCCAAGGAGCTTGCCTGAAGGGACCCCGAAGATGCACTTGGCGGGGTTCAGCTTGATGTTGACCTTGCGCAGGTTGGCAAAGGTCTCCTCGAGGTCCTGGATGAGCGTGTTTTCTTCGCGAGTCTTGACCACGATGTCGTCGATGTAGGCCTCTGCATTCCTCCCCATTTGAGCCCCCAAGGCGATCCTCATGAGGCGCTGGAAAGTGGCGTCGGCGTTCTTCAAGCCGAAGGGCATGCAGACGTAGCAGAACACACCACAAGGGGTGAGAAATGCAGTCTTCTCCTCGTCCTCCTTCGCCATCTTGATCTGGTGATAACCAGAGAAGGCATCCAGAGAACAGAGGAGCGCGCAGCCGGCGGTGGAGTCCACAATCTGGTCGATCCTCGGGAGGGGATAAGGGTCCTTGGGGCAGGCCTTGTTGAGGTCGGTGAAGTCGATGCAGAGGCGGCTTCCTCCAGTGTTCTTGGGGACGACCACACCGTTGGCGAGCCAAGTGGGGTGGACCACTTCCTTGATGATGCTGGCCTTCTTCAGCTTCTCTACTTCCTTGACGATGAAGTCTTGTTTCTCTGGCGCCTGGCGCCGCGCTTTTTGCTTGACGGGGCGTGCGTTTGGACACACGGCTAAGTGGTGCTCGATCACCTCCCTCGGTACTCCGTACATATCTGACGGTGTCCATGCGAACATGTCAGAGTTTGCCCTGAGGAAGGCGACGAGCACGCTTTCCTATTTGGGAGGCAGGTTGGCGCCGATGGTGACGCTAGCCCCCGAGCCGCTTGCCTCCAGAGGCACTTGCTTTGTCGCGGCCTTCTCCTGAGAGAACAGCTGCTTCTTCTTCGCGGGGGGCCTCGGGAGGGGTTCCTCATCCTCGTCGGCGGGGGACGCCACCGCGGCAGCCTTGTAGGCCGCTTGCGAGGCATACACGGCGTCTGAGACTACGCCGCGGATGACGATGGTGCCACCCGAGCCAGGGAGCTTGACGAGGTTGTAGGCGTGGTGGGTCACCGCCATGAACTTGGCGAGGGCGGGGTAACCGAGGATGGCGTTGTAGGGCAGGCCGATGTGCGCGACGTCGAAGTCGATTAGCTCGGTGCGGTAGTTGGCCTGTGTGCCGAAAGTGACGGCGAGCCTCACCTGCCCCAAAGGGGTGGTAAGACCCTCTGTCACCCCCGAGAAAGGCCTGGTGGGCATGACCCGCTCGTAGGACACCTGCAGCTTCTCGAAAGTCTCGACGGAGATGACGTTGAGGCCGGCACCCCCATCAATTGTAACAGCCCCATTTTGGTAACTAAAAATATGGGTAAATTTTTCACTTTTTGCATCTCATTTGCATCATGGCATCACTCATTTGAACTTGCCTCACATGAAATAATAAAGGGGCAACAATATAAAACTCAAATGTGATGAAGTAAATGGTGAACAAATTGCAAAGCTACTTAACATATTTGTCCAGGAAGTTCCAAGAACTACCCATTTGATTTTTGCCAATTTTAAATGCTTAGCAAAATCAAATGTTTAAATAAAGCCCTAAAATGCAAGAGGGCAAATTCTGAAATGATGCCACATAAATGATTTTGCAAATGGCCTACAAATTTTATCACAGGCTCCCCATAATATATAAAGGCCCTGTGAATTTTTCCAGAAATTTTAAAAAGGTTTAGAGGCATCAATTAAATACAAAGTGCTACTGGAATTTCTGTAAAAATAGAAAAAGAAAAATCCCTGACAGGGGGGACCCACCTGTCATCCCTCTCTCACTGTGGCGCCAGGAGAAGCACTGGCGCCATGGCCGCCGTGCGCCCGTGGCTTCCCCTGCCTCCTCCTTGCTCCATGGCCCCCATTGGTGAATAAAGGAGACCCCCTCGACCACTTGCTCTCTCTCCCCCCCCTTCCCCCCCCCCCCCGCTACAGGAACCCTAACCCTAAATCGCGCCATGGCCGTGGACTGAACGAGCGCCGCCGCACATCGCCGTCGACTCCGGCCGCTGGGGACAGATCGGTCCGCGCCATCTTCTCCGCTGTGGTCTCCTCTTCCTCCTCCTCCGGTCAATCGGGCCGGGACGCCGTAGATCGAGCCGACGATCCCGTCTTCCTCCTCTCCGTCCGCCGCACCGCCGCCACGATTCCGTCGCCGTCGTTCATCCTCGGCCTCCACCGATCATCTGCACGTGCTCAGGGTGAGCTCACGGTCCTCCTGGACCTCTCCCCTCCCTCTCTCCTCCTCTGGGTCGTCGTTTCGCCGTCGACCCGAACCGTGCCGCCGCCGTGGCTCATCGCCGGCACTTCTCCGGCGACCATTTGGCCACACCCCACCGCCACCTAGATCGCCCCCTCGCGTAGAACCGTTTGGTAGCCGCCGTTAGGGCTAGATCGCCGTGCACCGACGAATCGGTGCACGGCCGTGCCGCCGGTCGCCGCCGCTTCGCGCCGGTTGTGGCACCCCGGCCCAAGTCAAACCTGGCAGTGGGCCGGCCGGTCGACGTGTCTGCCACCGTGGCAGTTGGCCCACCAGTCAGTGGCTCTGGCTAGCCACTGGCCCGGTGAAAAACGTTTCGGCATTAATCTCTGGAATTAAAACAATAAACAGAAAATGATGTTAAACTTTGAAATTGCATAACTTTTGAACCATAAGTCCAAAAAATGCAAACAATATACCAAAATGCTCAGGAGGGAATTATCTATTTCTTAGTACCCTTTGTTGAATTAATTGAACAAAATAATTTGCCTTTATTTAATAAATACAAAGGGGGCAGAATTAATACCCAAATTCAAAAATCCATAACTTTATAGATAATGCCTCAAAAATTGTGAACAAGGTCTTAAAATGATCAGGGGATAAATGCCTACCTGCTAGTGAGGTTTACAAGTTGGTTTGAATTTTGTAAATTTCCATTGAAATTGAATTAAGTAAAATGGCAGATTTAAATCAATAGTTAGTAAATTCATAACTTCATGACAATTGCTCCAAAAATTATAAATGAGATCTATGAATGTTCAGGAAAACAACATCTCCATGTTAGTTCCATTTCCATGCTTAATGAACATTTAAATTGCTGTTTAATTAAAATGATTAACATGGCAGATTCAAATTCCAATTTTGAATAATTCATAACTTGAGTTTTGCTTATCCAAAAATTATGAATAAAAGCTTAAAATGTTCAGTAATCAACCCACTACAAGTTAATGTCATTTTTGAGAGTTGTAGAATTAATTTTGGTGCTGTTCATTAAAATTAAATAAAATGGCAGAATTAAATCAAATATTGGAATTATCATAACTTGTTGAATAATAACTCAAAAATTGCAAATGATATACCAAAATGATCAGTGGATTAATACCTATCTAATAATGCCATTTTCATGCATATTTACCTCATAATTCAGTACTGGATGCTTTGGTTAATCACCTAATTCACTAAGTTAAAGATGGAGTTTTAACCCGTTAATCATAATAATTGATGTAGGGGTTCCATTTAACTTGTGGGACATGCCCAAATACTTTTTATTGCATAATATGACCATTTCATCATGATTGTGCATTGCACCTTGTCTTCGTGTTATTTATTTTGTTTCTTGTCATTGTTGGGTTCCGTTAGATTCAGGAGTCGAGGTTCTACCACAATACCTCGACAACCAGCGCGACCATCGTTATCAACAAGGCAAGAGCTAACCTAACCTTCTTGGCATATCTCATCCTATTAGTACAATTATTTTATCCACCATAATATTGCATTCGATTCTAGCAACAACTTTGTTCAGTGGATAGAATTCCTATAACTTGCATGTTCCCTGAACCATTACTAGGTTTCCCTACCTATGAACCATAGCTTGATGTGTTGGCCTGAGATAAATAATATCTGATGTATGTTATGCTTAGATATGCTTAGCCATGCTTCGTCGAATGCTTAAGTTGTCCGTTGATTATATTCCATAATTGTGAAGTGGATGAAATGTTCGGACAGAGGTGGATACTTGTGTTACTAATAAATTGCTAAAAGGCTTGGATGAGTTGCCAACAAGGTTGTTGGTGTTTTTCCTCATTCTTGCCGCCTAGGCTGAGAGTGCTTTTAGCTAGAACCAAGAAACCGAGCGTGCTTCCAACGGTGGGGGCATATGGAACCCCCTTTAACCGAATAATTAGTGCGGGTGTATCCAAGGGTCCTCTAGTTTGCGCTTTCCATTTGCGTGTGAGTTGGATGGAAGAAAAAGATGATGATGATGATGGTGGTGTTAGGAGTGGCGATGAGGCAGGGGCTGAAATAGGCTGGGTAAACTTGTCCTGTCGTCACGATGACCCTTGGTTAGTCTCATGCTTTGTAAAGGTTTAACCGCGCCCGCCCTGCCGGCTTTCCCCGAAAGAGAGCTAAATGATCAGGCAAGGGGTCGGACGGTACCAGTGGTAAAAACAGTACACCCCTGCAGGGTTTAATCTTTTCGAAAAGCCGTGTCCACGGTTATGGACAAAATCTTGGGAAAGGCGGATTAGCTCATAGAAAACCTGAACCTGATCTCAATTAAAATCTGGCAGCTAAAGGTTGCAACTCAACGTGTGATAAAAGGTTCATTTCCTCGAGGGAGATTCGAGGGAGTGCCTTGGTGGAGTTAAATGGTGATTCTGATGACAGTAGGTCCCGTGGGACCGAAGAAGGAAAGTTTACTATCTTATCCCCTTATGAAAATCTCTGAGTAGTCGATACCATGAGTCTTAGTCTTCGGAAGGATGAAAAACTAGCTTTATGCAAAAACAACCATATATAGCTTTGAAGCCTTCGTCAGCATCGGGCCTATATCGCCCTACTAATTCTTGCGAGTACGTCGTACTCAGCCTTGCTTTGTTGATTATTACTTGTTTCAGAGGAGGACGTCACCGAACAAGAAGGTGGGTTCTACGTTGACATCGACGAGTAGTCTGGGGTTCCCAGGTGGCAGCTTGGGACATCGGAACAAGCTGGCATGGGTTATGTTATGTTAAGGCCTCTTAGGCCATAATTTGGATCTTGTTGTTTAGACGACTATATTTGCTTCCGCTTGTGTAATGATATGTCTGTGAACTCTGATGTGTCATTTGTATCTTACTCAATTATATGAGTTGCTCTATGATTTCTTTGTGTCATAGAGTATGTGATGTGCCAGTTGTTCCACAAGTCTTGATCTCTTAATTATACGTGAAAGCGATGTCTGAGCTTATGGCATGATCGAGGTGTTGTGTGCCGATGATCCATTCCGAGCACGCCTGCCAATGTGTTTTGGCCTGGGATTGGTAAACCCAGTAACCCTCGATTGTGTAGCATGACCGGTTACACAACGTTTCACTGTATAGTTCTGGGGTCGGGGCGCTACAAATTGGTATCAGAGCAGTACTGCCTGTAGGAAACCCGTTCTATTGGTCGAAGTTGAGTCTAGTGTAGTAAAAAAAAATATATATATATTTATGAACTGAAAATGAGTTGTGACAACCCTCTTAGGTTTCTTTTTACTCCTTACCCAACTCGCTCTAACTCTGAGTCACCTTACCTCTATTTGATTTTGAAGTTGGGTCAAATCTTAGGTTCACGGGGTTGGTTCCTACCTTTAGTTTATTGGTTAGGTTGTTTTCGTTTCCAGAAACCGAAGTAAACTCCGTTGTTCTCACCCAATGAAGAAAAGGTTCAAGACATCCAAAGCCTTTGAAACGTTTCGCACCTAATCGGGTATTCCTCTCTTTGAGCTATGGCCCATGGTCTTGAACCGAAGGTCCCGGATTGTACTGGAATTCTGGTGTATTGATTCATGAGGGTTGTCACCCATATGAGCATTATGCTATTTGTGAGTCCCAGTACATGAAGCTGATCTTTAACCCAAGATCTTTTCCGTTGAACCACCTAATGGGTTTTATTCCAACTGGCTTATTTCTGCTAAGTTCAATTATTTTTCCCTACCATGTTGATGCGATGATACATGTTCTTCCTTGCTCACTCCTGCTAAATTGTTGTCACAGTGGTCGCTTAGTCTGGGATGGATAATAACTGTGTCCTTGTTCATATCTCCAGAATGGCTCCTACCCGTCGTGGTGAGCAAGGCAACCCTGAGCTACCGCCGCCACCCTCTATGGCGGAGGTACTGATGATCATCGAGGAGGGCCGTCTGCGCAATGAGAATCTTCTCGCGCAGTTAGTGCAGCAAGGGGCTCGGAGAAATACTGAATGTAACAATCTCAATGACTTCCTGAAGTCCCAGCCTCCCACCTTCGCCTATGCCAAGGAGCCGTTGGATGCTGATGATTGGCTGCGTGCCCTGGAGCGCAAGTTTACCGCGCTACATGTTCCGGCTGCAGAACAAGTGAATTTTGCAACCTACCTTCTGATGGGAGCCGCTGGCTCTTGGTGGGAAAGCCATGTGGCAATGACTGCTGCTGGTCATGTATTCACCTGGGAGGAATTCCGCACTGCCTTCCGTGCGGCTTACATCCCCCAGCCAGTCATGGACTTGAAGAGAAGGGAGTTCCTGAATCTGAACCAGGGACGGATGGATCTCCAAGCTTATGGGCCGGGAGTTCAATCACCTGTCTCGCTACGCCCCACGGGATGTGACCAATGATGAGGACCGGCAATATCTGTTCCGCAAGGGACTGAATCCGCAGCTTCGTTATGAGCTGTTGCCCTTCAAGTTCCCGTCTTTTCAGGAGCTGTACAATCAGGCTCTCACTCTGGAGCAAGGCAGAAAGGAGCTAGAGGCTTCCAGGAAGTTAGCTCCAGTGGACAATCAGGACTCTTCTTCTTCCGAAGCCAAGAAGCGCAGGGTATTCGTGCCGTTCAGTTCGGTGCCCCGTGCTCCTTTCGTACCCAAGCCTACAGGACACGAGCCACCTCCGCCTCGCCCAGCTACATCGACTGTGGGTGCGGCTGGAGGTGGGTATCGTCCTCAGCTGTCTGCGCCACCAAGGCTCACTTGTTTCAGCTGTGGCCAGCCGGGCCACTTCTCTAGGGAGTGCCCTCAGAATGCACCTGCACCAGCTCCCCCTACACCCGCTGCCAAGGCCACAACTGTTAGCCGTGGTCGACTGAACCACGTCTCTGCTGAAGGAGCTGAGGAGGACCCCAGTGTTCTCATGGGTACGTTTCAAATCGATGGATATCCAGTTTCAGTTTTATTCGATTCCGGAGCATCTCATTCATTCATACACATAGATTTTGCACATAGCCGACAAATAGCGTTGGTGAACATGGATCTCCCTCTAGTGATCAAAACACCAGGCTCTAGTTGGCACACCCACTGGATGGCTCAGGAGGTCCAGATTGCTATGGCGACAATCCCTTTTCCGTTCTCGTTGATAGCACTGAAGTTAGAAGGGCTAGATGTCATTCTGGGCATGGATTGGCTGGCCAACTATCAGGCTAACCTAGATTGTGCTGCCAAGACTGTCATAGTAAACCACCCAACATACGGACTAGTGCGTTACTGGTCCCCATGTTCCAAAATTCCAACCACCACCACTCCTTCTCCACCAGAGACCAACCTCTACCTTATGGAGGGTGTCACCCCACCGGTGATGCATGAGGTAGAGGTAGTGTGTGATTTCCCCGATATTTTTGCTGAAGAGTTGCATGGCATGCCACCTGATCGAAGAGTGGAGTTTGTCATTGAATTGACTCCGGCAACCGGCCCAAACTCCAGGAGTCCTTACCGCGTGTTAGCGGGAGAGCTAACTGAACTGGAGAGGCAACTCGAAGAACTGCTGGAAAAAGAATTTACCCATCCGAGTAGCTCGCCTTGGGGCCGCCCGGTCCTTTTTGTCAAGAAAAGGGATACCGACGTTGATCACCGCCCTTCAAAAGCTAACAAGTATCCTACCCCTCGACTAGCTGACTTATTCCATCAGATAGCTGGTGCAACCGTCTTCTCCAAGATGGATCTGAGGTCAGGATACCATCAGATCAGAACCAGGAGGGAGGATATCCCGACGACGCTCCTCACTACTCAATATGGCTCATATGAGTATACCCCGGCAGAAAAGCTATGGTAACAAGCACCATCAGAGGGCTCACCATGAAATTAGTGACAAAGCCCATATCCGAGTCGTTTCCCTCTGAGGCGTTCGCCGTTTCGGAATCAAGGGAAAATTGACACCTCTTTTGCTCCATCAAGTTCCTCAAATTCCGGTGGCCTAACCGTGCTAAAGAAGAAGCAACTTGGGAACGTGAAACTAGTCTTCGTCAGGAACATCCCGCCTTCCTCACTCAAGCCTAGAATCTCGGGACGAGATTCCTGTAAGGGGGGTAGAGTTGTAACAGCCCCATTTTGGTAACTAAAAATATGGGTAAATTTTTCACTTTTTGCATCTCATTTGCATCATGGCATCACTCATTTAAACTTGCCTCACATGAAATAATAAAGGGGCAACAATATAAAAATCAAATGTGATGAAGTAAATGGTGAACAAATTGCAAAGCTACTTAACATATTTGTCCAGGAAGTTCCAAGAACTACCCATTTGATTTTTGCCAATTTTAAATGCTTAGAAAAATCAAATGTTTAAATAAAGCCCTAAAATGCAAGAGGGCAAATTCTGAAATGATGCCACATAAATGATTTTGCAAATGGCCTACAAATTTTATCATAGGCTCCCCATAATATATAAAGGCCCTGTGAATTTTTCCAGAATTTTTAAAAAGGTTTAGAGGCCTCAATTAAATACAAAGTGCTACTGGAATTTCTGTAAAAATAGAAAAAGAAAAATCCCTGACAGGGGGGACCCACCTGTCATCCCTCTCTCACTGTGGCGCCAGGAGAAGCACTGGCGCCATGGCCGCCGTGCGCCCGTGGCTTCCCCTGCCTCCTCCTTGCTCCATGGCCCCCATTGGCGAATAAAGGAGACCCCCTCGACCACTTGCTCTCTCTCCCCCTCCTTTCCCCCCCCCCGCTGTAGGAACCCTAACCCTAAATCGCGCCATGGCCGTGGACTGAACGAGCGCCGCCGCACATCGCCGTCGACTCCGGCCGCTGGGGACAGATCGGTCCGCGCCATCTTCTCCGCCGTGGTCTCCTCTTCCTCCTCCTCCGGTCAATCGGGCCGGGACGCCGTAGATCGAGCCGACGATCCCGTCTTCCTCCTGTCCGTCCGCCGCACCGCCGCCACGATTCCGTCGCCGTCGTTCATCCTCGGCCTCCACCGATCATCTGCACGTGCTCAGGGTGAGCTCACGGTCCTCCTGGACCTCTCCCCTCCCTCTCTCCTCCTCTGGGTCGTCGTTTCGCCGTCGACCCGAACCGTGCCGCCGCTGTGGCTCATCGCCGGCACTTCTCCGGCGACCATTTGGCCACACCCCGCCGCCACCTAGCTCACCCCCTCGCGTAGAACCATTTGGTAGCCGCCGTTAGGGCTAGATCGAAGTGCACCAACGAATCGGTGCACGGCCGTGCCGCCGGTCGCCGCCGCTTCGTGCCGGTTGTGGCACCCCATCCCAAGTCAAACCTGGCAGTGGGCCGGCCGGTCGACGTGTCTGCCACCGTGGCAGTTGGCCCACCAGTCAGTGGCTCTGGCTAGCCACTGGCCCGGTGAAAAACGTTTCGGCATTAATCTCTGGAATTAAAACAATAAACAGAAAATGATGTTAAACTTTGAAATTGCATAACTTTTGAACCATAAGTCCAAAAAATGCAAACAATATACCAAAATGCTCAGGAGGGAATTATCTATTTCTTAGTACCCTTTGTTGAATTAATTGAACAAAATAATTTGCCTTTATTTAATAAATACAAGGGGGGCAGAATTAATACCCAAATTCAAAAATCCATAACTTTATAGATAATGCCTCAAAAATTGTGAACAAGGTCTTAAAATGATCAGGGGATAAATGCCTACCTGCTAGTGAGGTTTACAAGTTGGTTTGAATTTTGTAAATTGCCATTGAAATTGAATTAAGTAAAATGGCAGATTTAAATCAATAGTTAGTAAATTCATAACTTCATGACAATTGCTCCAAAAATTATAAATGAGATCTATGAATGTTCAGGAAAACAACATCTCCATGTTAGTTCCATTTCCATGCTTAATGAACATTTAAATTGCTGTTTAATTGAAATGATTAACATGGCAGATTCAAATTCCAATTTTGAATAATTCATAACTTGAGTTTTGCTTATCCAAAAATTATGAATAAAAGCTTAAAATGTTCAGTAATCAACCCACTACAAGTTAATGTCATTTTTGAGAGTTGTAGAATTAATTTTGGTGCTGTTCATTAAAATTAAATAAAATGGCAGAATTAAATCAAATATTGGAATTATCATAACTTATTGAATAATAACTCAAAAATTGCAAATGATATACCAAAATGATCAGTGGATTAATACCTATCTAATAATGCCATTTTCATGCATATTTACCTCATAATTCAGTACTGGATGCTTTGGTTAATCACCTAATTCACTAAGTTAAAGATGGAGTTTTAACCCGTTAATCATAATAATTGATGTAGGGGTTCCATTTAACTTGTGGGACATGCCCAAATACTTTTTATTGCATAATATGACCATTTCATCATGATTGTGCATTGCACCTTGTCTTCGTGTTATTTATTTTGTTTCTTGTCATTGTTGGGTTCCGTTAGATTCAGGAGTCGAGGTTCCACCACAATACCTCGACAACCAGCGCGACCATCGTTATCAACAAGGCAAGAGCTAACCTAACCTTCTTGGCATATCTCATCCTATTAGTACAATTATTTTATCCACCATAATATTGCATTCGATTCTAGCAACAACTTTGTTCAGTGGATAGAATTCCTATAACTTGCATGTTCCTTGAACCATTACTAGGTTTCCCTACCTATGAACCATAGCTTGATGTGTTGGCCTGAGATAAATAATATCTGATGTATGTTATGCTTAGATATGCTTAGCCATGCTTCGTCGAATGCTTAAGTTGTCCGTTGATTATATTCCATAATTGTGAAGTGGATGAAATGTTCGGACAGAGGTGGATACTTGTGTTACTAATAAATTGCTAAAAGGCTTGGATGAGTTGCCAACAAGGTTGTTGGTGTTTTTCCTCATTCTTGCCGCCTAGGCTGAGAGTGCTTTTAGCTAGAACCAAGAAACCGAGCGTGCTTCCAACGGTGGGGGCATATGGAACCCCCTTTAACCGAATAATTAGTACGGGCGTATCCAAGGGTCCTCTAGTTTGCGCTTTCCATTTGCGTGTGAGTTGGATGGAAGAAAAAGATGATGATGATGATGGTGGTGTTAGGAGTGGCGATGAGGCAGGGGCTGAAATAGGCTGGGTAAACTTGTCCTGTCGTCACGATGACCCTTGGTTAGTCTCATGCTTTGTAAAGGTTTAACCGCGCCCGCCCTGCCGGCTTTCCCCGAAAGAGAGCTAAATGATCAGGCAAGGGGTCGGACGGTACCAGTGGTAAAAACAGTACACCCCTGCAGGGTTTAATCTTTTCGAAAAGCCGTGTCCACGGTTATGGACAAAATCTTGGGAAAGGCGGATTAGCTCATAGAAAACCTGAACCTGATCTCAATTAAAATCTGGCAGCTAAAGGTTGCAACTCAACGTGTGATAAAAGGTTCATTTCCTCGAGGGAGATTCGAGGGAGTGCCTTGGTGGAGTTAAATGGTGATTCTGATGACAGTAGGTCCCGTGGGACCGAAGAAGGAAAGTTTACTATCTTATCCCCTTATGAAAATCTCTGAGTAGTCGATACCATGAGTCTTAGTCTTCGGAAGGATGAAAAACTAGCTTTATGCAAAAACAACCATATATAGCTTTGAAGCCTTCGTCAGCATCGGGCCTATATCGCCCTACTAATTCTTGCGAGTACGTCGTACTCAGCCTTGCTTTGTTGATTATTACTTGTTTCAGAGGAGGACGTCACCGAACAAGAAGGTGGGTTCTACGTTGACATCGACGAGTAGTCTGGGGTTCCCAGGTGGCAGCTTGGGACATCGGAACAAGCTGGCATGGGTTATGTTATGTTAAGGCCTCTTAGGCCATAATTTGGATCTTGTTGTTTAGACGACTATATTTGCTTCCGCTTGTGTAATGATATGTCTGTGAACTCTGATGTGTCATTTGTATCTTACTCAATTATATGAGTTGCTCTATGATTTCTTTGTGTCATAGAGTATGTGATGTGCCAGTTGTTCCACAAGTCTTGATCTCTTAATTATACGTGAAAGCGATGTCTGAGCTTATGGCATGATCGAGGTGTTGTGTGCCGATGATCCATTCCGAGCACGCCTGCCAATGTGTTTTGGCCTGGGATTGGTAAACCCAGTAACCCTCGATTGTGTAGCATGACCGGTTACACAACGTTTCACTGTATAGTTCTGGGGTCGGGGCGCTACATCAATGAGCGTCTTAGAGACGGCGATGTTGTTGATGGTGGGGGTGCAGACCAGCGGGATGGTGCCCACAGTCGAGGTGGACTTGGGGTGGTCGGTGGAGTCAAAGGTGATGGGGCACTGGGACCACTTGAGGGGCCTGGAGGCCTCGACTCCAGGAAGGGCTGCCGCGACCTCGCGAGCGAATTGCTTGAAGTGGCGGTTGGAACGAGGGGCCTAAGCCCCGTCGAGGATGCAAGCGGCTCCACGAGGCACCTGGTAGCCCTCGTCAGCCTCGGCAGGTAGGTTGTCGTTCGCGGGTTGGGCGGTGTTGGCTTGGGGGTTTTGCTGGTAGTTGTCGTTGTAGTTGCTCCAGCGTCGCCCCCCGCGACCGCCGCGGCCGCCGTCGCGGCCTCCGCGGCCCTGCTGCCGATCATTTCCCTCGCGAGCCTCGCGAGCCTCGCGAGCCTCACAAAGCCTCTTGAGGTCGTAGCAGTCCTCGGTGGCGTGGGAGTGCCTGTTGTGGTAGATGCAGAAAGGGCGATCGTCCTTCTTCTCGGGTCCTGCGGCTGGAGTGGCAGCTTGGCGAGGCTGCTTGGCGTCGGGTTCGGCCGCGAGGACCGCAGTAGTCTTGCGTTCCTCGATGGGATCCCCTGGCTCGTTCTTGACGAATAAGCGGTCCTCCTCAGCCTTGGCGCACTTGTCCGCCAAGTCGAAGAGCTTGACGACGGTGGTGATGTTGTCGTGGATGCCAAGCTTCTCGAGCATCCGCACATCCGTGACCCCAGCCTGGAAGGCCGAGATGACCTGCGCGTCGGTGGCGTTGGGGATCTTGTTGCGCACCTGGCTGAAGCGCTGGATGTACTTGCGGAGGGTCTCGCTAGGCTTCTGGCACACGGCGCGGAGGTCGTTGTAGGTGAGGCCGCGCTCGTACGTGCCCTTGAAGTTGGCGACGAAGCACCGGCAGAGGTCTTCCCAAGTGTTGATGGACTCGGCGGGGAGGTTGGTGAGCCATGAGGACGCAGAGTCCTTGAGGGCCATGGGGAACCAGTTCGCCATGACCCTGCCGTCGCCCCCGGCGGCCTGGATGGCCAGAGTATAGAGCTGCAGGAACTCCAGGGGTTGTTCTTGCCGTCGTAGCGCGGAGGAAGATCCGGCCGGAAATTGACCGGCCAGACGACGCGACGGAGGCTGCAAGTGAACGCGGTCGTCATGCCGTAGGTGACCGTGCCGTTGGCGAGGGTGGCGCGGAGGTGGCGCCCAGTGGTGGCGACGTCCTGAACGGTGCGGTTGCGGCGGTCCTGCCCACGCTCGATGCTCACGCGTGCATCCTCGGGGGCTCGCTGCACGATTTGGCAGTCGTGCGGTGACGACGCGTGCGATGCAGCGCGGCCGTCACGAGGGGGAGCCCCCACTGGAGTGGGTTGCGGTGGAGCCGGTGGAGCTGGAGCGGGAACGGGAGCGGGGTGACGAGGAGGAACGGGAGGAGCGTGAGGCGCGCCGTGGGCTACGTCCCCTGCGCGGGCAGAGAGGACCAGCGAGCGAGACGGTGCAGGAGCGGCAGCACGAGCGGCGCTGATGAGCTCGGAGACGCGGTTGAGCCAGGCCTCCTGGCCTCCGGCGTGGGGCGGTACTGCAGCAGCTCCTGCGCCATGAGAAGCGCAGTCGCCGAGCTGGGCGCAGGGCGGCCCAGCGAAGAAGCAGCACGGTCCTACGAGGGGTGCAGGGAGGAGGCTTCCTCCTCGCCGAACTTGTCCTCAGCGTGGTCGATGTCGTCGTCCTCCGGGTGCTCGACGCGGGGCTCGGGGTCGACTTGGCGCTCCGGAGTAGCACTCCCACGCGGGCGGCTGCGCGGGCGACCGGCAGGAGGAGCAGTGGTGACGCTAGCCGTCCGGCGAACGAGACGTTCAGCACGAGAGCCGGCCATGGCTGTGTCGAGGATGAAGACGCGCCTCAGCCCCCTACCTGGCGCGCCAAATGTCAGAGATCTGCCCCAGGAACTAGGGATGTCTCTCAAGGTATCGTGTAAGGGGCTGAACGCGGAGTCAAACAACCCTCAACTTGCTCCGGCGACGGGGCTCGTCGGACTCGCTACGGGACACACTGCAGAGATGGACACAAGATCTTACCCAGGTTCAGGGCCCTCTTTGGGAGGTAAAACCCCTACGTCCTGCTATGGTGTATTGCACTGCTTGGAGAGGTTTACAGTACAAGGAGAGCTTGACGAGCTCGGTGGTGTCTAACAATGGCTAACCCTAGATCTCAAGTTGCCAAGGATTGAACTAGATGCCAACCCTTTGCTTGGCCGTGCTCCCCCTCCATTATAGGCGTCCTGGACCTCTTCTGCCCAAACATTTGGGCGGGAAGGGCTACCACATGACGACAAGGGAAGGAGCAGGGTGCACGATAAAGGTGAAGTCCACCAAAAAGGTGAAGCCCGTGGACACGGTCCACGGCAGGGGAGCGGCGTCACCAAAGCTGGAAAAGGCCACCGACCAACCAGGACGGTGGGCTGGCGCTTGCTGAGGTGGGTTGTGACCCCTGGTGACGTCGTCCTTGGAGCGTAGCTGCAGACGGTTCCCTTATCACCAAAGAGGCAATACTCGTTGTCCGCTTTGCTTGGCACTGCTTTGTTGACTGCTTTATACATGGAAACGGCAACTGTGGCGTCGTCGTCATAGCACGCAGACGCGCGCGTCACTCTGCACATGGTGCAGAGCCCATGTGCGCTCCGCCGCGGAGGCAGAGATGGCTTCGTGAGGAAGGGGCCTCGCGAGGCAAAAAGCCTCGCCGAGCCCTTCGGCTTGGTCCTTAGCAGAATTGCGGGTGGCGCCGGAGACGCCTTGTCGAGTTGCGATCCCTCACCAAGGGAAAGAACCCTCGGCGAGGACAAAAGGTCCTTCGCGAGGGAAAAAACCCTCGCGAGGCTCGCCAGGCTTGGAGAGCCTGGTCCTTAGCGAAAATCGTCCAAAGAATCTTGTGGGCCCTGGCAGGCCGGCCCGTGGTACCCTGATTTCCACTGTGCTGACACAAGCTATGCTCTTGATGTTGCAAAGGTCTCCGAAAAAACTTGATATTTGGCATTGCGCCTAGCTAAAAGGCGTTAAAGAAAAGCGCTTGTTGGGAGGCAACCCATCTTTTATTTTCAGTTTACTTTTTAATTTTCTTGAGTCATGAAGTTATTACCTCTGTAGCAACTTCATTTTATATTTTTCTTTTGGTTTTTTGTGCAAAGTTTAGCCTCTAATGCATTGAAAGTGCGAGGTATTGTGTTGCTGTCCAAAAACAGATTCTGTGCGCCTGTTGCACGAAAATCCTAAAATCGCCAGAATCTTATCTTTTTCTGATAATTTTTGACAGAAAGCCTGATGCTTTTATATATCTTTCGTTAGTTTTAAGTTTTTTGATTTGAGCTGCAGAAGTTCCTCGAAAAATTCGATCTTTACAGACTATTCAGATTTTGATAAATTCTGCTTTTATTTTGCATTTGTCTCTTTACCATCGTCATATGTGATACTCTAGGGGTAGAGTGCCACATTGAGGCTTAGTAAACAGTAGCTAATGTTTAATAAAGTTGGTTTGCAATCTGTCATGAGTTGAACACATGTGCATTTTAATTTATGAGCACTAACCCTCTAATTAAATTATGAGAAGTTTTGTGTGAAGGGAGTTTTTAAGTTCCAAAGGAGAGGAATATGAAGAAATCGAGGATGGATCAAAGCTCAAGGTTGGGGATGCCCCCATGGCACCCCCTCTGAATATCAAGAACTATCAAGAGTCAAAGCTTGGGGATGCCCAAGGCACCCCCTCATGTTCATCGACTATCATAAGGTCGTCTTCGTTGAACTTTGTTTTTATCACTTTACATATTATGTGCTATGCTTGGAGCGTCTTTTTACTTTCATTTTTTTCTATTTGTTTGCTGGTCATATCATTGTTGGATCCTAGCTTAATTTGTGTGGGAGAGAGACACGCTCCGCTTTTTCGTTTGAATACTCCTTTGCTTCGCTTATATCTTTTTGATTATTCTTAGCTACTGTTTGTTTTCTAGTAAGCTCTCGCTTTTAGCTTTTATCTTGTCTAGAGATGCTAGTTGTTAAGTTAAACTCTCTTGTTCTTCACTTATACTTGTTGGAGAGTTGTTGTTGAAAAATTGCTTGAATTGTCAATGCGACAAAATGCTGTTTGTGTGATGATAGAATAAAATGAAAAGCCTGCATGGTTTTGTAGATCATGGTGTGGATACTTGATGCTTCTCAATTGTTTTGAGATGTTAAGTTGAATGCTTAAACTTGCTGGTTATTTGAGTGAAATTGATTAGTAAAGAAATATGGTTGAAAGCTTGAAATTGTGTGGTTTTTCACAGTTGTTAATTCATAGTGGTAATCTTTCCATCAAAAGAATTGTTTGGTCAACAAGGGAGACGATGTAGAGTTTTTATGGTTATGATCGGTAAATGTCTTATGTTGTTCTGTTACCGGTTATTGTTAGATGTTTGCTTCAAATACCTTATTTGCTAAGCCTAAAAATTCGTACTGAGTGTATGGTTCACTCGTGCATCCAATCCCCAAAGCCAAACTTTCTTGCCAGCTGAGTCCACCATATCTACCTATGCATGGTATTTCCTACCATTCCAAGTAAATTTGTCATGTGCTACCTTTAAAAATTCAAAATACTTCTTCTTTGTGCCTCTGTTTTTAAGCTCATGAGGGAGCAGTAGAGAGCTAGATATAACTTGTGACAAGCGAGGTCATTTCCCCCCTTTTTTCACCTGGTGTTGATGGATTACGTCTTCACTTGAATCAACCCAAGAGCAGCTTAAGCAAAAATATAAATATAACTCACAATTCTCCTCCGCGCAATGCAAATCTGAGAAATCAGACCAAACATTGTACAGTGGTGAAACCAAAGAGAAAGAAGAGCGTACTCGCTCTTCTAAGAACTAGCTGCTCTCACAAGTCTAAAAACCTTGCTTGTCATGAGGGACTAGATAGTTTCTCTGTTGTGAAGTCGTTGACGAAAGCATGCATACCCCAAAATCATTTTACTTTTGTTTTAAAATCAAAAAGCTCTAGCACATGACTAATCCCTGCTTCCCTCTGCGAAGGGCCTTTCTTTTACTTTTAATGTTGAGTTAGTTTTCCCTTTTTCCTTCTATCTCCACAAAAGCAAATATCTAGCATTGACCCCGGGTATCGTTGAGCATATTACATTATCAAGATTAAACATGAATCTTTATATTGACTTTATCTATAAGATAAGCCGTTGGAAGTTGAAGCTCTTTGCTAATGCTTACATCTTCCTTTGTGTTGATTCTCAAACACTTTTGTCATGGAATTATTATCCTTGTAAATTAGTCAAATATATTGATCACATTGTTTTCATGTCTTTGACATACTATTTATGAAAGGTTTTGCTTGGATGATTCAACTTGTTTATTCATTGCTTTCTTTCTATCAATTATAAACAATTGTTTTGTATCTCTTCATTCACATCTTTTGATTTGCATTACTATCTTGATCAAGAATGTGTTGGTTGCATGTCTCATAAAAAATTATTTGTTATCACTTACCTACTCGAGGACGAGTAGGAGTTAAGCTTGGGGATGTTGATACGTCTCAAACGTATCTATAATTTTTGAGTGATCCATGCTAGTTTTGTGATATTGTCACATGTTTTTACTGTCATTTACATCATTTTATGCATTTTGTCGGACTAACCTATTGACAAGATGCCAAGTGCTAGTTCCCTGTTTTTGCTGTTTTTGTGTTTCAAAAATTTACTTCTGGAAATATTCTCGGAATTGGACCAAAATTTACGGAGATTATTTTTACGCCAAGACGAAGACGGAGTCCGAAGGGCAGCCTCGGAGGCGACCCACAGGGCCCAGGCGGGCTGCTGCCGCGGCCTAGGGGGACCCGCGGGTGGGACCCGCCCCTGCCCGTGGGGCACCTCCTCGGCTCCCTCCGACGCCTATAAAATCAGAAATAACCTAAAAACGTCAAGGGCGGCGATTATTTTCCAGAAACTCGACCCCGACGCGCCGACACCGAGAACCCTAGTTCGGGGTCCAATCTGAAGCTGATCCCGGCACTCTGCCGAAGGGGAGATCGATCCCGGAGGGCTTTTCATCCTCATGCCTTCCTCCGGGATGATTCGTGAGTAGTCTCACCTTGGACTACGGGTCCATGGCAGTAGCTAGTTGGTAGTCTCTCTCTCTTGTGCTTCATGTCTTATGATCTTGTGAGCTGCCTAACATGATCAAGATCGATTATTGTAATGATATGTGACGTGTTTGCTGGGATCCGATGGATTATGAAGTTATGTTCAGATTGTGCATGATTCTTATATGAGTAATTTATGTTCTTTCATGCTCTCCGATGTGCGTAGTTACTTTGGCCAAGTGATTGTGTGTATCTCCAAGAGAGGGTATTTATGCTAGATAGTGGGTTCATGCCCCCTTTTGTTCCTGGGCACGAGTGACAGAAACGTCTAAGGGCGAGGGTGTGCTGTTGCTACTAAGGGTAAAACAGCGGTGTTAATGTCTGTTTTGATATTAGTATTGCTTACTTCATGCACTTTACTTAATGCAATTGTCTGTTGCTTGCAACTTAATACCGTTGGGTGACAGGCTGGATAGCGATCCCACGGTGGACTTTTTAGACAAAGACGCAGTTGGACTCAACGGTCTTTGTTCCTTGTCGTGATGCCTCCATAAATATTATCATGTCCTTTTTGTCATGATCTTGTCAATTGCCTAGCTGTAATTCGTTCACCCATCACATGCATATTTTATTTACTTGAGAGACTCCACTAGTGAACCCATGGCCCCCGGTCCATCATTCTACATTGTTTACAACCTCATTTACTTGCTTTTAATCATCATTACTCCTCTGGTCACTTTTCATATTTTATCTATTTCATCATACAATTAACCGCTTTGTTTTTTGCGAGACCGGAAATATTGACAACCTTTCCGCCGTTGGGGGCAAAGTATTTTGGTTGAGTGTGTGCAGGTCCACGTCTGTTGAAGGTCAAGCGCCAGAGATCTTCAACATTCACCTCGTTGTTGATTTCAAAGTCCTACTGGTTCGATAAACCTCAGTTCGTTAAACGAGGGAAAACTGTTACTAGCTGCAATTCCGCCTTCGCTTGGAGCACCACCCAACTTATCAATATCTACCATTAGATTTCTCTCTTCCATTTCTTTGCAAAATATCCATTACTTGTTTGCTATATTTCCAAGGGTTGCATTTGTCATCCTCTTTCCAACAAAATTGGTTTCATGTCATTTGGACTTTATTTGCAAAAGATATAACTTTTCCGGTTTGCAAATGAGAAGGTTTACCTTTCTACGTTTGGTTTTATCCTCACATGATGGACTATGATGTTTCTCTGCATAATCTTGAAGGGCTCTTCCTTGCGATTCCAACGAGCCCAAGATCATCGAAATCGGAGTCCGGATGAAAAAGATATTGAAGTTTTCGTATCGCAGTAGGTGCCTGGCCTCCAGGCCAGCCTAGGCCGGCTCCAACGCCGGCCGGCTCTGCTGGGTGGCCAGCCCCCTGGCCAGCCCAGGCCGGCTCCCAGGCCGGCCGGCTCTGCTGGGTGGCCAGCCCCCTGGCCAGCCTAGGCCGGCTCCCAGGCCAGCCCCCAGGCCGGCCCAGGGACCCCTAGGCCGGGCTCCCGTACCCCTTCAACGGTCACTTTTTCAGGGGACCTATTTAAGGGACTTCTTCCCCATTTTCCCTAATACTTTCTCTTGCTCTCTCTCCTCCATTGCTAAATATTTTGAGAGCTCGATTCCTCCTCTTCCCTCCATGATTCTTGCCTCAAATTAGAGGGAAAAGAGAGAGGAGATCTAGATCTGTCTCACCAAATCAAATCTCCTCTAAGTGAGGGGAACTCGTTGGATTTAGATCTTGGAGTTGCTTTGTGTTTCTCCTTTGTTCTTCCTCTTAAATCCCTCCATAGCATTAGTTGCTTTGGTTGGATTTCGGAGAGAAGAACTTGACCACATAGTGTGTTCTTGCCATTGCATAGGTTGCATCGGTTTGAGTTCTCTACGGGGATTCGTTGAGTGAAGTTGAGAAGCTTGGGTGCCATAGAGCTTGTTCCTCTAGGGCACGTTGGTACCCTAGACGGTTGTTGATTTCTTGGAGTCTTGGTGGCTCACGGGATTTGTTGAGAGCCTCCAATTAGGTTGTGGAGTGTGGCTCAACCTTGTTCGTCTCGGAGCTTTGGTAGCTACGAAGACATTGCTGGGAGCCACCAATTGAGTTGTGGTGTGTGCCCCGGCCTTGGTGCATCAAGTCATGGCGGCTCGGTGCATTTGGTGAAGACCCTCCAACTTGTGGGGTGTGCTTCATCCTTGTAAAGGTTCTAGTTGTCAACCTCAATGACAACATAGTGACAAGTGCCTCGCCACATCGATGGTAAGACTCAACAGAGATACAGTGTGCCATATCAAGGCTACTCGGTGTTTCACTTTGGTGAACATCATGCCGCTCCAACGGAGACTAGCTTCCATTGGTAAGTGAACTTCGGGATAAATCATCGTCTCCAAGTGCCTCGGTATTTCTATACCCGAGCTTCTTGCTTATGCTACTTACTTTGTGATAGCCATCGAGCTTGAAGTTATATATCTTTCTATCACCTAGTCGATTATATTGCTTAGCATAAGTTGTTGGTGCACATAGGTAAACCTAGCTAGTTTAGGTTTTGGCTTGATAAATTAAACGTTAGTTCTATTCCGCATTTATTCAAGCCTTAACCGTAATAATTTTAAATCGCCTATTCACCCCCTTCTAGGCGACATCCGTGTCCTTTCAATTGGTATCAGAGCGGGTTCTCTCTTTATAAGTCTTCACGGTCTAGAGAGTAAAGATGTCGTCTAGTGCTTTAGTGCACAATGCCTCTTTGTTAATATTCGATGGCACAAATTATGATGATTGGAGAAATCGCATGCTAAATTCTTTTAGAGTCATTAACCCAAATATAGAGCGAATTTTAGATATGGGTTTTTTTCCTCCAAAGGATCCGAAAAGATTATCTTTAGACGATGAGAAAAATTCTTATCTAGATGCTCAAGCTTCTAAGGCAATTTTCATGGCTTTGAGAAATGCAGTTGCTTTGTCGATCTCTCCTTATCGAAATGCTCATGAGCTATGGACGAAGCTTCAAGACAAATATGGTGTGCCCATTGATTGTGGGAATGATTGTTCTCCCTCCACCTCCGGGTGTGATGAGTTCTCAACTTCTTCTACTTCACCTACATGTGGCAAGCCACAAAATAATGCAATGGTGAGTAGGGATAAATTTTGCATTGATGATAGTGAGATTCTTATAGATGATATTTCATCTCTATCTTATTGCAATGATTTATCTTTGGACTTAAACACATCTAGCACTATAAATGTTTCACATGCTTGTGTTGATAGTCCTTGCATATCTTCTAAAAATCACCTATATAAATCTCATGATGATATGCTTGCTTTATCTTGTTGCCATGATAAAATGCTTGTGTTCCCTCTAATCCTTGTATTATTAATAATGTAGAGGAAACCCAATTATCTATGGAACAAGATGAGAACTTGAGTACTTCATTAATTAATTGTTCAACTTCATCAACCATCTTTTTCCTCATGGCTAAATCATCAGTAGTGATGATCATACCAATAATAATGATGATGTAGAAAATGATGATGATGCTTACTTTAGTAAGAAAGGTCTAATGGTTCTTAATGCTCTTTCAAAGAATAAAAATCCTTGTGAGAACCTCCATGAAATTATGAGAACCCTTGTTGAGCGAGGGCTTACTATTGAAAATTTGGAAGGTCGTGAAGATGAAAGTCTTAGCCGCGAACGTGATTATGCGAACACGATTGCGGATCTTGAGGAAGCTCTTCAAGAAGAACAAACCACCAAGAAATCTCTTGAGGAGACATTTACTCTAGAGTTATCTAAAGTAAATGAAACCCATGATAGAGCTCTCAAGGTGGCTAATGATTTTAAAATAAAAAATGATAAGCTTGTTGTTGAAATTGTTAGACTCCTTGAGGCTAATGAGAAATTTGAAAAGGATTTCAAGTCCTTGGAAGGTTCTCTTGCACATCTCACTAAGTCCCATGATCAACTCCAAGCTCAATTGCTAAAATAGCTTCCAACTTGTTCTCCTATTGCTATTAATGTTGATGCTTGTGCTACTAACTCTATTTCGTGTGAAGCATTCATTTTAAAGGAGAATGTTGAGCTAAGGGCTCAACTTGAGTTGTTAACTAGCAAGTATGGGAAATTGGTAGAAAGTCATGAAAAGCTCTCTAGCTCTAATGATGATCTTCTAGCATCACATGCTTGTCTAAAGTTAGCTCATGAGGCTATCACTACCAAGGTATTATCTAGTGAACCTCATGTGGACAATGGCACAACCTCTAATAAAATTGCTATATTGCCTTGTGCTAGTCCTTGTAGTTCATCCACTCACAATGTTGGTACATCTTGTGATGAATTACTTTCTATGCCTTGTTGCTCTAACAATGATGCACCTACTTCCTCTAGCTCTTGTGTTGTCACTAACCATGTAGAGAAAAGAAGCGAGCTCAAGACCCAAGCCACTTCTTTGAATAAAGGCTTGGAAAAGCGTCATGAAGGGAAGACCACACTTGACAACATGTTGAGTGTGCAACAATCCCCCAATGACAAGAGTGGACTTGGATTTAACTCCAATATCAAGAACAAGTCCAAGAGTAACAATAAGAAGGGCCAAGAACAAGTCAATCATTTGGCCAAGATTGTTTGCTTCAAGTGCAAAGTTGAAGGGGCACCATGTTAGGGATTGCCCAATGAAGAAGAAGCCTATTAGTGAGAAGCAACTAGGGAAGCGGCCTCTTATTCAATCTCTTGCTCAATCTCGAGTTGAACAAGGGCCACCTCCTAAGAAGACTCAAGTTATTGCTCCTCAAGTTGAGGAGCCTATTAAGAAGAAAGAGAAGAGTCGATGTTGCTACTTATGCCGTGAGAAGGGTCACTTGGCTTCTTCATGCACTAATGGTACCCTATCCAACCCCATAATAATTGATGATGTTTATTCTCTTAGGAAAGACAGGGTTGGCAATGTGTTTGCCAAATATGTTGGAACTCAAAGTGGTGTCAAGAAAAGAACCATTTGGGTTGCCAAGCCTATTGTGACTAACCTCTTAGGACCCAACTTGGCTGGGGACCAACAAGCTCAAACTTGATCAATAGGTGTTGTTGGAGGGCATTGGCGACTTGGCTATCATTTGAAGAATTAAGGAATCTTCATGGTTATATTTCATCAAGCCAAGCAAATTGGAGTATCACATATCTATCTCATATCCAATGCTCCTTCTTGCGGTAACTTGTATTTAAATTATATATACATTGAAAGTTGTTAGCTCCCTTGCATGTGTTAGTTTTGTTCCTAGCATGTGCTTGTATATGTTGTGCTTACTACTTACCTTGAGCAATCAAGTTTGTCTATGTTAATGTGCGCTCCATATATGTGTAAACTTTGTGTTGAGTCTTTATTGGATCTTGTGTCGATTTCAATTGGCTCTTTTGAGAGATTAATGGACTATCCCATTTTGGGGGAGTGATATGCTTTGTTCACTTCACTAACCTAAAAATGTGTGTACATGAGGCACACCACCTAGTATTGATATTTCAATATTATCTAGTTACTATGTGGTATGTCATATTCATGAGAAATTCAAATTCTACAATGTCCATTAACTTCCCTAGTTGGTTTTGTTTGCCTCTTGCTTAGATAAAATGAATTATCACATTATGGGGGAGTAATAAGCTATGTGCATATTACAATCCCACAAAATGTGAACATATGAGTTTTGCCACTTAGATTTGATATTGTAAATTATCTTATTCCTATGTGGCATGTTTGCTCAAACAAGTTCCAATTTTCCTTTTTTGGTTACCCTTTGGCTGTTGTTTGTGTGAGTTTGCTTGGTATGGTTTCTCTCTAATATGCATTCCTATATATTATTTGAGAAACCATTTGTTCCATATTATTCTAACCATGGCCTTGCCGGTTGATTTGAATAGTTGGAACTACCAACAAACTTTATTAAAATATGGTGTTTTATTTCTTATCTCTTGCCATATGTTTTATCTTGTGAGGATATTCGTTGATACCTCTATCACAAGGAAAATAATTCCAAATGGTCATTGTCCTTGGACAACCCATATTTATGTTTGTGATAGAATATTTTTTTATTATCCTTGCATTGGCATTGGATTTTATTTGCCCCATCTCTTGCCAAAATATTTATTTTGACTCCCATTGCCTTCCTTGCCTCTTGCATGGATCCTAATTTTCAATTGGTAGTGTTTAGTGTTGTAAATAAAATATGAAGTGTAATGATCCCTTGTGCGTGCATTTTGTATTCAAATGCAAATATCAAAAATAATGCATGAATCTTGGGGGAGCATTCCTATTTATTTTGAACACTATCCTATCTATCAATATTTGATCCTTTCAATTGGCATTTGATTTCTATCGTATGTTTTTATGGAAGACAAATCTTTTTCTCTTGATGCTTTGTGCCATCATGAAAAGTGTAGAGGGTGTTTGGTTTATTTGGTGTAACCTTGCTCTTTCTTGGGAGTCTTGCTTTCTCATTTCTTGTTTTATGTTTATCCTATAGAATGAGAAAATCCTTTGAGCATGTCTCTTTCTTTTATCTTATATGCTCATTGGCGTTGCCTAGGTACCTTCAATTGGTATTTATTGGAATTTGATATCTCCTCCATAGATATTTGTTTCAATTGATATTTATTGTGGAATTTTGATACCTTATTGCTTTATTTTACTTTACTTGATTCCGGTCAAGTATTATCCACTTCTTGGTATCTTTTCTCCTAGTTGATATCTTATTTTCAATTGGTGTCTTATCGATCATGTGTTGTTTTGATTCGATTCCTATTGATATCACACTTCATGTGTTGATGTGTTTTGGAATCAATCATATGTTGATTTGATTTTTCCTCAATCATGTGTTGATTTGGATTTTGATATAACTTGGACAACCTTTTTGTGTCACACTTTGGTGTGCTCTCTTCTTAGTTTACTTGGTGTTTTCGTCCAAATTGTATCTCGTTTGGTTCTTAAAAGACTTTGTATGTTTAACCGTTAACATATATATTATATGGCATGCTTGTCTTCCTTGATCCAATATATAGGGAATACTCCACCGAATCCTAAATCGGCTAAGATGTGCATGAAATTCAATTTCATATATATATATGCACATATTTATGTGGAGTGTTTCCTATGTATTGTAGTGTATCTAACTACTATGGAACCCAATGAGTTTGGGAACCATTTTGTACTTGAATTTTGTTTTAGGTACAATGGAGATGCATTGGATGCTTGCCTCATTCATAATGAAGGTGTTCTCACCATGTGATTATTGGATTCAATCTTTGATGATATACAAACTCTCATCTACTTCATTGTCAATATATCTCGGTAACAAGTATCTACCTCATGCATACTTTTCTAGTCTCAACCTTGTGTAGGTTGCTTCTTGGCATGAAAGCTTTTAGGTGCAATTGTTGTGGTTTTGGCTTATTTTCTTCACTTGGTATATCTTTGTGATATTTGTGATGAAATTGCAAAAAAAACCTTTTCTTCAATTGGTATTATTTGTTTGTGATACTTGTTGCCTATCTCAAAGCATCTCCACTATCTCTTGTTCCCTTAGTGATATGTGTGATGTCTTTGATATTTTTGAAGTTCATTTATATACAAGGAGATAAATTTGAGCTATATGCTATGCTTTTAAGCAATAATCTCTTTTGTATATTCATGACTTCCCTTTTGGATACCGTGGTCTCCCCTTCATCGACCATTTCATATGTGCAAGTTTCTTTGTGGATGTATATCATCAATGATTTGTCTACTTAGAAACCTATACATATGAGAGAGGTCACCTTTTAGTTGGTATCCTATTTCTTTTGAGCTACCTTGATTTTTATCTATAATTCTTTGGTGGCTCCAAATTTGTTTCATGGGTGCCTATCTAATTTTTATTCTCATCTTTGCACACTCATGTATTTGTTGAGGATCTTTTACCTCATGCTTACCATGTTGAGTATGTTAATTTTTATTGGCTAAATGCTCTCACTAGATTTTGTCATTTTCAATTGGTTTTAGTTTCCAATTGGTATCCCTAAGCTTGTGAACATACTCCTTTAAAGATCTTCGTTTTATCTCGGTTGGGCCTATCTTTTGTTGAATCTTTGAAAATTGGTATCTCCTTATGGCTCAACCATATCTTTGGTGCAAGTGCTATGATTTGCTTTTACTTTATGCACACTTGCACTTGTTGCGTGTTCTAGATGATTTTGGGGGAGTAAGGATTCCATATTTGTGCACTCCTCAATAGTGAGTGAACATTGGGGAGCTTCTCCATTTTTATTTAGAACTCTCTTTTCGGATCTCTTCGATTGCCTTTCTCCTTTGTGGAGATGTTTAGAATGAGTTCATCTTATTTGCAATCTTTGGATCCTCAATATAGTTTGATTTCCTCCAAATATTCTTCATTGCATATGTGCATTTGATTTCGCTCATATCTTGAGAAATGCACACCTTGTGGAGGAACTCATATTATATTGGCCTTCTAAATTTTTCTTCCCATTTCGGCAATCGATGCCAATGGGGGAGAAGTTTAGAGGGTTTAAGGGAAGTTGGTTTATGCTTTCGTTTGGTTCTTAAGCATTTGCCTCTCATACTCATGCATCCTTGCTTTGTAAGGTTGCTTAATTCATTATATAAACCCTCTTAAAAGGGATTGTCATCAATTACCAAAATGGGGGAGATTGAAAGTGCATGGTTGGCCCCATGTGTGGTTTTGGTAATTAATGACAATCTCTATGGACTAATGTTTGTAATGAGCTATATTTGTAGGTGTGTCCATTGCGTTGCTTGATCTCCATTTGTTGGAGTCAAGGCTAAGGGAAGAAATGAACATGTTGATCAAGGATAAGCGTGTCCATTGCGTTGCTTGATCTCCATTTGTTGGAGTCAAGGCTAAGGGAAGAAATGAACGTGTTGATCAAGGCTAAGTGCGTGTTGATCAACACTCAAGGTATTTCTCCATGAGCATGAATGAAGTGAAGGATCCTATGTGGCTCGTGGAGGATGGCGTCATGGTGATCGTCGTCAAGATAAAGGCCAAGTGAAGATATGTTGAAGAGTACCTCACCCATATTGGTGTATGGGGGAGCAACATGTCAATCTTCACCAAGCGAAGCGCAATCAAGAAAGGTGGTTCATCTTGAGGAGATGAAAATCGTCTTCATCGACCTCAAGTGGATTAAGCGCAAGGAAAAGGTATGTTCTTGATAGGCTTTCTATTTTACCAGTCTGATGATGTTAGTTGAGAGACCGGGTTATAGGATAGATAGCCGTACTATCAAGAGGGGCTCTCGATCGAATATCTTGATCGTATCATCGTAGAGAGCACAAACCTTTGCATCCTTGCAATCATCTTTATTGGTTCTTATTTGGCTCTTATCTTGGCGTGGTATTGGTGCTTGTCGTGCTTGTCATGACAAGGCCAAGGTCACCGAAAACGGTTTTCGTATGTGTCTTCTATTGCGTTTTCGGTATTGGAGATTTTGCTGGTTCATCCGTGCGGAAGATTTCTCTCTTCCATTTCTTTGCAAAATCTCCATTACTTGTTTGCTGTATTTCCAAGGGTTGCATTTGTCGTCCTCTTTCCAACAAAATTGGTTTCACGTCATTTGGACTTCATTTGCAAAAGATATAACTTTTCCGGTTTGCAAATGAGAAGGTTTACCTTTCAACATTTGGTTTTATCCTCACATGATGGACTATGATGTTTCTCTACGTAATCTTGAAGGGCTCTTCGTTGCGATTCCAACGAGCCCAAGATCATCAAAATCGGAGTCCGGATGAAAAAGATATCGAAGTTTTCGTATCACAGTTGGGTGCCCGGCCTCCAGGCCAGCCTAGGCCGGCTCCAAGGCCGGCCGGCTCTGCTGGGTGGCCAGCCCCCTGGCCGGCCCAGGCCGGCTCCCGAGCCGACCCCCAGGCCGGGCTCCCGTACCCCTTCAACGGTCACTTTTTCAGGGGACCTATTTAAGGGACTTCTTCCCCATTTTTCCCTAAGACTTTCTCTTGCTCTCTCTCCTCCATTGCTAAACATTTTGAGAGCTCGATTCCTCCTCTTCCCTCCATGATTCTTGCCTCAAATTAGAGGAAAAGAGAAAGGAGATCTAGATCCGTTCTTCCACCAAATCAAATCTCCTCTAAGTGAGGGGAACTCGTTGGATTTAGATCTTGGAGTTGCTTTGTGTTTCTCCTTTGTTCTTCCTCTTAAATGTTGGGAATATGCCCTAGAGGAAATAATAAAATGGTTTATTAGCATATTCATGTTTATAATAATAGTTTATTCTCCATGCTATAATTGTATTAACCGGAAACATAATACATGTGTGGAATATAAACAACCAGGTGTCCCTAGTAAGCCTCTACTGGACTAGTTCGTTAGTCAAGAGATGGTTAGAATTTCCTAACCATGGACTTGTTCACTTGATAACGGAGTCATATCATTAGGAGTAATGATGTGATGGACAAGACCCAATAATAAAGAGTTGCAATTGATCGTGTCACACAGTTTCATTGCCAACGCTTTAGTATATGCCAAGTATAATTTCTTTAGACCATGAGATTATGTCACTCCCGTTTACCGGAGGAATGCTTTGTGGACATCAAACGTCACTTCGTAACTGGGTGATTGTAAAGGTGTCTTTCAGGTATCTCCGGTGGTATTAGTTGGGTGACATGAATCAAGATTGGGATTTGTCCTTCCTTGTGATGGAAAAGATATCTCTGGGCCCTCTCGGTAATATAGCATCAAAAAGGTTGCAACCATGTGATTAAGTGTTAATCACGAAGATCCTATATTATGGACGAGTAAAGAAAACTTGCCAGGTAACGAGATGAAACTAGATATGGAGATATCGACGATCAAATCTCGGTCAAGTTAAATATCGGTGAGACAAAGAGAATCGTATAAGATTATTAAGAATCTCCGGCATCGTGGTTCAATCGATAATGAACTTCGTTGAATATGTAGTAGTCAATATGGGCATCCCGGTCCCGCTATTGATTTGATCTGATCATGTCTGCATGTTCTCGAACCCGTAGGGTCACACACTTAACTGCTCCGATGTAGCTGGGGTTAGTGATAAGATAATTGATGGTATGAATGAATATTGATTCGGAGTCTCGGATGGGATCCTAGATGTCACGAGGAGATCCGGAAGAGTCCGGAGAATAAGATTCATATATGGAAAGTGGTTTCCGGAGGTGTCGGAAATGTTCTGGATTTTTCTGGAAGGTTCTAGAAGGGTCTAGAAGTGGAGCCCACCTGGGTGTGGACCCACAGGGGCCAAAGTTGTGGTGCAGCAGCCCTACTGGGCTGGCCGCACCAAGGGAGGTTGGCAGCCCACTTGGCCCAGCCGGCCAACACAAGGAAAGGTGGAGGTGGAGGCCTAGTCCATCTAGGACTCGGCTTGCTTGGGGGGCAAGGCACCCAAGGCAGCCGGCCCTAGATGGGGCGCACCCCTCCCCTTGGCCCTTGTCCTCCACCTATTTAAAGGGAGGAGGGGGTGCGGCACAAGGGCTGCCCTAGATCCCTGTGCCACCCTAACCCTAGCCGCACCCCTCTCCACCTCCACCCTTGCCGTGCCACCCCTTCTCCCGGAGGGCTGCCACGCCAACCTCCTCCTCCTCTCCCTCTTGCTTGGCTTGGCGAAGCCCTGCCCGTGGGAGATCTCCACCATCAACATCACCACAACCGTCGTGGTGCTGAGATCTATCTAGCCACTCCCTCCTTGCTTGCGGGATCAAGAAGGCGGAGTCTACATTGAGCCGTACGTGTGGATACCGCGGAGGTTCTGCTCTTGCGGCGCTTCATCGGATTGGATCTCGAGGATAATACATCTCCTCGCGACTAGATGAGTCTAGTTGCGAGGATCGACAGACCAACCCCTGCATCGACAAAAGGCTTTGTTCGTTCTTCGAGGGTAAGAGATTGGATCTCATCTTCGCTACCTTCGTCTAATAGATCTAGATCCGTTGGGTTTCTTCCGCTTCTTTCGTAGGAAATTTTTTGTTTTCTATGCAACGAACCCTTCAGTGGTATCAGAGACTAGATCTATTCGTAGATGTTGGTGCGATTAGAACACAAGTGTTGTGGGCGTTGATATTCTTGTTGCTACCTTCTAGCGTGTACTTCGTATCTTGTTGGATGATTAGATTCAAGCCTTAACCGTAATTATTTTAAATCGCCTATTCACCCCCCTCTAGGCGACATCCGTGTCCTTTCACCCCCCATATGCCCCGCGACAACCAGGCAAGGACAACATCGACAACCACAACTAAGGACTGGGGGACCTCCCGGGGTCTCCCTCAACCCGGCAGACGACGCAGAGGTCCCGGGGGCCCCAACGCCCGGCAGGAGGCCAGGCTCACCCCCGGGATCCAACCTCCGTACAAGGAAAGAGGATAAGTTTGCCAGCTCTGGCTGGAAGCTCCTAGAAGACTTGGGCGCCAAGAAGACGGAGGCGCCGCGGGGGGACACGGTCGAAAAAGGTGTCAGCCTTTGTCCGCCCGCCCTGCAAAAGGTGAGCGACCGCACCTAACCCCCCTCAGAAGAATACTTGGATGAGAAGAGGCCACGTCACCCCATAAGTAGAACCCGGAGGGTTTTCCCGCCTAAAACCCCTCCGTCCCCAAAGGTGCACCTGTGGGATCCCCTTAGCCTATAAAAGGAGGACAAGGCACCGTAGGGAGGGGACGGATTACCAGAGAGTCGGAGGCTAGGCTAGGTAGCGCACAACACGAAGAGTAGCAGAAGCGAGAGGTGATCTCCTCCGGGTCAGGATCTGCTCGTCTTCAACCTCTAGCAAACACCTCCCGGGTTCGCACCCGCAACCACCTCTGTAAAGCTACACCATGATAAACCACTCAATCCAGACATGCAGGAGTAGGGCTTTTAGCCTCCGGGCGGCCTGAACCTGGGTAAACTCCCTGCGTCCCTCCGTTGCTTGCTAGTACGTAGATCGGAGGTCTTGATGAGGTTCTCCCGGCGGAAGACGTTTCCCAGCCTCCTTCGCGCCCCATACCGAACCTAAAAAGGGGGTATCCTTTACTCCGGGTGTCCATGATCCAAGACACGACAGTAGTGTATTATTGGATGGTTTGGAATACAGAAAGTGTGTCACCGGAAGTGTTCCTCATAAGGGGTTGCCCGATCTTCTCAGTGAGTCGATGGTGGATTGGATGGTTGATGAAGATAACTTGCGAGATGCTCTCGAACTCTCCGGCTGTTCCCCCGTTGCCAATGCAACAGCTCTTCAACCCAATGGATATTCGCAACACCACACACTTGCGCAACGTAGCCGTCGGCCACGAGCGGTTTGCAATCTACTAATTCCCAATGGAACAACAGATTACACTCAGACTTTCGTAGCAATAATCTCCAGATCGAAACAAAGTGGAGAGGTTGTATTCCTGATCGCAACAAAGAGGAACACGAATATAGATGAATGCTTGCAGCAATCCGATCTAGGGTTTAAGCAAAACATGGTCTAACCTCTACTACGGCGCCCCTCCTGTAATTATAGGAGTTGGGGTGTCCTACCCTTGTACGTGGACTCAAAGTACGATTCTGGTTCGACTCGACTTGATACAAACCGACCCAAGTTGGGTTCGGCCTAATTGGCACGCATGCCATATGTGGTGCACCTTAGACTTATGTGATCATCCCTTGGATGTCCTGGTGCGCCACATCAACTTGTCACACTTTATTGATTTCCTTCTTGAAGTGATGCGCCGGCCTCCCTCTCCTCCCTCACATATAGTGGAAATCATCTCTTCTTCTTCTTGCTGCAACTCTCCTTCTCCATGTGCAGTGCTTGCGCCATCCTCATATCTAATCATAGACAAATACAAAGACTTAGGTAGCATAAAATTCTCATAATCATGAATATCATTTAAGAACAAATTCACCTGTTGGCCAAGTAGCTTTGCACGTGCCCTAGTCATAGGACCAATCCGAACTTCATTAGTTGGAGCTTGAGCAACAACATCATCTTTAGGAAAAGATGGTAAGGAACTAGGGATGTCCTCATCATCCTCCCCCTCTTCAAAAGGCGTCGACCTTGATGCAGCAAGGTCTTCTCCGTCATATGGCGTCAAATCAGCAACATTGAACGTATTACTTACGCCAAACTCACTTGTAGAAAGATCTATCTTGTATGCATTGTCATTAATCTTGGCAAGAACCTTGTATGGACCATCACCTCGTGGCATCAACTTAGACTTACGCAAAACAGGAAATCTGTCTTTGCGAAAGTGCACCCAAACCATGTCGCCGGGCTAAAAAATCACCTCCTTTCTTTCCTTGTTGACATGAGCAGCATTGTACTTGCCTTTCTTCTCTATTTCTTCCTTTGTCTTCTCATGTATCTTCCTCACAAAATCTGCACATTTCGATGCCTCCATTTTTACTCTTTCTTGTAGTGGAAGCGGCAGCAAGTCTAATGGCGTGATGGGTTTGAAACCATAGACCACCTCAAACGGACACAATTGCGTGGTTGAGTGCACCGCCCTGTTATAAGCAAATTCCACATGCGGCAAACACTCCTCCCAAATGCGCAAATTCTTCTTGATCATTGTCTGAAGCAACGTTGAAAGTGTGCGGTTCACCACCTCAGTTTGCCCGTCAGTTTGGGGATGGCATCTTGTACTAAGTTGCAGCTTTGTTCCCAGCTTACCCCAAAGTGTCTTCAAAAGTAGCTGATGAACTTCACATCACGGTCAGAAACAATCGTCTTTGGTACTCCATGTTAGCGCATGATGTCCCTGAAAAATAGATTAGCACTATGCGACGCATCGTCGCTTTCGTGCCAGGCAATAAAATGTGCCATCTTGGAAAATCGATCCACTACCACAAAAATAGAATCATGTCCTCTCCTAGTCCTAGGCAATCCTAACACAAAATCCATACTTATATCTTCCCATGGTGTAGTAGGAGCAGGAAGAGGAGTATACAAACCGTGGGGTTTAAGTTTGGACTTAGCCTTGTTGCACGTCACACACCGCTTCACAAATCTGTCCACATCACGCCTCATCTTAGGCCAATAGAAGTAACCAGCGAGCATGAGCAACGTCTTCTCTCGTCCAAAGTGACCCATCAAACCGCCGACATGAGATTCCTGCAACAATAGCAAACACACGGACGATTCTGGAATGCATAATTTGTTAGCTGTAAACAAATATCCATCATGTGTATGAATTTTTTCCCAAGCTTTGCCATCTCTACACATGTTAAAAGGAGCTGCAAAATAATGATCAGTCACATATAAATCACGTATACTCTCTAAACCAGGAACTCTCACATCTAATTGTGTCAAAAGCATGTTCTTCCTAGAGAGAGCATCGGCTACCACATTATCTTTACCCTTCTTATGTTTTATGATGTAAGGGAAAGATTCAATAAGCTCAACCCACTTAGCATGTCGTCTATTCAAATTGGATTAAATTTTCAAAAACTTCAAAGCTTCATGATCAGAATGTATGATAAATTCTTTTGGATACAAATAATGTTTCTAAACCTCAAGCACACGTATAAGAGCATACAATTCTTTATCATAGACAGGATAGTTCAATTGTGCACCATTCAATTTCTTAGAAAAATATGCAATCGGTCTACCCTCTTGCATCAATACACCACCGATTCCAATACCACTAGCATCACATTCAATCTCAAATTTTTTATTGAAATCAGGAAGTACCAAACAAGGTGCAACAATCAAGCAACGTTTCAGTTCATCAAAAGCAATATCTTGGGCTGCGCCCCACACAAAAGCAACACCCTTTTTGGTGAGTTCATTCAAAACAACAGCAATAGTGCTAAAGTCTCTAACAAAGCGTCCATAAAATCCAGCATGACCAAGAAAGCTTCGTAATTGACTTATATTCATAGGAGTAGGCCAATTTTTAATAGCTTCAATTTTAGTTTGATCTACCTCAACTCCATGCTTTGAAACAACAAAACCCAGAAATATGACCTTGTCCTTGCAAAAAGTGCATTTACCAAGATTACCATAAAGCTTATTATCACGCAGCACATGCAAGACTTGTCGATTATGATCACAATGTTCAGATTCATTGCGGCTATAAATCAGAATATCATCAAAATATACTACCACGAATTTTCCAATAAAATGCCTCAAAACATGATTCATTAATCTCATGAAAATGCTAGGTGCATTAGTTAACCCAAAAGGCATTACTAACCACTCATATAAACCGAATTTTATTTTGAAAGCAGTTTTCCATTCATCCCCTTCTTTCATTCTAATATGATGGTAACCACTACGCAAATCAATTTTAGAGAAAATAGAAGCACCACTTAATTCATCGAACATGTCATCCAAACATGGAATAGGTTGTCTATACCCGAAAAGTCTAAACGGAGGCCGAGCTACATGTTGCTCGCTATCCTCTCCATCGTTTCTCGTTCGCGATCTGCGCCACAGTTGCAAACTCTCGTTGTATTTAGTGTATAGAGTCCATACAGTTTCCGTATCTGAGGCCGTATTTCTCTTGGAACATGTTTGGTGTGGCCATGTCGGCCCATGTGTTTCCGACCGTTGGCATCCTCTGACCCAGATAATCATGCACGTGACTCCCAATAGACCCTAATGTTGTGCTTCGCAGCATATTGTTGCTCTCTAGCTTTTTGCCTGCATACCAAAAAAAAAAACCTTACCCCCTTGAATAACCATGTTACGATGTCACGATTAGAACACCTGATTGTGGTAAAGCTTAAGATTAGAACACTGAAAAGCTGCAGACACTCTGAAGCCACGCGACCAAAGTTATGAACTAACCACAGCATAACTTTTCAGACAGATCGAATAAAAGTGAACAATTTCGATTGTCATGAGATGGCACCCTGGATGCTAAAAAGTACACACAATCCAAAGACACGCAACTGAATTTACCAGCATACAACATCAAATATGTACTGACCACACAACACACACTTTTGGACAATCGAAACAAAAGTATTTACCAGCATACAACATCAAATAAGTACTAACTCTTCCGGGAGGATGTCCCCTGCTTCTCTTCTCCAGCACTTCAATATATGACTAGCAGGTATCTGAGCCACATCATGCTTAACCATGACCAACATCATACTACGAAGCAATCTCTCATCAGTCTTGTGCATCCGCATCTAGTCGAGCAGTGTTCTCTCTCAATGGATTGCCCTGCAGTTTATACACCGACGTATTAGTAATTTCAACACACTCGATGCAAATAGTAGTATACCTAATATACAGTTTCGATAGTTTTGATGTCTCCGTAGGAAAAAAAATATTCAGTTGCTTACCGTGCAACCACAAACAATCTCTTGCATGCACTTCACACGATATATGTTTAGTTTGCCCTTTGCAAACCTAACACCAAAATCTGTTTCCCAAGAATAGAAGTTGTAGAAATCATATTCCTCTTTAATAGTACTAGTAGGCTTTGGCGCGGCGCCTGTTGGGGAATTTAAGGTTGATTGTTCGTGACTGTTACTAATTTGGTGTCGAAATAATCTGTGTGTACATAATTTTTAGTACGGTTGGTAAGAGTGGCAACTATATTGTCGGTTCAAGTGGCTTGAGATAGACATGAGATCTTGCATCACTTTCGCGCAAGACAAATTTGGCGATCAAGAATAGGCTAATTAGGCCTTAGCGTTATCTCTTCTTTCTTTAGGTCTATGTTCAGGGTGGCTTGTTATTCTTATTGAAGATGTTTGATAACCTTTTTGTTTGAGTTGATTGTTGAGTAATATATCACAAGTGTAGGATTCTAAATACACTCTTGACCAATACACGAAGGTTTCATGTATGAAACCAAAAAATTTGTTGACAAATTAATTGAACTTAAAATATGTGTATTATAATGTGTAGCTGTTGGACCTGTTCTCATTGGGGGATCAGGTAATTAACCCCATTAAAATAACATCTGATAGCAAGAAAATGTAATAAACCCATACATCGCAAACACTCTGGCACACTACTATCTATTGTTTAGTGTAAAAGCAATTGATTGTACATAATTAGCTCACATGAAAGGCAAGATGCCAGAAATAGAAATACAGTCGCAAAACGATAACAGACATACAAAAAGTTCAAGTAATTTTATGTGTCGTAATTCTCTTACAAAATTAGCTCTGAGAAGAGAACAATGTAAATAAAATTATGTCTTATACAAAAGCGGTAATAGACAAGAGGTAATTTCAAGGAAACAAAACATTTTCAATGTAACATGACCTAACATTTCATTCTCTTAGAACAACATGTGATGGACAACCTCTCGATGGTAACCTCATCTTTGTCGATGGATGACACCCTGGGTGGCACTCGAATCCGCCCTCGTCTCCATCTCCTCGACAAGCCGACGCGGTGGGTGCTGCTAGCGTCAGCGTCGCCGGCGTCCCCTCCCCCAAACTGGAAGCCGACGCAGTGGGTGCTGCTAGCATCAGCGTCACCGACGTCCGCTCCCCCAAACTTGCTAGTTCTATACAGGCTGATGGCTTGTCAACCATGTCCTGTTGCAGCACTTCTCCCCACATGGCAGTGGGATACTCCTAAAAAGCAAATTGACAAGAAAATCAGTTTCACTTTTCTTCCATCATGGCGGATCCAGGAAAAAAATGGAGGATGAGCACACTTAAAAAAAATCACACTGCGATAAAAAGTTGGCAAATGAACAATATAAATAGCCAATTGATTCACAGCATTGTAGTTGGCTGATGGTGGATTTGGTCATGCATCTTCCATTTCAGTCTCACTACCAGAATCGGATTGGATCGAAGGTGTGGAATCAACAGACAACAACTAAAGGCTATTATCTTCAATTTGTTCCTCATCTACCATCGACGGTGGTGAAGAACATGCAATCTTCTTCGCTTCATATTTTTGAAAGAGTCGCAATTTCACACTTCCGCTTCATAATTAATTCTACGATTACAAATGAAACATATAAACAACATATATAAGTCTTTTCTACTTGTGGAAATTTGTATACCTTGATTTTACGTCACATTTTCTCCCAACTTTAGATCAATTTATTCATTTCCATTTCTTTAAAGAATAGTTTAGTTTCTAGATTGAAGATTTTTCTAATGAATGATTATAAACCATTTTATATCTGTAATAGTTGGTGTCAGCTGTAGTAGTACCCTAGTCTTTATGTAGACATTTCTCTGTGTAGCACTTATACAACGATATGAGAACCTTATGAACCGCTGTTTCGTGATTTCTTATTAAAGCATATGAGAACCTTTTGTTTTATTAATGCTTCGCTTTTTCATTCACCTAAAATCGCCGATGAGTAAGAATGATGTATAACGAATTGGTTGTATTTCTAAACAAAAAATGTCAATCTAGACAAAATACAATGCAAATTGGGGTTATTCGGTTCAATTCTCTTCAATTCGGATGTGGCCATGTGGGTGCAGCAAATCCATTAAATAACTTCCCAGATCAAATAAATGGCATACCTGCTCGGACCGTCAGACGGCCTGGAGACTGGACAGCCGAGAGCTGCTCTCAGGCGGCCCGCTGGCCGCGAGTGTGCGGCGGCTGGCCGCGTCCGGCTGAACCGGTTAGGGGATCCGGCGAGGGGGCGAGGGGGCGAGGCGGCGCGCCCCATATGGCACTTCCCCGCACCAGGAATTCGTAGCTTGAATCCCCTTCCTCGAAGAAGAACTCAAGACCATCGTTGAGTTCGCCCATCTGGTTCCTCCTCGTCGGCAAGCTGGGCAATCGGAGACGGCGGACTGGTTTAGATCTTGAGGCACCAGGCCAGTCCTCTGCGCGAGGAACGCAGTGCCACTACCCTCTCTACAGATTCAATAGCTTCCCAACGATATTACCGCACAGCTTCCTGACTGCCGCGATGGCGACGATGGCGATATGCCGGTGATTGGCACTGATGCCTTCCTCCTCCCTACTGATCTCTCCTCCATTTTCAAGGTCTGATCCATCTCATCCTTCCCCTGTGATTTCCTGTTGGTTTCCTCTCCCAAATCTCCTCATCCCCATTGGAACCCTAGATTTCACCCGTTGTGCTGGCTGCCGATTTCACCCCCTGTGTTGGCTAGGCAGGTTCCCTTCCCATCTCCACCCTTTCCCCTCTCGATTCTGACTTTGTCAGCACATCCGCATCGCCTAATCGCTTCCCGAAGCACGATTTCAGCCCCTTCCAGCAGTATTCATGAGTACGAACTTTAGATTAATCCCCAGGCATAGGCCTCTAGTGGCTGATACTGATGCTTTAAGACACCAATCGACAGGAGCAGGTCTGGATCCAGCGGCTGGTGATGCACGCACCGTGGCTCCTCCCACGGCAGCTTTGAAATTCATTGGCTGGAATTGCAGGGGTAAAGGCAGGAGCCTTGCCAACTCTAGAAAAATGGAGTATCTGGCCAGATTGATGCATTCCACGGGCGCGCAGGTAACATTTGTTTCAGAAACTAGATCGTCTAAATGTACTCCTTCTCAATTGAATGCTCGCTTTAACACTACTGCTAGTTTTGTAGTGCCCTCAAAAGATCTTTCCGGGGGTCTTTGGTTGTTGTGGACTGATGAAGTTCATCTCTCAGTTAGGTTCTCAAGTAGATATCTTATCCTTTCTCTTGTTCGTCATATATCAAGTAATATAGAGTTTGTTTTGGTTTGTGTCTATGGGGATCCCCATCATCGTAGTACTTATTTGATTTGGGAGCATATCGCTAATTTTGTGTATGAAAACTTGGGAAAGCCAGTAATGTGCATAGGTGACCTCAACAATATTATGTGTGAAACAGAAACTACTTCGACCAAAGTTAATTACAATCGTATGCGCGCCTTCAATGATTATGTGAAACAATGTGGGCTTGTGGATATGGGTTTTAGTGGTCCTGCGTATACTTGGTCCAACAAGCGTTTTTCATCTGTTCCTGTGTTTGAAAGGCTTGATAGATGTTTAGCGAATGTTGAATGGTGTGATCTTTTTCCTAATACGAATGTCTTTAATCTTCCTATCATTTTAAGTGATCATGCACCTATTTTGGTCTCCACTGAATCTAAATGTAACAAGCCGAAGTTAAATTTTAAATTTGAGAACTGGTGGACTATGGAAAAAGATTTTCAGGAGGTTGCAAAAAAAGCTTGGCATTCTACAAAAAATAAACCTTTCTGTTCCAGGACTACTAACCTTGCAGGAACACTTAAAAGGTGGTGTAAGAAAAAGAAGCCTATCCAACAACAATTACAAACTTTGCAGGAACAAATCAGTACCATTCAACAACTGCCTTCCCAAGAACAAGACTACACTCTAGAGGTAAATCTCATCTCTCAGTATGAGGATAATATGACCAAACTCACGGAATTTTATAGGCAGCGTGCTAAAAAGCATTGGGCTATCAACGGTGATAGAAATACATCTTTTTTTCATCATGCTGTCCTTAAGCGCAAACGCCGAAATAGAATAGTATCCATTAACAGTTCTCAGGGAAGTATCCTTTATGACCCGCAAGACATTGCTCAAGAATTTATTGAGTACTTTAAAAATATTTTTCAATCTGTGTATCCAAACAATGGCATGCCTTTTCCCCATACCTCTCCTCCCCAAGACTTGCAGGACTTTACATATTCTATTCCAGACAAAAAGGAGATATGGGAAATATTGAAGGCTATGAGAAAGAATGCCTCACCAGGACCTGATGGATTCAATGTTGGCTTTTACACATCTGCTTGGGAGTGGATTGGAGATGATGTCACTACTCTGGTAAGGAACTTCTATAATACAGGTATCCTTCCTCCACGAGTCAACGAAACTCAAATAGCTCTTATCCCAAAAAAAACGGTTTGCCATATGCCTGCTGATTTTAGACCCATTAGCCTGTGTAATGTTATTTACAAAGTCATTGCAAAATCGCTGGCTAATAGGCTTAAACAACACCTACCTGATTATATTCATCCGTCTCAGCATGCTTTTATACAAGGTAGGCGTATTAGTAATAATATAATCATAGCACAAGAAATTGCCCATTCTTTTGGCCTTAAATCCAGGAATTGCAATGACTTCATGCTTAAGATTGATCTTGCTAAGGCCTTTGACAGAGTTGAATGGCACTTTATAGCATCTGCTCTTACTCGTAAAGGGTTGCATGAACATTTCATTAATCTTATACATACATGCATCTCTTCGCCCATGTTCTCTGTTATTATTAATGGTCAGTCTTTTGGGCGATTCAAAAGTGCTAGGGGCATTAGACAAGGATGCCCTCTATCTCCTTCACTTTTTGTCCTTGCAGTGAATGAACTTTCTCTCTCACTTCAAGAAGCGCTACAAAACAACCTTCTGTCAGGTATATCTCTTGGACCACAATGTCCCCCCATTCATTCCCTCATGTTTGCGGATGACCTATTGGTATGTGGCAAGGCTAATATGCAAGAGGCTTCAGTTATAGCTCAGGTTCTACGTCATTTCTGTAATCTCTCAGGTCAACTCCCAAACTGGAGCAAGTCGGCCATAATGTTCAGTCATAAAGTAGACTTGCAGGTTAGGCAACAGATTAAAAGTATCTTTCCAGTACCTGATATTGACAGATCGACTATTCATCTTGGGCATCCGCTCATCCTACCTGCAAAAGATAGAGCAGTCGCTTACAACTTTGTATATGACAAATTCAAATCTAAACTCTCTGCCTATAAAGCTAACAAGCTATCACATGCCGCAAGACTCACTCTTATAAAATCTGTTTTTGCCTCTATACCTGTCTATTATATGTCAAATATTCTCTTCTCCAAAAAGTTTCTTGCAAAACTAACATCAATTATTAGGAACTTTTGGTGGACAGGTGTTAGAGATGATCAATCAGCAAGAGTTTTATGTCTAAGAGCTTGGACTGATATATGTACTGAAAAGAAGATAGGTGGCTTAGGTATCAGAAATCTACAAGCTATCAACCAAAGTCTTATTCTTTCAGCTGCTTGGAGATTAGCAAAGGAACCTCAAAGTTACCTCTCCCTCATCCTCAAGTCCAAATACCATAGTGACACTTCTATTTGGAGAGCTAAGCACAATGTACCCAAATCAGCCTTCTGGACTGCTATTTTAAAGGTAAGGCCTCTTCTCATTTCTGCCTCCTTTTATCAGCTGGTTGATGGTAGTTGTTCCATATGGAGTACTCCCTGGTTTCCTCATTGGCAAAATATTTATGATGATCTTATAATTCAGGAGCCATCTTACTCTTATCCATCTGTAGTTAGGGATCTATGGCTTCCGAATCAGAAAATTTGGAACACCGGTCTTGTTAATACTCTGTTTAGTCCTCATGTTGCCCAAGCTATTCTTCAAACACCCATTATTAATACGGTAGGACAGGATATTTTAGTATGGAGACTAACACCTGCAGGTCAATTTTCCTCAAAAAGTGCTTACAAGCACTGCTTTAATAGCCTTGATCTGCCCCCTAACCAAAGACCAAAGCCTGTTCCTTCACAGATTATAGCTATACTTAACAAAGTGTGGCAGGAAAGGTCCATGGTTCCTAGAGTACAAACATTTGCATGGAGGCTTCTAAGACATGCCCTTTCCACAGGTAAGCGTGCAGGTAAGTTCTCTAAATATATTAACCAGCAATGTATCAGGTGTGGCAGTGTAGAAGATGATGTGCATCTGTTCTTTCTTTGTCCTTATGCAAAAGCAGTTTGGTTTTGCCACCCTTGGTATATAAGAGTAGAGAATATAGTTGCTGCACAGTCCACTATTTCTAATATTGTTAACTACCTAATAACATCTTCACATCCGTACTGTAGCATTACGAATATATTTACCTTCCTTTGGTGTTTGTGGAAAGCTAGAAATGACCAGCTCTTTAATTCAAAATCAGTTCATCCTACACATATCTTTGCCCGTATGAAATCTATCCTGCAGGAAAATGCACTAGAAGAGGCGGCTTGCAATATCAAACCAAACAACCAGATCATGGATCATTCAACTATACAGAATGCATCACAACTACAGGATCAGGGCCAACATGAAAAAAAAGGCAGCGTCATACATCAGGTTTCTTCAACAATAGACCTCTCAATGCCTCAAAATGATGCAGGTAATCATGTGTATTGTGATGCGGCTTGGAGGCTGGAGCAAGACAAGAATGCTACACCAGCCGGCTTAGGTATCTTTATCCAACTACAACAGGGGCAACACTGCAGTCATTTGTACATTTCAGCGGAATCGCCTCCGGTCTCATCGGTTTTGCAGGCAGAGGCCTACGCCTTATTGTTAGCAGCCAAAATTGCTGACCTTCTGGATCTTCAGGAGCCAAGTTTCTATACAGATTCTTCAGTTCTAGTCAAGGCTGTTACATCGCCGAATCTGCTTCAAGCTGGAGGACATTGGGACACCAGGCCACTTCTTGCGAATATACAACAGTGTAATTCTTTCAAGCAGGACCATTGTTACTACATTCCCAGGTCTTTCAACTACAAAAGTCATCATCAGGCTAGACTTACTTGCAAAATTCAGCATATGCCCTTTCAAACTAGGTGCTTAGTGGACAATCAAGAACATTGTCCTTTCAGGATGATGTTAACTCAAGCATGTGTGCATCCATTCACACTGCTAGTTGTAAAATGTACCTGAATTCCTGATCAATAAAATTCAATGTTCAAAAAAAAAAAAAAAAAAAAAAAAAAAAAAAACGATATTACCGCACAGGATCGAAGCTGTCACCTAGGGAAAACATGTGCCTGTCCGTGCCCGTCCATGATGCGCTGTGTGGCCAGGCCCATGTATACACCCAGTCGTCTGCCTTTCTCCCATACGATGGCACACCTAGCATCTCCAACATACGCGCGAAAAACGCCGCGCGCGCGAAATACCGGCCATTTCCCGCGCGCGGGGCCGGTTTGCGCTCTCCAGCAGGCGCGGGAAAGTTTCGCCGCGTGGAAAAACGGTCCAGCGCGCTGGACAAAGCGGCACGCGCGGCCTCATATATAGCGCCGCGCGTCCAGCGCGCTGGACGCAAACGCGCCACGCAACCACTCTCTCTCTCCCACGCCGCTCCGGAGTTTTCCCCTTTTTCCCCCACCGACGCCCGCGCCGCGCCGCCGCCACCATGCCGCCGCGCCGCCGAAGCCAATCTGGCTACCGCGGCGTCCGCGCGCGCCCGAACGGCACCTTCACGGCGGAGATCCGGTCCGGCGAGGAGCGCGTCGCGCTCGGCACGTTCGAGACGGCGATCGAGGCCGCCCGCGCCTGGGACGCGGCGGCGTGGGCGCTCGGCCGCTCGCGCCGCCAGATGAACTTCAACGACTGCCGCAACGTCGAGGAAGCGCGCAACAGGGCGCCGGCGCCGCGCCTCGTCACCGACGAAGACCGCCGCCTCCACCGCCGCCGAGCGATGCTCAGCCTCGTCACGGATCGGGACCAGCGCGCGGTCGCGGACTGGTACCGGAGCCATCCGCGCGAGCACCAGCTCGAGGTGGAGCACTGGAACATGTCCGCGGCGGAGCAGTTGGAGCGGCAGGCCGAGCGCCGCGAGGATAGGGAGGTGCGGCGCCAGGCGAAGGGGTTGGAGGAGGCCGAGCTCGCGGCAGGCCGCGCGACCTGGCCCGCCGACGACGAGCGGTGGAGGGCGCTGGAGGACGAAATCTCCAGCGACACCGCCTCGGATGACTCGGACTTCGAGTTCTAGAGTTGTAGTTTCTTTATTAGGTAGTTTGTAGTAGTTTGTATTAGGTGAAAAATCGTCAAATCTATCGAACTATGTTTAAAATCGTTTAAATTTGTGTTGTTTGTATTTATTTTGTTGCAAAATTTGGCTGGAGCGCGTTTTTTTGGGCGTCTGCTGGAGCGCTGCGTTTCGGCGCGCTAAAATATAGCGCTTCTGGAAAAGCAAAACCGGCGCCCCGCGCGCAAAAACGCCTTTTTGGCGCTGCAAACGAAATATAGCGCGCCGCGCCGAAGCGCGTCTATTGGAGATGCTCTTACGCGGAACTGGTATAGATCACGCGGACGGGCGAGGGGGATACCGAGCTATGTGTAGCTCGGCCTCCACGCCGCTCTCGTCTATACCGAATTGTGATGTTATTAATCGGCTCTACAATCAACACACATGTGTCATGTATCATCTTTTTTAGGAACTAAAACAACAGGAACAACACAAAGACTTAAGCTTACACGCACATACCCTTTGTTGAGAAGCTCTTGTACTTGTCGTTGAATTTCCTTCGTCTCTTCAGGGTTCGTTTGGTAAGGGACTCGGTTTGGTAGTGTAACAGCGCCAACTTGATACTGAAAAATACGAAGAATTTTTCCACTTTTTGCATTCTTGTTTGCATCATGGCATCCATATGAAATTCCTATTTCTAACTATCCACATATGCAAGCAACTAAAGTGGGGAAGCAAAACCTTCCCAATCTTCCACACCAAATACAATTGCTTAACTTGTCAAACAAATTATTCTTGGACTTCCAAATTGTTAGGAAGTTCCAAGTTTACATTTTATAACCAATGCTCAAAATCTAAATATTGCCAAATAAGAAATGAAATTGAGAATCCCCAAATTGGTTCAATACAAACTCTATTTTTGAAACCAAGCTAAACCTTTAAAAAAATTAAAACTAAAATTATGCGGAGCTTCATTTTCATATTAGGAGCCTCCGTGAAAATTTTCATCATTTTTGGAAATGTTTAAGTGCTCCAAATAAATGCAATTTGGGAATGATCAAAAATGACCTTAATTAAACCGTATGAACAAATATGGTGCAAAACATTTTATTTTGCCAAACCAATTTTAGTGGAGCTTACTCATGACATAGGGAGCCCACATTAATTTTTCTAGATTTTGTACAATTGCTTAAATGGCTCATTTAAATAGTTTAAACCTGCTGTTTTAAAAAGTCAGAAAAGGAAAAGGGAGAAAAGTTTAAATCTCTGACAGGGGGCCCCCTGTCATCCTCCCCTTCCTTCTTCTCTCCCTCACTGTGGCGCCAGGACGCCCTGGCGCTATGCCACTCTGCCGGCCGAGCTGCCCCGCATGCTGCCGTGGCCCCTTGGGGCTAAGGAGGTCGCCCGACGACCTCACCTGCTCCCGCACCCCATTTCCCCTCCCCCTTTTTCCGGATCGGGACGAACCCTAGTTTCCCCGCTCTGACCCCCGCGGAGATGTCGCCGTCGCCGTCGAATTGCCGCCAGTTGGAGCCTCCCCGGAGCGAGCCGACGCCGCCTTCTTCCCCGTCGTGATCTCCTCTTCTTCCCCGCCCGTGGAATTGAGCCGGGACGCTCGGGCTCGTCGTATTCATCCGCCTCTTCCCTGCCTCCGACCGACGACCGCCAGAACGATTCCTGCCACTGCCGTCCACCTCTGCCTGCGCCGAGCACATCCGTGCGCCCAGGGTGAGAACGCCGTTCTTCTGGACACTTCCGTTCTACTCCTCTCCCCCTAATTCGTAGGCGTCCTCGTAGGCCGACGCCGGCCGCCGCCTGTCACCATCGCGCTCGTCGCATCGGTGACCAAACAGTCGATGCGCCGCTCGTCCTTGGTTCCCCGTAGTTAGGCGCTTCGAACGTGCGCGCTAGGTCCCCTCCGCCCGCACTAAATCGCCGTCCCCGTCCGTGCCGCCGCCGGTGATCACCGCGTCGGCCACGCCGGTCGTGGCATTGACCGGCCACGGGCGTGTCTCGCTTGCCCGGCCTGGGCGTCGGCCTAGGCCGGCCAGAAGGACGGCTCGCTCGGATGGTAGCCCGGCCTAGTGCCCGGCCTGGGCCGGCCAGAAGGCCGGCCGCTTCGGACACCAGCCCGGCCTGAGCCCCGGCCTGGGCCGGCCAGGAGGCCGGCCGCCTCAGCCACAGGCCCGATCTGGAAACCGACCTGGGCCGGTTTGGAGGCCGGCCTGTCTGGTTTTTAATTTTTCCTTTTTGGAATTTAAAGTTAAATTAAATAATTAATAACTATTTAAATAATGATCCAAATTTGGCAAATAAAATATCAAAATGCTCAGAAAAACAATACTTTTCTATTGGTAACATTTCCATGTTCTTTTGAGTAAATATTTTTTGCCTTTATTTAGGAAATCCTAAAATTGTATAAATAATACCTAATTTGGGAAAATCATAATTCGATAAATTTTTAACCAAAAATTATGAATAAAATATCAATGTGATCAGCACTTCAAATGCTATCAAACCATGCTAATATTACATCATGATCTCAAATATTTATTTGAGGTTATTCTTTAAATGATTAAACGAAATAAATTCAAATAATCAATTAATTCACTATTTATTCATCGATAATCGGAAAATCACAAATGAGGTACCAAAATGATCGAAAGAACAAAACCTACTTAATCATGTCATGTTCATGCATAATTAAGCCACTTCTTTTGTAATGTAATAAATTATAATTAATGTGGTCACCAAGATAAATATGGGGTTGTTTCCAAATAATTGTACTAATTATTTAGAACTCCATTTAAATTGTTAGATACATTAAATGATGATATCCTTGCATAAATTTGACATGTCATCATGAATGTGCATTGCACCTTGTCTCGTGTGATTTATTGTGCCTTTGTTATTATTTTGGGTATCGATAGATTCCGGAGTGGAGGTCACCCCTACCTATCTCGACGAGCCGTACTACACGCCCCGACAGCAAGCCAAGAGATAACCTAACCTTCTTGGCATCTAGCATCCTATTGTTTTATAAACTTATTTTATCCACCATAATATTGCATTCGATTCCAATGTCAATTTTGCTCAATATAGAGTATCCTATGATTGTATGTTTTTCCCCGAACCAATGCATGTTTCCCTACCTATGAAACATAGGGTTGATGTGTTGGCCCGAGATAAAGATATAACTATTGTATTTATATGCTTAGCTATGCTTAGCCATGCTTAGTCGAATGCTAGTTATGTCCGTTGATTAAATTCCATATTGATGATGTCGATGGAATGATTCGGGCCTGGTGGCTGTTTGTGGTACCTTAATTAAAATGCTAAGAAGGCTTGGATGAGTTGCCATCGGGGATGGTGTTTTGTCTCATTCTTGCCCCTAGGTGCGAGTTCTTTACCTCTTGAACCAAGACGAGCGTGCTCCCATTGGTGGGAGTATGGGCTCCTTACTAACTGAATAACTTGTGCGGGCGTATCCAAGGGTCCTCTAGTTTGCTATTTCCATTTGCGTGTGAGTGTGTGGGTGGAAAAAGGAATGATGATGATGATGGTGTTTAGGACGTGGCGGTGGGGCAGGGGCTAAAATAGGCTGGGTAAACTTGTCCTGTCGCCACAGATGACTCTTGGATAGTCTCATGCGAGGTAAAGGTTTAACCGCGCCCACTTGCCAGCTTTCCCCGGAAGAGAGCTAACTAGGCGAGCCGGACGGTACCAATGGGTAAATTAGTACACCCCAGCAGGGTTAAATCTTTTCGGAAAGCCGTGTCCGCGGTTATGGACGACTTGGGAATAGACGATAAGATCATAGAGAACCTTAACCTAATTAATTTGGCAGCTAGAGGTTGCATAATCAACGTGTGTTAAAAGGTTCATTTCCTCGAGGGTGATTCGAGGGGGTGCCTTGGTGGAGATGAGATGTTGTTGGTTACAAAGGGTTCGATGAGAACCCAAGATGAAAGTTACTCTCTTATCCCCTTTTGAGAAAACATTTCTGAGTAGACGATGCCATGGGTCTTTATGTCTTTGAAGAAAGGAAAACTAGCTTTATGCAAATTAGCTACCCTATACAGCTTTAGAGCCTCCGTCAGCATTGGGCCTATATCGCCCTACTAAACTTGCGAGTATGTCGTACTCAGTCTCTCTTTGCTGCCTTTTATAATTTGTTTCAGAGGAGGACGACACCGAGGAGCCAGGTGGTTTCTTCCTGGACATCGACGAGTAGTTCGGGGTTCCCAGGTGGTAGCTTGGGACCGTGGAACAAGCTGGCTGGGACTGTTTATCTGTAGGCCTCTTAGGCCATATATTTAGATCTTGTTGTACTAGACAACTACTTCACTTCCGCATGATGTACTGATGGGTCTGTGACCCCTTTTGTGTGTAATATTTGTATCTTTCTCATATATGAGTTGCTATATGCTTTTGTGTCGTAGAGTCTGTGATGTGCCAGTTGTTCCACAAGTCTTGATCTCTGTTTTATCCATTGATAGCTATGCCAGTGTTTATGGCACGACCGACGTGTTGCGTGGGAGCGGTAATTCCATGCCCTTCGGTTGTGTAGCATAGCCTGTGGGTTACATAGCTTCTCTGTATAATTCCGGGGTCGGGGCGTTACAAGTTGGTATCAGAGCTCCAGGAATCAAATCAATTTGATGCTCAATCCCGCGCAATGGTGGCAAACCTGCGGGTACCTCCTCCGGAAACACATCACTAAATTCCTGCAAAACATTAGAAACACCAATAGAGAGAGGGGTCATATCATTAGAAACAAGAATTTCGCCCTTGCACATAAGTACAAGAGGTACTAGAGTGGGATCCTTGCCAAACTCTCTCAAATCAGATTTGGTGGCTAACATTACTACAGAATTATCTCCCTCACTTTTCTTTTTACCAATCAAATTTGGCTTGTGGCTCTCGCTCGCCGGAAGTGGCACTACCAGGAAAAGGGCTATTAGTGGTGCACCAAAAAAGAATTCTGTGGCGCACCCACAAGAAATGCCCATGCGCCACAGAATCCTCGCCACTAAAATATATTTCTGTGGCGCACGCTAGCGGTGCACCACAGAAATGCTAAGATTCTGTGGCGCACCCAGAACCGTGCGCCACAGAAATATTTTAGTGGCACACCCACCACCATGTGCCACAGAATTTTTTTTTGAATTTCAAAAAAAAGGCGGCCAGATCTAGATCTAGATCTAGCTGCCGGAATTTCGCCGGAATTTTTTCGGAGCTCGTCGGAGGCCGTGTTGCCATGGGTGGAGGAGGAGAGGGTAGCCGGAGGTGGATGGGTGGAGGATGGGAGTCGCCGAAGATGGTGGAGTAGGTTGTCGGAGGTCGCCGGGGTGGATGAGGAGGTCGTCGGAGGTCACCGGAGGTGGAGGTCGCCGGAGGTGGAGGAGGAGGTCACCGGGGTGGTGGAGGAGGTCGCCGGAGGTGGAGGTGGAGGAGGAGGTCGCCGGGGTGGTGGAGGAGATCGCCGGAGGTGGAGGTGGAGGTGGAGAGGAGGAGGTCGCCGTGGTGGTGGAGGAGGAGGTCGCCGGAGGTGGAGGTCGCCGGGGTGGTGGAGGAGGTCGCCGGAGGTGGAGGTGGAGGAAGAGGAGGAGAGAAGATGTGGAGGAGAGGAGAGGAGAGGAGAAGGAGGAGGAAGGAGAAGGGGAGAGGAGAAGTGGAGGAGAAGGGGAGAGGAGAAGTGGAGGGAGAAGTGGAGGGAGAAGTGGAGGAGAGAAGTGGAGGAGAGAAGGGGTGTCGGCGGGATTCAAAATTTGGAATCCCGCCCAACAATTCTGTGGCGCATGGGCTAGACATGCGCCATAGAATTGTATTTTTTTTTTGAATTTTTTTGATTTTGCTGGAAAATTTCTTCTTTTGGCCATAACTTTTTTTCGTTTGGAATTTTGAGAATCCGAGAAATGTCCAACCGGGGACCGGGCAAACCCCGGTGAGGGCGGTTCCGAAATTTTCTCTAGTTTTTTTTAAGGTATTAAATGCATTTTTTCGACGTCGTATGCAAAAGTTATGCCCGTTTTAATATTTTTTCACCTACTTTTCGAAAAAAAGTCAAAATGTGTATTTTAAATTTTTCCTAACAACTAGACCCCAAACCTTCCCTATATCTAAAAAGATTTTATTTTTTGAATTTTTTATCATTTTCTTTCACTTCGTGCAAAACTGAAAAGGCGATCCACAGGGGGGGTGCGTGGGGTGAAAAAATGCTGCACAATTCTGTGGCGCATGGAACCACATGCGCCATAGAAATGTCACTTTCTGTGGCGCATGTAGACCCATGCGCCATAGAATTGTGCAGCCCCTAATCATTGGTGCCGGGCCCACCATATTTCTGTGGCGCATGTGGCCAGATGCGCCACAGAAATGTACATTTCTGTGGCGCACCTTGCTCCATGCGCACATAAAAGGCAGTGTAGGATGCAAGCCAGCCGTTGGTTGTGGGGCCCACAGAATTTCTATGGCGCATGGAGGAAGGTGCACCACAGAATGTCTTCTTTTGGTGGCGCATGTCCTCCAGATGCGCCACAGAATGTCTTCTTTTAGTGGCGCATGGAAACTGGTGCGCCACAAAAAAAATTTAGTGGCGCATGAAATATTGGTGCGCCACAAAATAGCATTCCACCTATAGCTAGTTTCCTAGTAGTGTGGAGTCTCTCGCCTAGCTAATCTCTCACGCTCAGCCTCACGGTTAACTTCAACTTTTTGGCGAGATTCATTGACTATCTCTTGAGGTGTCATAGGCCGCAGCATCACCTCCTTGCCATGCCGATTGAGCTGATATGTATTTGTTCTCCCATTGTGACGCACATCTCTATCAAATTGCCAAGGACGTCCCAATAACAAATGACAAACCGTCATTGGAACCACGTCACACTCCACGGTATCCTTGTAAGGTCCAATCTGAAATTCATCCCGCAACATGTGATTGATCATCAACTCCCCACTGTCACTTAGCCATTGAATAAAATATGGATGGGGATGTGGCAAATATTTCAGATTTAGTTTTTGACAAAGCTCTTTACTAGCTGAATTACGGCAGCTGCCACCATCGATGATTAACTTGCACGACTGTCCATTGCCAATAGCATCCCTTATTTGAAACAAATTGCAGCGCTGATCCGAAGAACTAGGGGTGATACGTCGCAAACGTATCTACTTTTCCAAACACTTTGCTATTGTTTTGCCTCTGATTTTTAATAAATTGTTTGGAACTAACCCGAACTGACGTTGTTTTCAGCAGAATTGCATTTGGTGTCTTTCTCTTGTGCAGGATTGAAAAGTTCGCGGAAAATTCCAGAAAATTTGGAAAAAGTATTTTTGGGAAGAATAAGCCACGGAGCCAGGAGGACCCTGAGGGGGGCCACCCTAGGAGCAGGGGTGGGCCCCACCCGCGGGTGGGCCCTAGGCCGCGGCCAGGGATCGCCTCTCGGCCCTCCTTCGCATATAAGTCACGATTGACCGAAGGCGAGACTTTTTTCCCCAGAAAACATACGGAGCTCTGCCGCCATCCCGAAACCTAAATTCGGAGTCCATGATCACTATTCCGGCACCTTGCTGGAGTGGAGATCACCGCCATTGTCACCGCCAACGCCTCTCCATCAACCATCCATGATGTCTCTCTCCATGTGTGAGTAGTTCCCTGTTGTAGGCAAGGGGATGGAAGGGGTTGAATAAGATTGCTCATGTAATTCGATGCCAAATTGTTAGGGCATGATGCCTAGTATCCTCTATTTGTGTTGATCATCGTTGGTACAATTAGTTATGCTTAATGCTTGTCACTTTGGGCCCGAGTGCCATGTTTTCAGATCTGATCACATTATGTTTTCATGAATATAATTGATGTTTGGGTCCTATCTACTAGTTATATGCACTTGTTGTCAACCGGAACCGGAGACCCCGAGTGACAGAAATGGGGACATCGATGGAATGGTTGGTAACTCGAGGGTTACATGTATTCACTGTGTGTTAATGCTTTGCTCCGGTGTTCTATTAAAAGGAACACCTTAATTGCCATTTGTTTCTTAATTGGACCGGCTGAAACCGGATGGCAGGACAAAAGATGCCATGCAAGTTCTTATTTCAAGCACGTACTGCTAAATTAGGAATACATGCCTATGATTGTTTAATACTTGGATGCTATATTTATTTGCTTTGTGCCCAGTTATGTTTATTTCATGAGCTATCTTATTCATGCAACGCCCGTCTATCCGTCCCTATGCCTACGGTGCTTTTAATCCTGCTGTTTACAATCAATATTTCTGCTGTCACCATTGCTGCCTTTATTTTATTACTGATGTTACTATTCTACTGCTGCCATCAAATTACTGTTACTACTGATAAATTGCTTCCAGAGAGATCCTTTTCAGGTGTGGTTGAATTGACAACTCAATTGCTAAGGCTTATAAATATTCTTTGGCTCCCCTTGTGTCGAATCAATAAATTAGGGTCATACTACCCGCGAAGACTGTTGCGATCCCCTACACTTGTGGGTCATTAAGACTATTTTCTGGCGCCGTTGCCGGGGAGTATAGCTCTATTTATAAGTTCACCTGGGAGTTTTTCTATCTGCCGTAATTTATTCTTCATCATGAAGGATAAGGGTGATCCTAAGTTTCCGATATTACTTTCCACCACAAGGAAAGGTACTGCTCTGAACTCTAGAGCTACTCTTGATTCACCTACTGTTTTAAATCAACTTGTTACACCACCTACAAACACTCATCCTACTGTTGATGCGTCACTTTCTGGGTCTGCTACTGTTTCTGATGAATTTGATGATGCTTCTACTGTGCTTGATGATTCTGGTTCATTAGGTCCTTTTCTGGATGCTCTTGTTGCTAAGTCTAAGGAAATTACAATTCCTGATGAAAGTCTTATTACACCTGCTAGCTCTCCTGAATTATATAATTATGAGAGTAGGTATCCTGATGATTCCTATATTGATATTAATGATGAGTTTATTAGACAATATATGGATTGTGAAGCTTCAAAAGATCCTGATGCTTTGAGGAAATTGCTTAAAAAACATGCTGTTAAAAATCATTTCACAACTGATCCTGAGTTTGCTACTTCTCCTATATGCATTAAAGATGATGATTTTGATTTCTCTGTTGATCTTTCACTTATATCTAATGTTGAATCTGGTCCTTTTTGTGGAACTGAAAATGATGATGCTATAGAACACATGAATAAATTAGCTTCGCTTAGCTTTTTTATTTTCTAATGACAAGAAGATATAACGTTACTATTTAGTAAAGTTGTTTCCTTTTTCATTAAAGGGTGATGCTAAAGTGTGGTATAATGCTTTACCTTATGGTTCCATTAAAAGTCCTCATGAATTACTTGATGTTTTCTTTGCAAAATATTTTCCCGCTCACATGCAGCATGAGGCTTTGGAGAGAATTTTTAATTTCAGACAATTGGAGGATGAGCACCTCCCTAAAGCTTGGGGGAGATTTGGCTCATTGGTCAGGTGTAACACCCCAAAAATTCGTCCCTAATTTTAGTGGTGTTTTCCCACACCTGAAAAACTTTTTCTACTTTCAAAATGTTTTCTTTGAACCAGACGGTCTTTGACTTGACTCTGGTTTCGCTCTCTTAGAAATTTTTTCCCAACAATCCTTGATCCTTGCTGGCCTCCACCAAAATTCCCTGCCATTGTTATGACGGTCAAACACTCGTCCCATTTGGGGTTTCCAAAATCCTTCTGTCTATCCCACCAAAAGCCACCACCACAATTGTACCTTGAAATAAATTCCACCAAGATACCATATGGTTCCTTCATACATATACCTCACTCCCATGGAAAAAGCATTCCATAGTCCCATACAATAATTCCAAGTTTATTCATATTTCCTATTATGCCAATTCCAATCCAAAAATTATCTGGACACCTTCCACTCATCAAAAAATTCTGCAATTTTGGTGAGGTGCATGATTTGACCTCCTGAACATTTCACTCCATTGGCCCAACCTCATTTGAGCAATATTTGAGGTACTTCCTTTGTAACACCTTTTTTATGCCTAATTGTGATTTCCAAAGCAACCCCTAGCTACAAAAATCATTTGGCATTGCCACTTTGCCAAGTTGACAAGATCCCATACACAACCCCACATCCCCAATATCAGATCAAGACCATTTGAGGAAGTGCACTTGGCATACCCATGTCATTAGGGCATTTTCGGACACCAATTTATTTGACCAACTTCCCTATGTCCAATTGATCCCAAACTTCACATACATACTACATACACCTATCCTAGCCTACTGTGAATTTTGAGGATTTTTCTGAGATGTGCAAAGCCTTGATCATTTCATCGAGCACCTGGTGTGCGTTAGGTTTTCTAAAAATCTGGTGTTACGAAGTGTGGAGTTTTTGAGTGTGGCCAGTTTGGTTTTCTTGGTCTTGTCCTCATGAACCCAGTGGTGCAAATCTTTTTCAATTTCGTGCCCCGAGTCGCCGAGAACGCGATAATGCCGCCCGTGTCGCGCTCTGGACGTCTGGGACACACGCTTTGGCAAGACCTAATTCCCGTTACTGCAGTGGTCGGTGCCTAATCCTCCTGCTGCAGTGTGCCTCGTGCTCCACTGTGCATCCAGCACGGCAGCCTCATCCCCTCCTCCTCCTTATCTTCTCCCTGTGGAAGGGGAACGTCATGGATGACCCAGGTGGCCATCAATGGCCAAATCGGCCACCACCCACCTCGCCTCACCCCCTGCCTATAAAGCCCCCTCCGAGCAGCCCGAGCGAACCATAGCCACTCCCCACCTCTTTCCTCTCCCCTGCTCTCTCCATTCAGTGCACAAGATCCATCAAAAAGCCTCCGCAAAATCCCCACCGTGGCCACCCTGGCCAGAGCCCTACGAGCTCGTGCGCGCGAGCAGGGGGCCGCCCCCGCCTCCGGTTCCTCCTCCCACGGCCGCGGCACGCCGCCCCGGACCCGTCCCCGCCGCCGGCCGGACTCCCACACCGTCCTCGGCCATCCCCGGCCGGTCACCGTGCGACCAGTGCAGAGCAGAGGTTGAAGACGTGCTGGATCGATCGATCCGTTCATCGTCGTTTTTTTCCTTCTTTTTCCCGTTCTGAACCGTTTTCTGGCCCAGCAGAAGCAGCAGCTTGCGGCCCAGCGCGGCCCGCCCAGGCGCTAGCACCGGCGCGCGCAGCGCGCAACACGCTCACGCCCGTTTGCGGCCCGTGCGGGTTTTTTTTTGCGGACTGGTTTTTCTTTTTCCTGCTGGGCAGATTTTCGAACCTCCGTATCTTTTGAACCGTGACTCCGATTCAGGTGATCCAAGTTTGTAAATTCTTAGTTCGAAATGCTCTATCCAGTGGTATAGGTTTTGTATTTTTGTAAAATGCTTAGATGCTCAGCACACTTGTATGCTTGTATAGGTATCCCGCGGTACCGGCAAACCGGGACCCTAAACCGTGACGCCCGTGACCGTCGAGACCAAATGGCGTCGATCGTCGAAGGCAAGCTAACCACTTGCTATGAATACTCAAGCGATGTTTTTTTCTTTGCACATCTCCATGTCATATGTGTATTTGATTGCTGATCCCCTGTGAACTGTGCGTCACGAGATATCGTGGCTCTGCTTTCATTTCATTTTCTTTTTATCAACCTGAGGCTGGCACCGGCCAGAGGCATCTCCGCCACAGTCGCCCGGTTGACTGTATAGTTTTATTTTTCTTTTTATCAACCTGAGGCTGGCACCGGTCGGAGGCATCTCTGCCACAGTCGCCCGGTTGACTGTATTGTTTTATTTTCTTTTACCAACTTGAGGCTGGCACCGGTCGGAGGCATCTCCGCCACAGTCGCCCGGTTGATGCAAACTATCTATTGCTTGAAATATTGTGTTGCTAATGTTCTGTCGTTTGATGATATATTATTATGTTATTGTGGTTGTTGTGTTGGACTAATCCTTTGTTGCTTGGACATGTGAATGATGAAACTTGATTAAATGAAACACCCCTCCAAACAACGATAAGGTCTATTCATAGTGCCACTAATCTGAACCCTTGCACGCGATACCACCGTTGTCCCATGGAAACCGTGACCTAGTAGGTTGTTAAGCCCCTTTTGTGCCATCCGTTGGGCGCAGTCGTTCGGTTGTGCTGTCCGAGGGGAGTGGTCGACAGGCACGGGTTCGACTGCGATAGGGAGTCCAGAGCTAGGCATACCCGGTAGCGCCGGGGGATGTGCCGGATTTACTTGCCATAGGGTGGGGCAGGAGAGTGTCTTAGCAAGTGGACCGTCATGAGAATGTATTTTGCTTAGTACGACTTTGGGCGTGATAAACCTGAGGTGTCGGCTGAGTGGGGTGCATTCTGATAGGTGGTAAAGCAAACTCTCGAGAGCATCAACCTAGCCAGCTAGCCCTGTTCCTGGGATATGGAACAACAGTTCAGTGTCAGTCACACTGTGTGTCTTTGTCGTGTCCGGAGGTTAAACTTAAGATTTGTTTGAAAGAATTATGAACGACTTGACCACACTTAATAAACAATAAGATTATGCAGGGAATGTTACTTGAGATACGGAGATATGATAAGGCCAGTGGGCCTAGCAGTGGTGACAGAGGAGATTAGCCTTGTGAGGCTAGAGGCCAGTGAGCCTAGCTGTGATGATATGATTTGTTGTGTTACTTGGTCCCAATGGTACACCCGTTCTTCGTCACAGGTAAGTTCTTTGTGTGATCTCCGGTACACGATCCAACCCCACCTGGCTTGGACTATGTACTGGTGATACTCCCGTTGTTTGCTAATGCCATGTTTATTGAGATGCCATGTTGTCATCCTTTTGGACTGTCGTAAGTAGATACTTGCCATGTTCAGACTATCATCATTGCTGGTTACTTGTTGCCTGTTTGCTTGACTGTTCATGTCTTGTGATTGTTTTCTTGCGAGTACATCATTGTACTCAAACTGGCTTTTCATGTGGCCAGACGTTGAGAGGATTCATCCGCTACCATAGCAAGGACATCGAGCAGGAGCGTGCTAGGATCAGTAGCCCAGCCAGATGCCTGTGGAATGGAGCCGCACCAAGCCGTTGCCGTACCTGTGTCTTCCGCTGCCAGTTAAACTCTGCCCCGTGCCATACTTGGCCATGATAATTTTCACGCCTTGATGGCCATGGAAACCAATTGTAGCCCTTTGGGCCTAATTGTGTAATGATATTTCCACTATGTTGCATTGTCGTAACGTGCGTCCGGATATCCTGGGCTGGCGCACGGGGCGACCGCCTCTCTGGCGATATGTATCAGAGGGGGGTGCCACATCAGGGCTCGGCCAGGGCATGTTATAGCGAAGAATGAACTTTTTGATATATTTTATAATGGATTAACTGTTGAATCAAGGACATACGTAGATAGTTGTGTTGGTTGTGTTTTCAGGAAAAGGACTGTAGCTGAAGCTGAAGAACTAATGGCTAAGATAGCCCAAAATCATGATGAATTGAGTATTCCTAAGCCTCCTCCATTACCAACTCCGAAGAAAAGGGGAGTGCTCTTCTTAAACCCAGAAGATATGCAAGAAGCCAAGAAATCTATTAAGGAAAAAGGTATTAGAGCTGAAGATGTGAAGAATTTACCTCCAATAGAAACTTTATGTGATCCTACCACTCACCCACCTATGGTAGAGGTACATTCTCTTTATGATTTTACAGCCAATGATATTCCTTATAGAAAGCCTCCTAGTCAGTGTTTGGATGAATTTGATAACTTTATTGTTAAACAAACTCATTTTAATATGCAAGTTCAAGAACAATTAAATGATAACACTCTGGTTATTAAAAATTTGCATTCTGTCTTGGAGAAAACTGCTAATGATGTTAAAGGACTTGTTAAGCATTTTCACATGGTTCAAACTCAACTTGAACAAATTAGTAAAGTACAAAAAGATTTGCTTGCTGGTATTCCTATACAAAGTGATAAACAAGCTTGTGGTGTTTTAACTTGAGGTGGCATCACTACTTAAGATCCTCTTTATCCTGAAGGACATCCTAAAAGAATTGAACAAGAGTCTCAATTGGCTGAAGATAATATTGCTAGCTCTCCTAAAAGGAAAAAGAAAAAGAAGAAACATAAAGAATTAGGAGAAACTAGTAATATGGAACTTGATAAAGAATTCATGGTTAATAATCCTAATGATGTTTCTATTTCTGATGCTGAAACTGAAAGTGGTAATGAGCATGAGAATGATATTAATAAACCTGAAGAATAGGAGGAACAGACTGCACCTCCTGTTGCTAAAAAGCATGGTAGGGAAAGAGAGCCATGGGTGCAAAAGCCCATGCCTTTTCCATCTAAATCTCAGAAAATTAAAGAGGAGGAACACTATAATAAATTATGTGAATGGATGAGGCCTCTCTTTTTGCAAATTCCTTTGACAGATGCAATTAAATTACCTCCTTATTCAAAATATATGAAAGATATTATTTCTAATAAGAGAAAAAAATCCTAATGAAGAGATTTCTACTATGCTTGCTAATTACTCTTTCAATGGCAAGATTCCTAAAAAGCTTGGCGATCCAGGTATACCTACTATTCCTTGCTCCATTAAAAATAATTATGTTAGAACTGCTTTATGTGATCTTGGTGCAGGAGTTAGTGTTATGCCTTTCTCTCTTTGTAAGAGACTTTATTTAGACAAGCTTATTCCTACTAATATTTCTCTACAAATGGCTGATAAATCTACTGCTGTGCCTATTGGTATCTGTGAGAATGTTCCTGTTAAAGTTGCTAATTGTTTAATCCTAACTGATTTTGTGGTGTTGGAAATGCCTGAAGATGAGAATATGTCTATTATTCTTGGAAGACATTTTCTTAATACTACAGGGGCTGTTATTGATTGCAATAAAGAAAAGTTACTTTTCATGTTGATGATAAAGAGCACACGGTTTATTTCCCAAAGAAGATTGATACTAAAATTGGTTTGAATTTCATTGAAAATATTGAAGCCATCAAGGTTGGAGCTATTGATTGTCCTATTCTTATACATCATAGAAAATATGAAACCCTCATGATTGGGACAATTGCTATACAATATGAGGTAACATAATTGTCTTTTGGAAATTGAATTCTTTATGTCAAATAAATTTGGTGTGGTAGCAAGACTTGATCAACCTTGCTAACAAATCAATTTTAACAACATAAAGACTTTAATAGCCATTAGTTTTTCCTCTGTTATTTATCTTTTACTTTTCTGTAATTTTTATTTCTTATTTAGTTTATCCCTTTTAAGTACCAATATCTTGTTTTATTAGCTTATTCTAATCTCATTTAAGTCCCTTGGTAAAAGTTGTCGAAAAATTCCAGAAAAAATGGCGTAAATTTTTATTTTTCCAAAGAGCCACAGAAGTGGTTGGGGCTGACCTAGGGGACCCCCAGGGGCAGAGGTGGGTCCCACCCACGGGTGAGGACCCTGCCGCGGCCAGGGGCCGCCCCTGCCCTATGGAGGGCCCCGCCAGGTGAGTCTCCTCCCACTCTCTCTCTCTCACTCGAAAAATACTTCCCCATTGTTCAAACCCGAGTTCTTGCTCTTTGGTGCTGGAATTTTCGATCACTTTGCTCAGCCCATCATTCTTGCTGAGATTTGGTGCAAATCTTCTCCGGTATGTGACTTCTTCACCCCTCCAATTATAATCTTGAATGGTTTTGTGTAAGTTGAGTATTTTGCTACTATAGGTGACCTTTGATATGAACTTGCATGCTTGATTTGCAATTTGTTAGATGGTTTTGATGCATGTATTAGATGGTATTAAGTTATGAGGGTAGTTTAATGCACTTCCTATATTTTATTTTCAAGTTTTATGAGGTTTGTTAAAAAAATTCAGAGAAGGAAGAATATGCCTAAGTTCAATTTAGGTGGGATTTTTAAGAAGAAGGAGCCCTCTTCTCGTCAAGAAACGAGAGGCTCAAGTTCTAACACACCAATGAGGCCCTCATACAATGAAAATTCGGAGCCACTTGGTGTTATTGTGCTTGCCCGAGAGTCAGACGTGCGTTCATCGGTATACCCATGTTATGAATTTCTACAAGCCGCAGGTATACGCGATGACTTTACTAGCCTTCTTACTAATGCATGTTTGACGAATATTGTATTAGTGAAGAGACCCCAATATCTTAAGCTCACTAATATCTTTCTGCAAAGCTTTAATTTCATTGATGATCAATATCACCCAAGTGTGGAGTTCATGTTATATGAACAACCTTGGAGAATGCCTTTGTCTTAGTTTTGCAGTGCTCTGGGTGTGAGGAACACGGGGCTCACATGCAAGATGAACACGCAGCCCCAGCACCTCAAGGAGCTCTACGCCGGCATCTGTCATGATGACTGGAGGGATTCTACACGTGCAAAATTTGGGAGCATTTAGTTTCCAGCTGTGAGGTATTTGGGCTATGTCATAGCTTGTTGTGTTCTTCCCCGGGACAACACGAGTGATGCATGTAAAATGCATACATGAACTTTGCACTATAATACTTGTATTCTATTCATATTTGCATCATATAAGGGGTATATTACTGTTATTTAATGATTTTTGGTAATTAATAATGATTTTCCCTATTTATGGAATTAATCCCGCGCAGGCAGAAAAACCCTATTTCTTTCCTTATTTATTTCACGGCCTTAACGACGTCATAATGAGCTGAAAATTTATGGGGATCATTTTTTTTGGAAGGAAGAAGACCTCGGAGCGAAGGAAGCAAGCAAACGGAGGCCAGAGGGCCAAAAGAGGGTGGCCCACGCGGCCCCTGTACCTAGCCGTGTTGGACCACTCATCTGGGCCCTCGTGGCTCCGTTTGCGTCGATCCTTCTTCCCGAAGCTTCCTTGTGACCTAAAAACTCCTATATAAAGAGGCCCCCGAGGAGTTTTGCAAGGAGGCGACGGAGAAACACAAAACCAGAAACAGAGAGACAGAAGGCTGCCGCCGGAGAAGATCGGAGGGGGGAAACGCCACCGGAATCCACCTCCGGAGGGCTCCACCCCCCTCCGGCATGTTCATCATCAACATCTACAGCAAGATCATCTCCATCTCTCCACTGTAAACTCTTGGCAAACATGATGTATGATGCAATATACTTTTCCCTTGATCTATTGTGTCTCTCCATCTATGTTTGAGAAGTGATTTCTTCATGGCAATAGTGAAATAGTTCGTTGATTGGTTGCATACAAGTTTTGTTATCTTTTATGATTGTCTTGATGTACAATGTATGAGTGCACGCATATGTTGGGGAATGGATGTAAGGTGATCACCGGTAAGGTAATGGAGTGAGGGAGACTTGGGCGGACATGTAAACCCGAGATCGAATCATGAAGTTACTCTATTGGGGGATATATATGGGGGACCCTAGAACTTAAGGCTATGGTGGGACAATTATGTCTTAATAATTCTTGTGCTGCACACTTAATTGGCCATGAGATCCATCATAAGAGTTGTGTAATTTGCTCATTTACTTGGCTATACCTATTTATGGCTCCCTCCTAGAAGAAACAATTAAGACTAAAACATGTGCTTCACTAATTGTGACAACCACATGAATGAAATAACAATTGCCAGAACATTTGCTCCCTTGAGATATTTGCTACTTGAGATCCTTGCTACTTGGTACTTTAAGAAACTTGCATTAGAAAACTTGCTCTTAGAAACTAGTTGCTAGATAAACCTACTCCACATCACTTGCTTCCATTAGTTAGTTCCTTTCATACTCAAATTTATTGCTTTGCATAAAAGGCCATATAAGAGGGTTATAGGGCTTTAGAGAACAGATAGTTTACCTTCAGCTCCTTTTGGGTTCGACACTCAAATACTTATCGAATTGTGCTACAGTGATTCCTTGCTCTTGGGGATTATCAAGTACTTTTCTGGCGCCGTTGCCGGGGAGCGTTGTGCTAAACTTTTATTCTTGTTTGCATTGCATACTAACATATATACCAAAACACAAAAAAATTATAAAATGGAAAATTATTATGAAAACGCCATGATAGCTGCTGAATTTAGAAAATCAAATGAAGGGAAAAGATTAGGAGGCTACATAGAGCTTCTATATAAAATTGCTAGTGAGCTGCTTGATTATCACGAGGAAGAAATTTGTTGCTCTAAATACTTTAGACACTTTGAATTCCAATGCCCTTCCAATAAATACGAACCTGTTCTTGCAAGTTATCATACATGGAATTATGCTCACTTAGGGATGGAAGAAGTAGAGCAATTTGTTATTTTTATGGGAGCCTATGAATTATACACCTTCATTGATGAACATGAAACCTTCCCTATAGCTTCTCATTATAAAGTTTTTATTGCCAATCTCCATGAAATTTGCATACGTGAATTTGATGAAAATATCTATGTTGTTGACACAAGGAAGAGATTTGCCCAAGGTAGTACTGATGTTTTGCAGGAAGAAGATGAAAAAAGCCTAAGCTTGGGGATGCCCGTGCAGCCCCAATAAGATGATGAAAATGATGAACAACTAGAGAATGAAGAGAAGGAACTTCCACCTTCACCACCTATGGATGAGGGTAACACTCAAGATTTTGCTAATGATAAACTTTGCTTTTATGACTCTGATGATGAGGAAGAATATCAACCTATGCCTAATGAGAACATTATTAATAATGATGAAGAATATGGTTTAGACATGCTATATGATAATGCTTTACATGATGATCCATTATGCTCATTAGATGATAAGTCTTTATATGGTCATTCTATTCAAAACTATGTGGTTATGTTTAACTTTAATGCTTGCAACTATTATGAGAGAGGAAGAGATAAGAATACCCTTTATGTATCTATGTTATTAAAAATGCAAGCTATTGATTATTATATGCATTGGTTACCTCAAGTTTGCTGTTATTTATTCATATATAAAACTCCAATGCATAGGAAGAGAGTTAGACTTAAAAGTAAATTGTTTAATATTCTGTGGTGTGTTCCTTATGCTTTAATGTCCTATTCAGTTTGAGCACACCTTTATATCCTTACAACATGTAAAATATTTACCTACTGTTTTCTAACAATTGGTTTTAGATTTTCACTTTACATAAAATTTGGTAAAGTAAATGAGAAGGATGAGTAATGGAGAAGTTGTGGTCGACCTTGAACATGTGTTGTTCATGCCAATGGAACCATTGCAAAGTCCCTATCATTAAAACTTTTCCCAAAATTAAAACCAAATAAAAATAATGACATCACCTTTTTATCTTGTTTTTCATCTTAAAAGGCAAGAATAACCTCTTTTGAGAGGTAGGATTAAACAATAGTGATTTGCTCCCCAGAAAACAGATTCCTGAGCTTCACTGCGAAAAATGTTAAAAATCACAGAAGAGGAATATGGACTTGATATTTTACGACAGAAATCTTCAGTTATTAATGCACAATTCATTAGTTTAAAGTTTTGTGGTTTGAGCAACGTAAGTGCCTCTGAAAGTTCACTCTTTACGGGCTGTCCAGTTTTTGGCAGATTCTGTGTTTATTTTGCATTACTCTCATTACTTGTGTTTTGTGTGGTTCTATTGATCAAAGAGCAATGCACAACCATAAGTAACAGTATCTCATGTTTAGAATCAACTCACAATATGTCTTTGCTGTACCTATGAGGATTTAATTTATGGAGACACTAACCCCTCTAATCAAGTTTTATGATGAGTTTTGTGTGAAGAGAACTTTCAAGTAGAAGAGTTGAGGGTGATGAACAAGATCAAGAGGGAAATAAACTCAAGCTTGGGGATGTAACCCCTAAGCTCACCCTACATACAAGAATTTAAGCTTGGGGATGCCAAGCCACCTCACTCCAACCATCTTGATACCAAGTAAGTAAGCCTATATATATGGTTATAAAAAAAGCGCTTTACGGGAGGCAACCCGGTTTTTTTTACTTTTGATTTTCTTTGTGTCCTCTTTCTGTAACAAGAGAATGTTTTCTTAGCTTAGTTTCTGGAATTTTTAATAAAGTGCCAAGTTTTACCCATTTTGGTTTGACAAAGTTGTTATTTCTATTCGGAGATTTTATTCCTGCACGAAGTCTGTGCACGGTTTGATTTTTTATTTTTATTATGTATCTCCGAATGAGCTGAGATTTTTACTGTTATTGCACCTTTTCATCCTCTGTATTCCTGAATTGTTTCAGAATTTTTAGACGAGTTTAAGTAGGACAGAAAAATACGTTTTGCTGCTGCTGTTTTTCTGGACAGATTCTGTCCCATATTGTTTTATGCATAGTTTGAACTTTTGAGTTGCATCTTTTTGATCCAATTGAGTTTATGAGTAGGCATACAACACTATACACTCTCTGAATATTCATATGTATTTTAGTCCATGGATTATATGCAGCAATAAACCTATTTATTTATCTCTACTAACGTCACCCCACAGAAAAGAAATGGGAGAAACGGTGTTTTGAAGTTTTTTCACAGGGATTGGAAGAGCTGCACCATGAGTTATCCAAGGATGGTGAAAACCATAAGCTTGGGGATGTGAGAACATCCCCACTGGATCTACACACTCTCGGTTTGCACACGTCTAACTTCTGTTTTTTGATCAATACACTTTATCACATAAACTTGGAGCATCTTTTTGTTTGTTTTTGCTTTGCTTTTAATTTTGTGAGACCACCACACTATCATTTATATGTGAAAGAGATACTGGAAATATGGGCTGAAATATCTTGCATTCTTTTATTGTATTGGGAAAAGGGATGTCTAAGTTGATTTTTAATCACACATATAGTTGCATGATTCATGAGCTTCTTTATGAGTAATAATTTGCAAATGCTTTATCATGAGCTATCTTTTATTCATGTTTTGATGCTGTATGTTATTTCACCTTATTTGACATAATTAGTTAGTTCTATGTACACTCATGCATGCATCTAGATGGTCATCTTTCTCCCTTTTGCTAGCCCAAAAATTCCAACAAGTAAAAACTTGTTTCCAACACCTTCAACCAAAGTTTTTTTCCAGTGAGTCCACCATATCTACCTATTAGCTTTATGCTATTCCAAGTATGTTTATCATGTTATTTGTGTTATCTATACCTCTAAATGAAAATGAGTGTGTTATTTATTGTAATGGGAAAAGTTGGTTAAAAAGTTCTCGCGAACTTGATGCACACTTTACTTTTATTGCATTTAATAAACATGAACCATTGTGATTAATATTATGATGATAGTGGCTTGATAAATGTTTAAGGTTGGGAGTTAGCCCATATGTGCTGTCACATGCAAAGCTTTCAACATGTTCCATCATTTATTTAGTTGATATCATGTACTTTTGTTTATGGATGCCTATCATGGTGAAATAATGTAGAAATAGAGTAAGTTTAAATGAGTTTGTATAAATGGTTAGAGAGAAACCTGGGCCGCTAATCTAAGCCATGCATCATTCATGGTGGAAATTTACTTACATGCTATTTTGAACTTTCTGTGATACACCCTACAATAAAAAGCTATATCAAGTGGTAAATAAAAAGGGTGTTGAGGTTGTTCATTATGTTTGTTTGTCTTGTTGTTTTGATGTGGGCTTGATCCATATCATGGGACAAGAGGTACCCCAGTTGAGGCTCTTGATAATACCATTATTACTTACAATGATAGATAACTTAAACTTGCTTTGTTTCCCAAGATGAGTAATCATGGTGTAGGTACTTGTATTCAAGGGGCATGAGACATCTAACCTTTGCTTTATCAAGGTCACTACTCATATTTGCTTTCACATTAAACTTTAATCATTCAAGATGCTATGATAGGGGAATGAGAGCTTGACACCAAGTATTACCATTGCAATCAATAACTTAAGTAGAATAGTTTGGAGGATACATGAAACTTATGCATGTTTTACCTCTACTCATTTATATATCTTTTCCAAAGTGTCCACCTTTTATATTCAGATTTTCATCTTCACTCTATGACCTATGTAGGATGTTCTTACTTATCATATTGCATACATGTGGTCCATATTACTATCTTTTATGTTACACTTTGTGAACTATCATTGAACATCCTTGCATTGAATACTTGGTATCACTTTATAAACTGTTTGCATATTGCTACTTCTTTGAATAATGAATCATTTGACTTTATGTAGCAGTAGCAATCATCTTTTATATCCATGTTGTTGTTATATATTGCAAAGTTCATGTTAGTTTTATCACTTCCATACTCGAGGACGAGCATGAGTTAAGCTTGGGGATGTGATGCATGTAAAATGCATACATGAACTTTGCACTATAATACTTGTATTCCATCCATATTTGCATCATATAAGGGGTATATTACTGTTATTTAATGATTTTTGGTAATTAATAATGATTTCCCCTATTTATGGAATTAATCCTGCGCAGGCAGAAAAACCCTATTTCTTTCCTTATTTATTTCAGGGCCTTAACGACGTCATAATGAGCTGAAAATTTACGGGGATCATTTTTTTTTGGAAGGAAGAAGACCTCGGAGCGAAGGAAGCAAGCAAACGGAGGCTGGAGGGCCAAAAGAGGGTGGCCCACGCGGCCCCTGTACCTGGCCACGTGGGACCACTCATCTGGGCCCTCGTGGCTCCGTTTGCGTCGATCCTTCTTCCCGAAGCTTCCTCGTGACCTAAAAACTCCTATATAAAGAGTCCCCCGAGGAGTTTCGCAAGGAGGCGGCGGAGAAACACAAAACCAGAAACAGAGAGACAGAAGGCTGTCGCCGGAGAAGATCGGAGGGGGGAAACGCTGCCGGAATCCACCTCCGGAGGGCTCCACTCCCCTCCGGCGTGTTCATCATCAACATCTACAGCAAGATCATCTCCATCTCTCCACTATAAACTCTTGGCAAACATGATGTATGATGCAATATACTTTTCCCTTGATCTATTGTGTCTCTCCATCTATGTTTGAGAAGTGATTTGTTCATGGCAATAGTGAAATAGTTTGTTGATTGGTTGCATACAAGTTTTGTTATCTTTTATGATTGTCTTGATGTACAATGTATGAGTGCATGCATATGTTGGGGAATGCATGTAAGGTGATCACCGGTAAGGTAATGGAGTGAGGGCGACTTGGGAGGACATGTAAACCCGAGATCGAATCATGAAGTTACTCTATTGGGGGATATATATGGGGGACCCTAGAACTTAAGGCTATGGTGGGACAATTATGTCTTAATAATTCTTGTGCTGCACATTTAATTGGCCATGAGATCCATCATAAGAGTTGTGTAATTTGCTCATTTACTTTGCTATACCTATTTATGGCTCCCTCCTAGAAGAAACAATTAAGACTAAAACATGTGCTTCACTAATTGTGACAACCACACGAATGAAATAACAATTGCCAGAACATTTGCTCCCTTGAGATATTTGCTACTTGAGATCCTTGCTACTTGCTACTTTAAGAAACTTGCATTAGAAAACTTGCTCTTAGAAACTTGTTGCTAGATAAATCTACTCCACATCACTTGCTTCCATTAGTTAGTTCCTTTCATACTCAAATTTATTGCTTTCCATAAAAGGCCATATAAGAGGGTTATAGGGCTTTAGAGAATAGATAGTTTACTTTCAGCTCCTCGTGGGTTCGACACTCAAATACTTATCGAATTGTGCTACAGTGATTCCTTGCTCTTGGGGATTATCAACGAGTAACATGTCTAGTCCTGATCTTGCTATTCTTGCCGCTACAATTAATCATGATGAGACTTATAACATTGGCGCTCTTATTGCTCGTCGTCTTAGCACTAATAAAGTTAGAGGGACTATTTATGGAGGTATTATTGCCTCAATCATGCTTGCTACTGCCATGCTTCCTCCTAGAGAGGATGATTTAGAGTTGGATGTTATTAGGCTTAATCTTGCTGCAATGAAATCTCATCACTTTGTCACTTTTGATTCCACTTTGGGGAACTTGCAGTATAGATCATTATTTGGTTTTGCTTTGGACAACCCTCACTATGTGAGATTACCTGCTCCTGTTTTGTTTAACACTGTTGCTAGGGATGGATACTCGTTTCCCGAGGAGGTGCTGGATGAGTACCTCGCATCACTAGTCCCTGAGGAGGAGCCAAAGGAGGAGCCACAGGACTTGCAGTGGCAGCCACAGCCGGGCGCCAACTGGGGTGTGCCACCACCGTGGTAGATGAGTCCCACTTTGGCCAAAAGCCTAAGCTTGGGGGAGTACGTATCTCTCACTAGGGCTGGACTAACGAGCTATTAGGCTCGTTAAGGCTCGGCTCGTTAAGACTCGTGATCATTAGGACATGAATCGTTAAACTCATTAAGGATAACGAGCTAAATATAAAGCTTGGCTCTGTTCGTTATATGTTCGCGAGCGCTCGTGAGCAGCTCGTTAAGAAAATACATCGGGAATTAGGATACATCATACCGCTCATGCATACAAAATGTATAGGTATAGCCATTCACAAGTAGAAATACATATACACATCGAGCTAATTGAGCAGGGTAGGTAGTAATCATTAGGAGCAAAGAAAATGCTAGCAAGCATAGGAAATAGGGACTACAGACGCATCCTTGTGGCATGCTGCTACCAAGCTTAACGAGTAGCTCGCGAAACTCGCAAGCTCGATTGTTTAGCTCATTAGTGTTAATGAGCAAAAATTGTTGCTCAGCTCGGTTCGTTAAGATAACGATCCGAGCTTAAACGAGTCGAGGAGAAATTGTTTAGCTCATTAGTGTAAATGAGCATTCAATAAGCTTGCCGAGCTTCGAGCTTTATGTCCAGCCCTATCTCTCACCGACATCTCTTTATTTCGTTCACTCAATTATTATATGTCGGTGTGTTCGTCATTCCTTTGTATATCCATTAGTTTGCTTTTTGCTTTCTTTTCGTTCTTTTCAGTTTGCTCAGTTGCTTTTGTTGCTCTTTTCGTTTACTACTTGAAAACCCAAAAAGATTTTCTCTTTGATTGCTTTTCTTTCTTATAATCGAAAAGAGCAACAATATTTTCTTTCGTTTCTTGTTCGGGTGTTTTCTTCTTCGCTTTAAGTTGCTTCCTTCCAAAATTGAAAACAACAAAAAGATTTCTCTTTTAGCTTTTGCATTTTCCCTTTCACTATTTGAAAAACACGAAAATATTTTCTCTTGTTCTTTATTTTGTACAATTGTTTTAGAGTTCAACCCTTATTTTTGACGGCACTTGCACACTTTTATTATCCCCATATCTTTCGGACGTGCAAGTGTCTATGCAATAATGATGATATTTGGCAACACAGATATGATGAGGGGAGTTGGTATGAACTCTATTTGCTTTCATTTTTGTACACATGCTTATCCTCATGCTCGTGTTTTATTTTGCCATAATAGAAGGTTGTGTAGATAATATTGCTTAGCCCTTATGAATTCTTATGCTTAGCCTCAACTTGTTAAGAGTGGGTAATTTGTCATGTAGACATGAGCATGTTTTGCATTGTTTATAACATGGTATGGTGAAGTGAGATCCCCCTCCAAAAGATTTATTCGGATTGACTTGGCACATGTTCACACATGTTAAAAGACTAAAAATATAGTCTGTTATGCCTTGCCGGTTTATTGTGCTTAGAATTGCAGTATCACTCTTATGCTCTATTCATTGATTAATTTTGTCGCAAAGCATGATTATGACAATAGTGCTCTCGGATGGTCGCTTCTCGGCGTTTTGCTAGCCTTCATTTGCACCGGGTGTGATGTCCACCCGTGCATCCAAATTCTTTAAGCCAAAGTATTCCATTTGAGTCCACTATATCTTCCTATATATGGTATTTCACCGCCATTCCAAGTAAATTTATCATGTGCTACCTTTAAAATATTCAAAACATTCCTTTTTGTGACACTGTTGCTAGCTCATGAGGAAGTGGTATAAGTTTAGTATATCCTGTATCAAGAAAGTTCCTCTTTCTTATTCACCCAATGAGTATGGAATCCGTGCTCATTTAAATCACAAGAGAGCTGGTGCCAAATATCGTAAGCTTAAAAAATAAAATAAAAGACACTCCTCCATGACCAGTGGAAAGTTGGCAAGCACCCGTGGATTCGGCTAGCCATGGTTTGTGAAAGACAAGGTGGGGAGGAGTGTCAGCTCAAAATAAAAAATCCTAATGGAAACCGCTCTCAAAAGTCTATAGCTTGCTTGATACGGGTTATGCTAAGTTTACTACTGCCATTCGTTGACAAAGACATTCACTACTCAAAACTATATTTTCTATCATATTTAAACTTTGAAAAGCTCTAGCACATGATTAATCCCTGCTTCCCTCTGCGAAGTGCCTTTTTTTATATTTATGTTGAGTCGTCACCCTTCTTTGAGAACCATCTTATAGAGCATTGCTGTCATTCTGAGTATAATGTGCTTTGTCCCAAAGTTTTATGATTGGAGCATGTTTGAGATACTCTCTCATTTCCGAAAACTTTACATCTAGTCTCTGTTTAATATCTCAAGAGGTGCCCGACATTTATGTTTTGCTCTACAAAAGGGGAAAGCGAGAGATCACTATACCGTACCTTGTTATAAGCATTGCATCGGTGCTATTGGTTACATGTCTAAATTATTACTTGTTAGCATTTTGTGTGCTTTGCATGAGTCTTCATGATTGCTTAAGTTCTATTGTTTTTACAACCTCTTTCGTGTGCTTATTAAAATACTGATCATGGTTTAAACTTCTATGCTTTAAATGACGCAAATGTGTTTGTCAAAGTTTCTTTCATCGCGTCCAGTTTGTCAACTGAATTGCTTGAGGACAAGCAATAAGCTAAGCTTGGGGGAGTTGATACATCGCAAACGTATCTACTTTTCCAAACACTTTGCTATTGTTTTGCCTCTGATTTTTAATGAATTGTTTGGAACTAACCCGAACTAACGCTGTTTTCAGGAGAATTGCATTTGGTGTCTTTCTCTTGTGCAGGATTGAAAAGTTCACGAAAAATTCCAGAAAAATTGGAAAAGTATTTTTGGGAAGAATAAGCCACGGAGCCGGGAGGACCCGGAGGGGGCGCACCCCAGGAGCAGGGGCGGGCCCCACCCACGAGTGGGCCCTAGGTCACGGCCAAGGGTCGCCCCTGCCCCTGGAGCTTCGCCTCTCGGCCCTCCTTCGCATATAAGTCACGATTGACCTAAAAACGTCGAAGGCAAGACTTTTTTCCCCAGAAACGATACGGAGCTCCGCCGCCATCCCGAAACCTAAATTCGGGGTCCATGATTCGCTATTCCGACACCCTGCTGGAGTGGAGATCACCGCCATCGTCACCGCCAACGCGACCATCCATGATGTCTCTCTCCATGTGTGAGTAGTTCCCTGCTGTAGGCAAGGGGATGGATGGGATTGAATAAGATTGCTCATGTAATTCGATGCCAAATTATTAGGGCATGATGCCTAGTATCCTCTATTTGTGTTGATCATTGTTGGTACAATTAGTTATGCTTAATACTTGTCACTTTGGTCCCGAGTGCCATGTTTTCAGATCTGATCACATTATGTTTTCATGAATATAATTGATGTTTGGGTCCTATCTACTAGTTATATGCACTTGTTGTCAACCGGAACCGGAGTCCCCGAGTGACAGAAACGGGGACATCGATGGGAATGGTTGGTAACTCGAGGGTTACATGTATTCACTGTGTGTTAATGCTTTGCTCCTGATGTAAACCGGGGTTCCCCATCTTTCGATGAGAGAGGATAACTATGATTTTTGTAGGCTTTGACTCTCACGATTCGGCTACCAACCGTACAGGGAGAACCGTACACGACTGATATCCACGGCAATCGCTGAACCAACTCCTCGATGTTATCAACTGAGCCAACGGCACGATCAACCTATCCACGAAGGACTTTTCCTATGAGCAAATCAAGAACAAGCAAGAAAACAATAGCGTAAGCAATCTGAAATTGCGGATATGCTAGATGAACAATAATCTCAAAGAGATGAAAGTTGAGATTCCGATAGGATGTCTGGACGGCCACACTAGCCGCTACGAGCGTAGACAAATCAAAATAGCAATAGCTGAACTTCTCTCTAAACAAAACCTAAAGAAACCCTAATGCGTAGCTAGCTATTTATTGCCGGCCGGATGGAATCGCTGGACGCGTGACCGATGGCGGCGCCTGCGCTTGATTGCATGGCCGGTCACGATCGATCCTCCTGGTGCAGCCCTTGGTCAAGTTGGCCTTCACGTGAGGTTGGGCTGCTTCTCTTGGGCATGTGGCCATACGCCACATGCATTGCATGCGTTGGGCTCCACCACCAAGAGCTCTTATGTAGAATTACGTAGGTGCATGCATCCATATGCATGAGTACAGAAACGTGTTTGTACGTCATAATTGGAGCTGGTTGATCAGTGGTGTTATCGATGAATTGATTGAATCCAGTTGCTATGTCCTCATCATCCTCCCTTCCTTTAAAACAAAGTTGTCCTCGACTTTCATGGATCTGAAACCCATCATAGAGCAAAGCAAAACATGGCACAGTATATATAGTCTCTTGTGAAGACGTTAGCTCATGTGGGTTAGACAAATGATATATATTATGCATGTCCAAATCGAAAGGTAAAACACTTGATTTATAAAATTTGGAATTTATAGCAAGCATACTATATTTTGTCTCAAAATAGTTTGCAGGAGTATCTTGCTCAGTTTCAGTTCCGTTTCCCTGATCTGTATTTATTTTATCATCGTTTAATATTTGTGCAGGAGTCATAGGCAACAAGTTAATTGGTTTTCCTTCAAATATGAGAGTATATGAATTATTTCTACCATGGTGGATAACATTATGATCATACTGCCAAGGTCGACCAAACAATAAGGAACATGTTTGCATAGGTACGACAACGCAATCAACAAAATCATGATAGGAACCAATTGTAAAATGCACTCTAACGCGACGTGTTACCTTCAACTTACCACATTCGTTGAGCCATTGGATGTAATATAGACGGGGGTGTCGTGTAGTTGTGAGCCACAGCTTCTCCACCATCTCTATACTTGCCAAGTTATTGCAGCTTCCCCCATCAATGATTACACGAACTGAATGGTCTTTAACGATAAATTTCGTTTGAAAAATATTATGGCGTTGATGTGATTCAGTATGCCCCTCCTGTGCACTTAGCACACGCATGGAGACAAGACTTGGGTATTTATCCGCCATGTGAGCATCACATTGTATTTCCTCCGGATCATCAGCGTCACCTGCAGGATTAGTGGAAAGCATAGCATATGTTTCTTCATCCAAATCACTAGCAGAAGAGTACTCACCATATTCCCGTACAATTAGGACTCGCTTATTTGGGCACTCCTTTTTAATGTGACCACGCCCTCCGCAACCATGGCATAGGACATCCCTTGTGCGTCCCGTGGAGGCGGTAGAATAAGAATTCTTCGCCGGTTCTGGAGGAGCCCCTGACACTTGTGCCAGTGATTTTGTGGTTGAACGTGCACCGTTGTTGGAGACAGCCGGTGTAGACTCACGAGCTGATGGGACAGCAGGAGTGTGTGTCCATGATGTGCTACGACCTGCAGAAAAATGTCCTCGTCCCTTGTTCTGTTGTCCCTGCACTTGCCTTTTGGCTTTACAAGCAAAATGGACACAAACGAGTGATAGAATTGTAATCTTTATAGTCCAATATATCTTGTATTTCACAATTCAAACCACCTAAAAATCTAGCCATCATAGCATCTTCAGTTTCAACTAATCCACAATGCATTAAACTAGTTTGTAGTTCTTGATAATACTCCACTACAGTTTTAGTGTCTTGTTTTAAACGTGCCAATTCATTCAGTTTATCACGAGCATAATATGAAGGAACAAAACGTTGTCGCATAGCCTGTTTTAAAGTATCCCAAGTAGTAGGTATGTTATTCTCATTAACACGACAATACTCACTCCGCCAAATAGAAGCAAAGTTTGTAAATTCACTAGTAGCAGTTTTAACTCTTTGATTTTCAAGAATATCATGACATGCAAATTTTTGTTCAACTGAAAGTTCCCAATCAAGGTAATATCTAGATTATATTTACCATTAAAAGCAGGGATTGTTAATTTAATTTTAGCATTAGAGTGGTCAATCCCTCGAACCTCATGTCGATCTCTTCCCATACATTGGCGGTTGAAGCGCAATTGTCGATGAGCACGGTTGTTGTTATGGTTAACGTGATGGTCATCCTCAGTGTCACCGGCATAATCCTCATAGTTATCTCCTTGTTCATCATGGTTACCACCGGCCGCGGCAGTAGCAGGGTGTCGTGGATCACCAAAAGCCACACGCTGAGCTCGTGAAGCAGTGGGACCACCGGTGGAGTTCCGAGTAGCAGTTGTGTTGTCGACGGGAGGTGCAACTCGCAACTCGTCAAGGCGTGCCAAGATATCTTGGAAGTGTGTGTTGGACGCAGCTTGGGCGTCCTCGATGGCCTTGAGTCTCTCTTCAGTCGCGATCTGGGCACCCTCGAGTTGAGCAAGATGCTCGTTGGTGACCTTCACGTCCTCGGTGAGGCCCTCAAGTGTTAGCTCATCCCCTGACATGGTTAGCACAAAGAGAAAAATACCAAAATAGTACAATCCCTCTCAACTACTAGGATGTGGTGGGGAAAAAAATCACTCACAAAATCAGGCTTACTATCAAATTCTTACTTGTTCTTACCAATGATACAGGTGGCAATCGGCACGCTGGTGTTGGTTTCAAACTATCAGTGGAGATTGGATGGAGCGATAACCAGGAATCAGTAATGTCGGACCCCGTAAACTGATTGGTAGAAAAAGTGTAGCTTGGGATGGTTTCTCAACTCACAATATAGTGGCACAATTTAGCAAAAATCAATGCAAACTGAATGATTGTTCAAACTCCTAACTAGTGCTGGCAGTCGATTAGAAAAAGATAAAACAATCTAAACCAGATACTGAAACAAATGAGTCGGAAAGTGTAGGGAAAAAATATAGCTCTAACCAGCTAGATATAAGTGAAGGATAAAGAATTATGCAAAACTCAACAGCAGGATATTAGACAAACATGTGTGCAGCTAACAGAAAAAGTCCAACTCTTGTCACAAAGCAAACTCACCAGAATGCTACCCAGCCTGTATAATTTTTTTCTTTCTCTTTTTCCTTTTTTTCACTTTTTTTTCAATCTCTTTTTTTTGACAAGCCGGTTACTAGCAGAAGAGTCGTACACAAACTCTTTAGGAAGAAGGAAAAAAAATCGGAACAGGACACTGCTGCTGGATCGAAAGCTACTAGAGCTAGCTAGCTAGATTGAAGTTACGACTATTGTACACAGATCGATCAATCAAAAAGACTAGCGACATGCACAGATGGGTAGGAAACACGGAAACGTAAAGTGCGAGGACTGAGCGGTGGCAGCGGCGGAAGTGGTGTAGGCGGAAGTCGCGCTTGCGACAGACAACAGTGCAGCGGCGGCAAGATTGATCTGCCAGATAATTCTACCCCAAACTAATCTAAACCAGCACTAGATCTAGGATGAATGCAACCAAAAACTTAACGATGCAAATACTAGATGTAAAAATTGCTGCGGCTGAAAAAGATAGGTGAAAAGGATGAACTAATCTTTTTTTTTGGCTTTTTGGTGGACTGTAGGTAATGAAAACAGATCTAATCTAGTAAAAACTGTAAATCTCTCACCGATCAACTATAGCTCTGATACCACTTGATGTAAACCGGGGTTCCCGATCTTTCGATGAGAGAGGATAACTATGATTTTTGTAGGCTTTGACTCTCACGATTCGGCTACCAACCATATAGGGAGAACCGTACACGACTGATATCCACGGCAATAGCTGAACCAACTCCTCGATGTTATCAACTGAGCCAACGGCACGATCAACCTATCCACGAAGGACTTTTCCTGCGAGCAAATCAAGAACAAGCAAGAAAACAATAGCATAAGCAATCTGAAATTGCAGATATGCTAGATGAATAATAATCTCAAAGAGATGAAAGTTGAGACTCCGATAGGATGTCTGGACGGTCGCACTAGCCGCTACGAGCGTAGACAAATCAAAATAGCAATAGCTAAACTTCTCTCTAAACAAAACCTAAACAAACCCTAATGCGTTGCTAGCTATTTATTGCCGGCCGGATGGAATCGCTGGACGCGTGACCGATGGCGGCGCCTGCACTTGATTGCATGGCCGGTCACGATCGATCCTCCTGGTGCAGCCCTTGGTCAAGTTGGCCTTCACATGAGGTTGGGCTGCTTCTCTTGGGCATGTGGCCATACGCCACATGCATTGTATGCGTTGGGCCCCACCACCAAGAGCTCGTATGTAGAATTACGTAGGTGCATGCATCCATATGCTTGAGTACAGAAACGTGTTTATACGTCATAATTGGAGCTGGTTGATCAGTGGTGTTATCGATGAGTTGATTGAATCCAGTTGCTATGTCCTCATCAGCTCCGGTGTTCTATTAAAAGGAACACCTTAATTGCCATTTGTTCCTTAATTGGCCCGGCTGAAACCGGATGGCAGGACAAAAGATGCCGTGCAAGTTCTTATTGCAAACACGTACGGCTAAATTAGGAATACATGCCTATGATTGTTTAATACTTGGATGCTATATTTATTTGCTTTGTGCCCAGTTATGTTTATTTCATGAGCTATCTTATTCATGCAACGCCCGTCTATCCGTCCCTATGCCTACGATGCTTTTAATCCTCCTGTTTACAATCAATATTTCTTCTATCACCATTGCTGCCTTTATTTTATTACTGATGTTACTGTTCTACTGCTACCATCAAATTACTGTTACTACTGATAAATTGCTTCCAGAGAGATCCTTTTCAGGTGTGGTTGAATTGACAACTCAACTGCTAAGGCTTATAAATATTCTTTGGCTCCCCTTATGTCGAATCAATAAATTAGGGTCATACTACCCGCGAAGACTGTTGTGATCCCCTACACTTGTGGGTCATCAAGGGGCCACACTCAACACCTTAGGCATGCACACAATAGATGGTAAACACTCGGCATCTGAATAATGCAAATCATCCTCATTTTCCTCCTGAAACTCTGCATTAGGATCAACCTCATCACCACTCTCATACTCGTCGGTCTCCTCATTGATCAAAATGACCTTCTTGTTTGGACACTCATGCTTGAAGTGACCTCTTCCTCCACATGTATGGCAGTTCATATTGCGTGTACGAGCTGTAGAATTGGAAGAACCAGCAGCACTAACAGCAGGTTGTGATGACGGTGGTTTGGCACTAGGAGACACCGAAACTGATTTCGAAGGAGCAGCACCACGGAAACTAGGTTCAGCACTTGGCGTCGTAGTCGTTGGTGCAGTCCTTGGTGTGAAAGTGCTTCTCGTATAAGATGAACGAGACACAACTTTGGCATCTTCGGCCAATTTTAATTCAGCTTCACGTGCTTGGTGTAACAAATCTTGGACGTCTCCATATTGATGATGACGCACAGTTCGCTTGATATTGAAGCTCAACCCGGACAGAAAACGCTGCATGGTTTGCTCGCTCGGGTTCTTCTCTCACTCTAGCATGTTGCATGATCATCTCCATCTCCTTGTAGTACTCATCAACGGACTTGGTGCCTTGCTTCAAATTCTGCAACTTATCATACAAAGAACGGATGTAATTGCGAGGAATAAAACAATGACGCATCTTCGCCTTCATCTCTTGCCAAGACAGAATTTGTACATCATTAACTTCACGTCTAGAACTCACAAGACCGTGCCACCATAGCAAAGCATAGCCATCGAACTCAGAAGATGCAAGCTTGATCTTTCTATCGTCAGTGTAGTCATGCAAACGCCATAATTGCTCCATCTTCAACTCCCAGTTAACATACTCTTCCACATCAATAGAACCTTCAAACTTGGGAATACTGAATTTGGGCTTACCAATACTATCATTATCACGGTTGGCTGCATGACCAAAATTTTCGCCAATCATACGGCGTGCACCAAGAGGCGCAAATCCACGGCCAGGAGGTACAACACCACCTCATCCACCTCCACGTCCACCATTAGCACGTGGTTGTGGTTGTTGTTGTTGCCTTTGCAACCTCTCACGACGAGCAGCAGCTTGCTCATCATGCTCCTCAACATCAAAATCAACTCCGTGATCACCATGAACACTTGCGTCGTCAACAGGTTGCTCATGTCGTTGCATCAAAACCCGCACAGCATGGTTCAATGTACCAATAGTATTCTGTATGTCCACCAAGGTAGCTACAGAGTCCGTCGCCATTTGTAGCACATTATCAACCTTTAGATCCATGGCAGTCAAATCAGATTGCAACTTGTCACGTTGAGCACTGAACTGACGTGATAGGTGATCTCGAAGCGCTTCATATTCTGCCCAACAAACAAGAGCGTTACCGTCCATCTTTTGCCTCAAAACACCGTCCCTCTCATCTCCTGAAGACATGATTAGTGCACACACAGAAAATATATATATATATATGTGGAAACTCTCAAGTCACTCAAAACCGAAAGAAAAGGTGAATCTTACCGTTCCAAAGTGAATTAGAAAAAACTTACAACTTGTATGAGCAGTATGTGCACAGATGTGATGAAACGAATATTATGGGTCTCAAAGTATCACACGACAAACTAGGGTTTTTTTGGTGGAGCTTGGTTTGGATACCTAACACACCAATTCGCAAGACCTAGTGCTGATCGTATGACACAAAGGAAACGCACACGGTGGAGAATAAAGGGGCAAAGCAACTTTGAAAAGAGCTAACAAAACTTGTAGGTCAGATAACTTGCTCGTGTTGCAATGCACAAGAGAGACGCTAGCTTAGCTCAAACTTTTGATAGGCACAGATTGCTCAAACTTTCAAATTTGACACGAACAAAGACAAGCTCCACAAATATGATGAAACTTTTGGCCACTTTTCTATTTTCTATTTTTTACAACTCTTTTTTCCTTTTTTAATAATAATAATAATGCCACAAACTAGAATAGGAGCCAAACAACTATCAAAACACACTAAAAGAGCAGCCTGTCGAGCAAAAAGAGCTAGTCTCGAATAGGTAAGTTCCTACACAATTGTTGTAGATAGGCTGTGTCTAAGGCTCACAAAAATTGATGGTGGAAAGGTAAGAGAATATGGAAATAAAACGGAAAAGAAAACCTAGATGGGAAACCTAAACAAACTCATATTCGTACCATGGCAGAAAAATGCGTAGAAACCGTGTCGTGGCTGGACTCGCGGTAGGATTCCGACTTCAACTCAAATTCGATGAAAAACTCAGATTCCGACCAAAACCAACTCGATTTGAAATAAGATGATAAAGACACGTAAAAACCTAGACAGCTACGACTCGGATAAGAGAAAAAGGTGAAGGGGTCGCAGCATAGAAAACAAAAATTTTCCTACGCAACAGGGGGAATAAACCCCAAGGATCTAGATCTACTAGATGGAGGTAGCGAAGATGAGATCCAATCTCTTACCCTTGAAGATCAACAAACGCGTTTTGTCGGTGCAGGGGTTGGCTAGTCGATCCCCGCAACTAGACTCATCTAGTCGCGAGGAGATGTATTTCCTCGAAGTCCAATCCGACGAAGGGCCACAAGGGGTAGCACCTCCGCGGTATCCACACGTACGGCTCGATGTAGATCTCCGCCTTCTTGATCCCGCAAGCAAGGTGGAGATGGCTAGATGGATCTCGGCACCACGACGGTTGTGGTGGCGTTGATGGTGTAGTCTCCACGAGCAGGGCTTCGCCAAGCCAAGCAAGAGGAGAGGGAGAGGAGGGCATGGTGCAGCAGCCTTACGGCTAGGGGTGGTGCAGCATCTATGGTGGAGGAGATGGCGGCAGCCCTCCGGGGAGAGGGATGGCGCAGGAGGAGGTGATGGAGGAGGGGGTGGCGGCTAGGGCACCTGGGGGGAGCACACAGGTGCGGCAGCCCTCCCCTGCCCCCCCTTTATATAGGAGGCCAGGGGGCTGCGCCCCACCCCCTCCTAGGGCCGGCGGCAAGGGGAGGCTTGCTTCCCAAGCAAGCCCCCTTAGGGTTAGGGTTGCCCCCTCCCCTCATGGGCCTTTAGCCCATGCCGCATGGGCCCCTTGGGGCTAGGTGGTGCGGCTGGCCCTAGGCCAGTCCACCACTCCTATATCCCATGTGGGCCCCATACTCCTATGGGCCCCACTTCTAGACTCCTCTAGAACCTTCTAGAATATTCCGGAACCCTTCCAGAAAATCCCGGAACTTTTCCGATACCTCCGGAAACCACTTTCCTTATATGAATCTTATTCTCCGGACCACTCCGGAACTCCTCGTGACGTCCGGGATCCCATCCGAGACTCCGAAACACCATTCGTTCATTCCATCAATTATCTCATCGCTAACCCTAGCTACATCGGAGCGTTAAGTGTGTGACCCTACGGGTTCGAGAACATGCAGACATGATCATATCAATAATCAACAGCGGGACCGGGATGCCCATATTGACTCCTACATATTCAACGAAGTTCCTTATCGATTGAACCACGATGCCGGAGATTCTTAATCTCATATACGATTCCCTTTGTCTCACCGATATTTAATTTGCCCAAGATTCGATCGTCGATATCCCCATATCTAGTTTCATCTCGTTACCTGGCAAATTCTCTTTACTCGTCCATAATATAGGATCTCCGTGATTAACACTTAATCACATGGTTGCAACCTTTCTTGATGCTATATTACCGAGAGGGCCCAGAGATATCTTTTCCGTCACAAGGAAGGACAAATCCCAGTCTTGATTCATGTCACCCAACAAATACCATCGGAGATACCTGAAAGCCACCTTTATAATCACCCAGTTACGAATTGACGTTTGATGTCCACAAAGTATTCCTCCGGTAAATGGGAGTGACATAATCTCATGGTCTAAGGAAACTATACTTGGCATACTAAAAGCGTTGGCAATGAAAACTGTGTGACACGATCAATTGCAACTCTTTATTATTTGGGTCTTGTCCATCACATCATTACTCCTAATGATATGACTCCGTTATCAAGTGACTATAACAAGTCCATGGTCAGGAAACTCTAACCATCTCTTGACTAACGAACTAGTCCGGTAGAGGCTTACTAGGGACACCTGTTTGTTTATATTCCACACATGTATTATGTTTCCGGTTAATACAATTATAGCATGGATAATAAACTATTATCATAAACATGAATATGCTAATAAACCATTTTATTATTGCCTCTAGGGCATATTCCCAACAAAAGGTACGTAAAAGGAAACGACCAGCAACTAGAACTTGAAAAACGATGTGATCTAAGGCTATGGCGAAATCTAACCCTAATATTTTTGGCTTTTTTCTATATAGGACGAAAATAAATCTAACTACGAGGATGGATTGCTCACTGAGTAAACGCTGGAAATATGATACCAAGATGATAAGGGGTTGCCCGATCTTCTCAGTGAGCCGATGGTGGATTGGATGGTGGATGAAGATAACTTGCGAGATGCTCTCGAACTCTCCGGCTGTTCCCCTGTTGCCAATGCAACAACTCTTCAACCCAATGGATATTCGCAACACCACACACTTGCGCAACGTAGCCGCCGACCACGAGCGGTTTGCAATCTACTAATTCCCAATGGAACAACAGATTACACTCAAACTTTGGTAGCAATAATCTCCTGATCGAAACAAATTGGAGAGTTTGTATTCCTGATCGCAACAAAGAGGAACATGAAAGTAGATGAATGCTTGTAGCAATCCGATCTAGGGTTTAAGCAAAACGTGGTCTAACCTCTACTACGGCGCCCCTCCTGTACTTTTAGGAGCTGGGGCGTCCTACCCTTGTACGTAGACTCAAAGTACGATTCTGGTTCGACTCGACTTGATACAAACCGACCCAAGTTGGGTTCGGCCTAATTGGCACGCAGGCCATATGTGGTGCACCTTAGACTTATGTGATCATCCCTTGGATGTCCTGGTGCGCCACATCAACTTGTCACACTTTATTGATTTCCTTCTTGAAGTGATGCGCCGGCCTCCCTCTCCTCCTCGCGCATATAGCGGAAAACATCTCTTCTTCTTGCTGCAACTCTCCTTCTCCATGTGCAATGCTTACGCCATCCTCATATCTGATCATAGAAAAATAAAAAGACTTAGGTAGTATAAAATTCTCATAATCATGAATATCACTTAAGAATGAATTCACCTGTTGGTCAAGTAGCTTTGCATGTGCCCTAGTCATAGGACCAATCCGAACTTCATTAGTTGGAGCTTGAGCAGCAACATCATCTTTAGGAAAAGATGGTAAGGAACTAGGAATGTCCTCATCTGTTCCTACGTGATCGATACCAATCAGAGAGAGTTAATGACATGGACGTTGGACGTCCCGGGGTCATTGAAATAGGTTTCAATGATGACGGAATAGTTCCGGGGATTTTAATAAGAGGACATGATATCCGTAGTTATTAAAACAAATACATATTGAGTTTCGGAATTGTTCCGAGATTTTATATAGGAAAGATTTTATACGTTGGAATTTATAAGATAAATAATAGGTATGAAATAATAACCGACGATGTCCCATGGGCTACCCAAAGGCCGAAAGACATAAAGGGGGCAGCATGGGCCCTAGGCCCATATTGGGCTAGCCGGCCGGGCACACTTGGGTTGCCCCCCTAGGGGGCAAGCCAGCCCAAGGCGGCAGCGCAAGGAGGTGCGGGTGGGCCCACCATGAGGTGGCGGCCTAGGGGAAACCCTAGGTCGGCCGGCCCTAACCCCTCCCTCTCCTCGTATAAATACCCCCACCCCTTTCTTTTGGAGGACACACAAGTTGGATCTGAGTCTGATTCTTTCTCTCATTGGGTCCATTATTTCTCTCTCTCTCTCCCATGTGTTGGGAACTCTACCTCTTAATACGTCGGTACATACTTAGTCATGTATGACGAAGTTATGTTGGATTGTGGAGGACGTACGTGTACGAACTCTCAGAGGGATCTCTGTTATCACCCGTTTTTGGCAGGTCCCGGATCAAGCTTACTCGGAGGCGATGGTGACTCGGTGGGATCTAGCAGGAGCCAACCCGACGGGAGTTAACCCGGTTTTATCAGAAACCGGATCATAATTCCAAGATCACTCAGAAGGAAATAGGCGACTCGGGAGGCTCGGAATGACGACCCGGCAGGAATATCCTGGTTCGGCCAGAACTCAGTTTGGTCAAGACCCAGTGCAGGTTCGACTCGGAACATCCTGAAAATTCCAGAAGATGCCAGAGAAGCCAAACGCGAGGTGATCTTGCAAAGACAAAAATGGAAGTCGGTGGCCTTAGAAGGAGTTCGAGAACAATCCGGAGGGCAAGTTTCCAATGAGAACCGGAGACAGCGCTTGCAGTTTGAATTCAACACGACGCCGGCCGGAAACTTGCCTAGTTTAGAAATAGGAACCGACCTATGCTATGAGTTGTAATCCGTGTAGAAGTACAATTGCTTGTAACGGAAAGTCCAACCGCCCCACTATATATATGCAGGGAGTGACGGCCGATTGAAGCTAAGCAAACAATCGACAATCAATACAAACCTCTACTTTTTACCCTCAAACCCTTGTTTCTGCTTCCGTTGTTCGTTGACTTCGCTAGATTTCGACGAATATCGACAACCGAGTTGAGATCGGTCTAATCCGGCTTAACTCAGCCAATCGTCGCCGGCATCCTCCGACGGGGTCCCTCCCGAGGATCTGGGGCGTCTGGTTCTAAAAGAACCGAGTCACTGTCTTGCGTATCGCGCTGTGATTCGGTCTCCCGTGGGGTGAGTTGTGGAGTATCTCCCCCGGCACCGCGGGTACACGAGGACGTGTTCGTGTGACGTGTTTTAATCGCAACACACTTTTTGGCGAATCCGCTGGAGAGAGATTTCTAGCCTAACTCGGACAACCATGACCGGGTCTAAGGCTACAGATCCGTCCGGCATCACCACCGACAACATCATCAAGCCAACCATCAAGGATTTGTCGGAGACACAACACCAGGGTCTGGATGAGTGGAAGAAGAAGAGGAGCGAGGAGTTCGAGGCACTGCGGCTCAAGCGGGAAAAGGAAGACGAGGAGTTGTACTTGGCCAGCTTCAAGTTGGATCGTCAAGGTGCAACCACGTTGATCAAGGAACCGGCATATGCACCTCTGAACGTCAACACCGACATACCCGTTGTAAGTAACAGTGTCTTTACTTCTGAACAATTAGCCGAGATTCAGTTTCATGTTTCACAAGGTACGAATACTGTTTATAATGCTGTCATGGAACTGGAGAGTGCTAAGAAAAACACCACCCAAGGCCAAACATCGGACACAGAACCGATGAGCCCAAACAGGGAAAACCGGGTTGTTAATGCATTGCCTTGTCCGACTCAAATCCGGAGTTTACCCTACCCGGCAGGTCTGACGGGACCAGCGGTGCAACTTTTGGGACGCGAGTCAATACCGAATTCAAATTTGGCTCCTTGGATACAAGCCGGCCCTGTGACCAATTCTGCTCTTGTTCCGAGTCAATCGGCCAATGGGGACGATTTATTGGTCGAGTTCCAGAAGAGGTTGGATCAGATAACTTATGACAGACTCGGGATTATGCCGAAACATAGAACCTATGTTAAACCCTATCCCGAGTATTTCGATTTACAACCCTACCCACCTGGCTATAGAGTCCCTGAGTTTTTTAAGTTTAATGGGGTGGATAACAGGTCAACGTGGGAACATATTAGTCAATATTTGGCTCAATTAGGCGAAGCTAATCATGATCACATCAAAGTTTGTTTGTTCTCTTTGTCGTTAACCGGGGTTGCGTTTTCTTGGTATTCAGCTTTAGCTCCTAACTCTATACACACTTGGTTTCATTTGGAGCGAAAGTTTCATGAGCACTTCTATGCCGGGGAAGTTGAGTTAAAGTTGTCCCATCTTACGTCGGTTAAGCAGAAACATGATGAATCGGTATCCGATTATATCAAAAGATTTAGAAATAGCAGGAACCGATGTTATAGCTTGGCGATAACTGAGAGAGATATGGCCGACTTAGTTTTTAACGGGTTGAGAACATATCTAAGGGAGAAGCTAGAAGGACACGAGTTCTCCTCTATCGGTCAGGTCCAGGAGAGAGCTCTGGCTCATGAAAGCCAAGTTAACGAGTCCAAAGACTCGCATCGGATGAATAGGAGTCGGCTTAACGCTGTCGATTATGATGCCGACTCCGGTGATGAAACCGATGTTTACGTAGCCGAGTTTGTTTGGCCGAGTAAGGCCAAACCCTATACGTGTGATGACCTAAAGCCGATTCGCAAGAATCGGGATGATGAAGTAAAGTGTAGTTTCGACGTAGGTAAATATGATAAAATATTAGATGCCTTGTTGAAAGATAAAGTGATTCGGGTCAATCATGTTATGCCGTCACCTGATGAATTAAGGCGACATGCTTATTGTAAGTATCACAATTCTTTCTCTCATGCTACCAACGATTGCAATGTCTTTCGTCGATAGATACAATCGGCCCTCAATGATGGACGATTAAGCTTTGCCGGCATGGCCATTGACACACAGCCGTTCCCAATGAACGTGCTAGATCTCGAGGGAAAGAAAGTTCTTCTTCGGCCAGAAGCGGCCGAAGGCGCTAACAAATCTAACGTGGTTGTTGGTGAGCCCAGGAAAGAAGCCGGAGTTAGGGAAGCAAGGAGAGAGATCACACTGACCCGGCAACCCGATGGACAGGAGGTCATCAAGATCACCATCAAAAACTCCACACTCGGGGGACAACATCCACAAGCAAGAGAATCCGGAATCCAGAATCCGGAACTCGGGGGGCAACCTCGGTTCATGAAGCCCAGAAACCCGGAAGTTGGCAAATGGAAGACAAATCAGGTTGAGTACAGACCAAAGAAAATCAAGCCGACTTTCGATATGCTTCTGAACAAGTATGTGCGCCAGGCCGGGTCCAAAGTAACCCGGCAATATGGGAAGCGACCGAGGTCACCATCCACCGAGAGAAGCAACCGACATCAAGAATTGGCTGGGGAGTCCAAGCGCCAGGTAACCCGGCAAACTGTGCAAAGCCGACTCATCTATCCTGGTGACTCCTCGTATTGCCGAGTCAAGGAGCAGGGAGCCAAGGCAGCCGACATAGAGAGGAGGTTGATCCCGGATAACTCATTGGTCATTGGGACGCACGTGTTGAAGTTGAAGGACCCGGTTATGGGGCCAACAAATGATAGGCCGATACTTACTATCGTGCCTAAGACAACATCCAGTGACCATGAAGCCGGATCCAGCCAAACCGAGATAGCTAAACCCCGGGATCCAAAATATACTCAGCCGAAGTGGTGTCCGCCGGGTATAACGAAGACACAGAAGCGGAAACTGCAAAGGGCAAGGAACCGGGAGAAGGCAGAAAAGGATGCCGAGCAAATCAGAGATGCCAAATTCAACGCTGAAAGGCCAATGGTGCCAACTCAAGTATGGGTGCTAAAGCCGAATCCTCCGCCAGTTCCATTGCTGATTGCACCGAGTCTTGTTGTGGAGAATGAATCAGTGCCGGTTGCAGTACCGGCCATTACCTACTCATCATGGGCGGATGAAGTGGAAGTAGCAGACTTGGAAGCACAAGACAATCCGACATCAGGCGAGTCGGATACCGAGTTAGCCAATGAAGACTCGGCAGATGATTCAATGGGCAAGAAACTAGCAGGAGACTCGGAGTTGGCGATGGATGACCTGGAGAATCAACCAGATGAAGAGCTACTACATTACGAGAGCACGCCAACTCGGGTAGGTATGGATATTAACATGGTATATTATTTTCCTGCTGAATTTCGTGCTGTAGAAGAAGAAGCCGAGGTAGCGCAGATCAACTTTGGGCCCAAGAATGCTGTCTTTGAGAAACCCAAGGAACCGGTTAAGCATCTTAAACCCCTATACGTCAGAGGACATATCAATGGGAAGCCGGTTACTGGGATGATGGTTGATGGAAGAGCTGTGGTAAACCTGATGCCGTATTCTGTCTTCAAGAAATTACAATTGGATGATGATGACCTCATGAAGATGAACATGGTATTGAACGGGTTCGAAGGAGGACAAGGAGTAGAAGCCAAAGGAGTTATTAGTTTGGAGCTCACAGTGGGAAGCAAGACTTTGGCTACTGCGTTCTTCGTTGCCGAGGTGCAAGGGAACTACAACGTGTTACTCGGACGAGATTGGCTCCACGCGAATCAGTGTGTGCCATCCACCATACACCAGCAAATCGTACAATGGATCGACGACGAGATTGAAGTTGTTCACGCTGATAACTCAGCATGTATTGCTTTAGCCGAGTCCATTGTTGATTGGCAACACTTAAATGCTACATGTCTCTCGGTGCATGATCTATCCGAGTTCGATTTCCTGAGTGCTACCAGGGATGGATTCGTGCCAGTATCCTTAAAGCCGGTTGGAAGCAATCGGCTGCGTCTCAAGTAAATGGATCCCAACAACAACGAGTGGCTGCAGAAGCGTCTGGACAAGTATCGGGCAGAGAGGAACGATATGTGTGAAGCAATTGAAAAACCAGACGACATGGACAAGTTGGGACAAGGTTTTACGTCGGCTGACCTGCTCGAAGAGGTGGATATCGGAGATGGCACTGTTCCTAGGCCGACATTTGTAAGCCAGAATCAAGAAGCTGATTATAAATCCGAGTTAATCGCGCTAGTCAAGGAGTACGTGGACTGCTTTGCTTGGGAGTATCACGAGATGCCCGGGTTAAGCCGAGAGCTCGTCGAGCATCAGTTACCGATAAAGGCCGGTTTCAGACCATATAAGCAACCGGCTCGTAAATTCAACCCGGAAATACACGACCAGATCAAGGAGGAGATCGGACGGCTTCTAAAAGCCAATTTTATCCGGCCTTGCAAGTATGCCGAGTGGATTTCTAACATTGTGCCGGTCGAAAAGAAAGGATTCGGTAAGATCAGGGCCTGCATAGATTTCCGAGATCTAAACCGAGCTACGCCTAAAGATGAATATCCTATGCCAATAGCCGAAGATATTCATGGCTGAAGAAGACTCGGCCAAAACAGCGTTCCGCTGCCCCGGGTTCGTCGGTTTATTCGAGTGGACGGTAATGACTTTTGGGTTGAAGAATGCCGGAGCCACATATCATAGAGCGATGAACTTGATATTTCACGATCTTCTCGGAGTCATCCTGGAAGTATACATTGACGACGTGGTTGTTAAATCGGACGGCGAGTTAAATCACTTGGCCGATTTACGACTCGCGTTTGAAAGGATGAGGAGGTATGGGCTCAAGATGAATCCGTTGAAGTGTGCCTTTGGTGTGTCGGCTGGGAAGTTTCTCGGTTTTATCATACATGAATCCGGCATAGAAATTGATCCAGCCAAGATCGAGGCTATCCAGAAAGTGCTGGCGCCAAGTTGTAGAAAGGACATGCAGAAATTCCTAGGCAAGGTAAATTATTTGAGAAGATTTATTACTAACTTGTCTGGAAAAGTTGATGCGTTCACTTGGATCCTTCGGCTCAAGAACGATGACGAGTTCACCTGGGGGGCAAAACAGCAAGAAGCATTTGACCGGATAAAGGCTTGCTTGTCAAAACCTCCGGTTCTGAGGAAACCGAGTCACGGACTACCGTTCCGACTCTACATCGCTGCCAAGGAAAAGGTGATTGGAGCAGCTCTGACTCAAGAGGCCGAAGGACAGGAGTACGTCATCACATACCTAAGTCGGCGGCTGCTGGATGCCGAGTCAAGGTATAGCTTTGTGGAGAGGTTGTGCCTGTCTCTTTACTTTGCTTGCACCAAATTGCGCCATTATCTTTTATCTAGTGAGTGCAAAGTTTTTAGTCAAACCGATGTCATCAAACACATGATACATAGGCCGATTCTCAGTGGACGAATTGGCAAGTGGGCATATGGGTTAATCGAGTATGATTTGGCTTATGAATCTCTCAAATCTATAAACGGCCAGGTCGTAGCCAATTTCATTGTTGAACATCGGATTAATCTAGAACAAGAAGCCGACATACATGTTGTGTCAGCTGTACCGTGGAAACTTTATTTTGACGGCTCAGTTTGCAGTAGTGGACTGGGAGTCGGCATTGTGTATATTTCACCACACGGTACTATCTTTGAAGCCTCTTATCGTCTTGATTATTTTTGCACTAACAATGTCGCAACAGTGGAACATGGGGTTCCCCTGATGCGGTCAAAGTGGGTCCATCGCACATGGGCCCACCAAGGAGGCACTCAAGGCCAAGGCACAAGACTGGCAGATGGGCCCCCCATCTACCCCACGGCGTCCCGACGCACGCGGCATCGACAACCAAGGCAAAGGACCCGGGGACCCTCCGGGGCCCCCTCGACCCGGAAGCAGGCATGGAGGTTCCGGGACCCCGACGCCCGGCAGGAGGCCAGGCTCACCCCCGGGAACCAACCTCCAGTGCGCAAAGAGGATAAGCTTGCCAGCCCTGGCTGGAGGCTCCTAGAAGACTTGGGCGCCAAGAAGATGGAGGCGCCAAAGGGGGGCAGAGGCGGAAAAGCTGTCAGCCTCTGTCCGGCCTCCCTGGAAAAGGTGGGTGACCTCACCTACCCCCACTGGGAAGAATACTTGGACAAGAGGAGGCCACGTCGCCTCCTAAGGAGAACCCGGAGGGGTTTTCCCGCCAAAACCCCTCCGGCCCCAAGGGTGCACCTGTGGTATCCCCTTAGCCTATAAAAGGAGGACCAAGGCACCCAAGGAAAGGGAGAGATTTCCAGAGAGAGTCGGAGGCTGGGCTACATAGCGCACAAGATGAAGAGTAGCATAGGCGAGAGGTGATCTTCTCCGGGCCAGGATCTGCTTGTCTTCAACCTCTAGCCAACACCTCCCGGGTTCTCACCCGCGACCACCATTGTAAAGCTACATCATGATACACCTCTCAATCCAGACATGCAGGAGTAGGGTTGTTAGCCTCCGGGCGGCCCGAACCTGGGTAAACTCCTTGTGTCTCTGTGATGCTTGCTAGTACGTAGATCCGAGCATAGACGAAGCCCCCGGGCGGAAGACGTTCCTCAGCCTCCTTCGCGCCACATACCGAACCTAAAAAGGGGGTATCCTTTACTCCCGGTGTCCGTGATCCAAGACACGACATCTGGCGCGCCACGTAGGGGGGCGCAAGTGCTGATTTCTTCTTCATCGGCTTCGTGTTCTTCGTCGAGATCTTCCTCAATTTCTTCATCGGCTTCGCGTTCCTCGTCGAGATCTTTCTCAAGTTCTTCATCGGCTTTGAGATCTTTGAGGAGGTCTACGTCAAGTTCTTCGTCGACCATGGCGCCAAAGAAGAGGCCCGAAGCCCTGACGTCCAAGGCGGCTCCCCTGCGCGCTCTCAGGCTACCGGCGAGCGTCGCGCTGCTGCGGCAAACCGGGCTTCTCCTCCTCCACCTCCGGAGAAGGACGCTCTGGGCGGGGCAGGCGGCCCAACCCGGAGCGGCGAAGATGGGAAGGACCTCTCTGTCGGTGAAAAGAGCGAGGGTGCCCGCGCTAGCAAGGGTCAACAGGGCACCAAGAGCAAGTCCTGCACTCTCCTCTCGGACGACACCCAGGCCCGCCACGACGCCCTCATCACCGACAAGGCTCTGATCCAGTTTCCACCCATCACTGACAACCCCAAGGTCTACCAGGAATGGCGGACTCATGTGGAGGAACTCCTCCACTTCGCCGACGGCGGCCCCAGGTGTGAGCCCGTTCACGCCCCCACCGTCGACAGCCCTGGAGCCAAGGGAGCAGAGGCGCGAGAACCCCGGGACCCTCCCCGGGAAGATCGCCCAGGTGAAGCCGTGCCTCCTCAAGCAAACCCTCCCGCGGCGGGTCGGGCGAACCGCAACGGCGGCCCGGCCATCTCCGTTGGTTCATCCTCCACGCGCAACCTGGATCTGCGCAACTACCTCAACAACCGCCTCCACTAGGATGCACGCACCCGCATCGAACGTCGTCGAGAGCGCCATTGACGGGAAGATCGGGACGATGACATCGCTGAGGGCTGCCTCGCCCTCTCCCCTGAGTTTCGGCAGGCCACCTGGCCCAAGAAGTTCAAGATCGACGTCCTCCGCTACGATGGCACAACCAACCCTCGGGACTTCCTGCAGCTGTACTCGCTGGCTGCGGTGGTTGCCGGGGCCGACGAGGTCATGATGGCCAACTGGTTTCCATTGGCCCTGAAGGGAGACGCTCAGCATGGTTCCTCAACCTCCCCAAATGCTCCATCTGATCCTGGCGGGCACTAAAGGAGGCATTCCTGGGGGCTTTCCAGGGCGGCTACCAGCGCCCAGGAGTTCCCAGCGAACTGCACGAGACTTTCGACAACCTCCGCCGGGTCAACTTCAAGCTCAACAACGACAAGTACGTGTTCGGGGTCCCATCCGGCAAGCTGTTGGGTTTCCTGATCTCCCACCGGGGAATTGAGGCGAACCCCGACAAGATCAAGGCCATCGAATGAATGGAAGCGCCCCGATGAGTCAATGACGTGCAGCGACTCTACGGGTGCATCACTGCACTCAGGCGCTTCATCTCAAGGATTGGAGAGCGGGCTTTGCCGTTCATCAAGTTGCTCAAGAAATCAGGCCCCATGGAGTGGAACCCCGAGGCTGAGGAAGCTCTCCAATCACTCAAGAGCTACCTCGCCTCGCCACCCGTCCTCATGGCCCCAATGGAGAAGGAGCCCCTACTGCTGTACATTGCCGCCACTAACCAAGTGATCAGCGCCATGCTGGTGGCCGAGCGCGACGCATCTCCAAAGAAGCCAAGCAAGGGCAAGCGTCCCGGGGACCCGTTCCCGGGGCAGCCAAGCGAGAAGGGGCGGCCAAGTGTTCAGGGGTTCGAAGATCCCAGCACCCCGCCCCCTCCCGTCATCATCGAGCCAAGCGTTGAGGACGAAGGAATAGACTCCAAGGCGACGCAGCCGGGGGCTACTCCGACAACACCCCGGAGCGCCAAGGACGTGGAGGACGTCGAACCCGCCAAAGGATCGGTGACCCGCAAGGTGCAGCACCCGGTCTACTTCGTCAGCTCAGTGTTGCGCGATGCCCGGGAGCGATATCCCATGATGCAGAAGCTGCTGCTAGGGATCCTTATCGCCTCTCGCAAGATGAGGCCATACTTCGAGGGGCACCTAATCACGGTGGTGTCCAAGTACAACCTAAGGAGTCCTCTGGAGAACCCGCTGGCCACCGGACGCATCTCGGCGTGGGCCATGGAACTCCAGGGCTTCGGGGTCAAGTTCGAACACACGGACAACATCAAGAGCCAAGCACTGGCTGACTTCACAGCCAAGTGGACCGAGACGGCGATCGACAACCCGGAGGAGGAGACGAGCCTTCCCGGGAAGGAGGATCCCGACACCTGGACCATGCACTTCGACGGCTCCTACACCAAGGGGCAAGGAGGTGCTGGGGTCGTCCTCACCTCACCAACTAGTGAGCGCTTGAAGTACGTCGTCCGAATGCACTACCAAGGAAACATCTCCAACAACACGACGGAATACGAAGGCCTGCTCACGGGACTTCGTGCTGCCATCGGCCTCGGCATCGGCAAGTTCATCAGTCAAGGGTGACTCTCAGCTAGTCATCAAAAAAGTCAACAAAGAGTACGCCTGTCCTCAGATGGCGCCTTACGTCGAAGAAGTCTGGAAACTTCAGCGGCGCTTCAGTAGCTTCAGAGCTGCTTACGTGCCGCGGGAGGAAAACACATCTGCGGACGAGCTATCACAACTGGCGTCCAAGCGAGAACCGGTACCTCCCGGGATCTACATCGAGGTGCTCAAGCGGCCTTTAGTCTCTCCCGAGAGGCTGAAGCCAAGCTCTTCAGCGACAAAGGAGGCTGGCAACCCTTCTACATCAACAACACGGGTAGCCAGCCCGGAAGCCCAAGACCCGGCAATGCCCGCGGCCAAAGAAGCTCTGCTTCCTTCTGGCTAGGAGGTACTGCTGGTGGAACGGACCCACCCAACCTGAGCCTAGGGCATCATCAAGTACATGGTGGAACACGCCCTCCCGGAGGACAACCACGAAGCCGAGCAAGTGGCCCGCCGGGCAAAGCTCTACATCCTAATCGACGGCGAGCTCTACCGGCGGCGCGAAAACGGAATCAAGCTACGGTGCATATCACAAGAACAAGGCCGAGAACTACTGAGGGACATACACGAGGGGATATGCTCAAGTCATGTGGCTTCAAGATCTTTGGCGGGGAAGGTTTTCCGCCAAGGGTTCTACTGGCCAGCGGTACTTCATGACGCGGAGCAGCTAGTCAAGACCTGTGAAGCTTGCCAGTACTACGCCAAGAACACGCACCAGCTAGCTCAAGCGTTGCAGCCGATACTAATCTCTTGGCCGTTCGCGGTCTGGGGCTGGACATGGTCGGCAAGATACCAAAGTCTGTGGGAGGTCACGAGTACCTGTTCGTGGCAATCGACAAGTTCACAAAGTGGGTGGAAGCGATGCCTGTTCCACGTCAGACGGCTCAGGCCGCCTTCAAGTTCATCGAAGGAATCATTTACCGGTTTGGAGTACCAAACAGAATCATCACTGATAATGGCACTCAGTTCACAAGCAAAGCCTTCCTCAACTTCTGCGAAGAAATGGGCATCAAGGTGTGTTTTGCCTCGGTGTCCTACCCAAGATGCAACGGGCAAGTAGAGCGAGCAAATGCAGAAGTTCTCAAGGGATTGAAGACCAAAGCCTTTGACAAGCTGGAGAACAAGGGAAAAAACTGGATTAATCACCTACCAAGCGTACTGTGGTCACTCAGGACAACACCAAGCAGAGCCAGTGGAGAGACACCTTTCTTCCTCGTCTACGGAGCTGACGCTGTCCTGCCATCAGAGCTCAAGTACGGATCACCCCGGGTGCTCGCATACGATGAGAACACGCAAGAAGAGCGGAGGATCGATGACATAAACCTGCTGGAAGAGAGAAGGTACCGGGCCTCCTTACGGTCAGCTCGGTACCAACAAGGACTCCGCCGATACCACAATTGTCATGTTCGCTCGCGGGAGCTGCAACCCGGGGATATGGTACTCCGCAAGAGGCAAAACATGGAAGGCCTGAACAAAATGTCATCAAAGTGGGAAGGACCCTTCCGGGTGACACATACCCTGAAACCCGGAACGGTGTACCTTGAGGACGAGCAAGGCCGGCCGGAAGGCAACGCCTGGAACATCGAGAATCTTCGAAAATTCTACCCCTGATGACGGACATGAATCGCAAACGTCGGATCCGTTAAAGCATGCCTGAGGGGCTAGTGTTCTGTAATAGGGTGTAAGAATCGTCGCCAGGAGAATAAAAGATAAGTTATTTCAATTCCCGTGAGCCTCAATCCTTCCATGGAAGCGTGTTATCCTTAGCAACCCGTAAGCAGGGGGCTGGTATGTGCCGGTGGCAGATGGGTAGAAGCGCCGCGAGTGGCCTCGCAGGCTAGGCACCGCCACCCGATCATGCCGTGCTGCCGCGGAAAGGGGAATTGGGCAGTGCTGTGGTGAAACCCACCTCACCATAGAAATGTACTACCAACTGTGCTTGCGGTTTGCTTCGGATAACACGCTAGCATGATAGGAAAGAGGGTCCATTCTTTTCCTACTAAAAGTTTGCTGTGCGTAGCTCCTTCCCGGGGCAGGATTGGGCAGCGGGACACGAAAAAAGGAGTTCGACACCCGGGAAGGACTGGATGGGCTGGAGACGCGACAGGAAAACAGCTAAGTTCTTGCATCAGCATCCTGCATTTAGGCATAACATCTCGCTCGGAGTCAATATACCATCGACCTGCCCATGCTTGACGGTTGATGAGAGCCTTTGCGGGGGTATGCGACCACCCCGGTGAACGGTCCGTTTCCCTCTGGCCTAGTACCCATGGACAGTGGCGAAGGACTCCCGGAAGGTATAGTCCGACTTAGGGGGTACATCTATCATGCAGAGGTAGAGTGCCTTGCACCTAAGCGGCCTCCTCTGAAAACCAGACGGCGCGTTAGTGCAAAGGAAGATTTGGGAAATGACCCCGGGAGTTGAGTCTAGGGTTGCATACATCCGAATTTACATTCTGAATTACATTCTTGAATTTACATTCGGTTGTGCAACTACTAGACCCTGTGGTACTAAGGCCAGCTTGGAGTTAGCGCTCCTTGCTGTGCGCCCTTGCCTTGTTCACGCCTAATGGGGGACCTCTCAATTCCCGGGGACGCCTGGGAGGAGAGGGAGAACCTGGAAGGATTTTTCAGGCGTCTCCTGGCTGTTTGGTGCGTCCGGGTGCCAGGCAGTGGAGCAGGGAGACTACCTCGGCCGCCACCTCACTCATGGCGTTGTTGTCCGCCTGCGACAGGGGACAAGTTCGGTCAGGATCTAGACCAGGCCCAAGAGGAGCGAGGGGCCGAGAAAAACGCAACACCGACCTGTTTGATGGCGTCAAACTCCTCCCAGAGCTGGGATGCCTCCGGGATCCCCGCGGTCTTCCCCTTCAAGGTCGCCAGAAGCTGAGCCCTGCGGAGCACACGCACCCGAGCCTCCTCCTGGGCTGCGGGACCAGAGATCGTCGCCAAGCGCGAAACGCCCATAACGAGGGCCAGGCGCGACATCACCTCGTCTTCTTCTCCTGCGGCACGGGCCCCAGTTCCCCTGGGAGCCTCCGCCGCACCCCGATGCATGGATGCCGCCATCGACGTCCCTGAGAAGGACATCACTACCTCCCCCGACATGGCCTTGTGGTTTGTGAAGGGGCAGGGAGGGCAAGAAGCAAGAGGAAGCAAGACTAAGGGTGGCCAAGGAGCTGGGGGCTAGAGAGCCTTTTTATAGGCCTTCTGTTCCCCACTGTCCCTTATGACGGTACAGCTAGTGCCGCAATTAAGAGTGAGTTTTGCAGAAAACCGTTCTCGATCGCATCTATTTAGCTTGAAGGCCAAGCGACAGCAAGAGTACAAGTTTTTCGTCATCCAAAAGTCTACAATGGAGCCTACTTTTTGCAAAGAAAGCTTGGCTCCTACGCAAGCAAGGAGCATCCACGCACCACGGAAGGCGCTACTTCCAGAAGTACGTCAACGAGGCCGCCAAGAAGGAGGTCAAGAACATCTTCGGGTGGCGCTGCCGCGGTGTCGCCCCTGCATCTTCAGGGAAGCGGGCTCCTCTCGGCCTTGATGCTGAGGGAGTCCTCTTCATCTTCATCCTCGTCCTCCTCGCCGTAGTAGCTGCTGCGACTGCTGCTGTCGCTCTCCATGCAGCAATCATCACGTCCTCCATCGACATGGAAGATCTTCACGGAGAGCGTCTCATCCCCGTCGTACTCGAACGACAGGTACTGCCCCCGGGTAAGGCGACGGGAGCGCGCGAACGCTTTCCATCCCTTCCCCAGGAGCATGGAGCCATCGACGGTGCACTCCACTTCGACCCAGGAGTGGCCGTTGGGACAACCCTCGACCTGCAGCCAGTAACCGGTGGGCCGGTCGTCGTCCGAGTCCACCACCGCCATGAAGGAGTCCGGCAGATGAAGCCGGCTTCGCAGTGTTCTGTCCAGATCCACGACGAGCTCAAACGGAGGGAAGCCGGTGTGGGTCGTCCTCCGCGAGGGAGGGCTCGGCGAACCTCCCGCTCCGCGACCTCCACGACCTCGGCTTCCACGACCGCGGCCGCCGCCGCGACCGCGCCTCGCTCGGCATCGGGGGGCAACTCTTCCGCGACTACCGGACGCCACTTCTGCCCCCGCCAAGGACGAGCGCAAGCTACCAGCTCCTCTCTTAGCCCCCGCCATCGACGCGCTCATCTCTGAGGAAGAGTGGGGTTGATGAAGGAGTGAAGACGAATGAAGATCCTGAGGGGTATCCCTTCCTTTAAGAAGGCTCGGATACGCCTTCAGCGGCCGTCGCCTCGCTTTCTCCGTTCCCGAGAATCGAAGAGGCTGGCCCAATTACTCCACCGGATGGATAACTCCAAGACCTCACCCCCTGGCGGGTAGGACAAGACATTCAAGACCTGACGCGGGGGACCCACTTTGACTCTTTGTTGGTCATAGCCCCGGCGGCCGAAGGGCGTGGCCGCCGGGACTATGCCCGGGGGCTACTGTCGCAACAGTGGAACATGGGGTTCCCCTGATGCGGTCAAAGTGGGTCCGTCGCACATGGGCCCAGCAAGGAGGCACTCAAGGCCAAGGCACATGTGGCAACAGTGGAACATGGGATTCCCCTGATGCGGTCAAAGTGGGTCCATCGCACATGGGCCCACCAAGGAGGCACTCAAGGCCAAGGCACAAGACTGGTAGATGGGCCCCCCCATCTGCCCCACGACGTCCCGACGCACGCGACATCGACAACCAAGGCAAAGGACCCGGGGACCCTCCGGGGCCCCCTCGACCCGAAAGCAGGCATGGAGGTCCCGGGACCCCGATGCTTGGGACCCCAATGCCCGGCAGGAGGCCAGGCTCACCCTCGGGAACCAACCTCCAGTGCGCAAAGAGGATAAGCTTGCCAGCCCTGGCTGGAGGCTCCTAGAAGACTTGGGCGCCAAGAAGATGGAGGCGCCAAAGGGGGTCAGAGGTGGAAAAGCTGTCAGCCTCTGTCCGTCCTCCCTGGAAAAGGTGGGCGACCTCACCTACCCCCACTGAGAAGAATACTTGGACAAGAGGAGGCCACGTCGCCTCCTAAGGAGAACCCGGAGGGGTTTTCCCGCCAAAACCCCTCCGGCCCCAAGGGTGCACCTGTGGTATCCCCTTAGCCTATAAAAGGAGGACCGAGTCACCCAAGGAAAGGGCGAGATTTCCAGAGAGAGTCGGAGGCTGGGCTAGATAGCGCACAAGACGAAGAGTAGCATAGGCGAGAGGTGATCTCCTCCAGGCCAGGATCTGCTTGTCTTCAACCTCTAGCCAACACCTCCCGGGTTCTCACCCGTGACCACCATTGTAAAGCTACACCATGATACACCTCTCAATCCAGACATGCAGGAGTAGGGCTGTTAGCCTCCGGGCGGCCCGAACCTGGGTAAACTCCTTGTGTCTCTGTGATGCTTACTAGTACGTAGATCTCGAGCATAGACGAAGCCCCCGGGCGGAAGACGTTCCTCAGCCTCCTTCGCGCCCCATACCGAACCTAAAAAGGGGGTATCCTTTACTCCCGGTGTCCGTGATCCAAGACACGACATCTGGCGCGCCAGGTAGGGGGCACAAGTGCTGATTTCTTCTTCATCGGCTTCGTGTTCTTCGTCGAGATCTTCCTCAAGTTCTTCATCGGCTTTGAGATCTGCGAGGAGATCTGTGTCAAGTTCTTCGTCGACCATGGCGCCAAAGAAGAGGCCCGACACCCGGACATCCAAGGCGGCCTCCCCTGCGCGCTCTCAGGCTACCGGCGAGCGTCGCGCTGCTGCGGCAAACTTGGCTTCTCCTCCTCCACCTCCGGAGAAGGACGCTCTGGGCGGGGCAGGCGGCCCAACCCGGAGTGGCGAAGATGGTGGCTCGGAGAAGAGCATGGGCGGCAACACCGGCAAGGACCTCTCTGTCGGTAAAAAGAGCGAGGGTGCCCGCGCTGGCAAGGGTCAGCAGGGCACCAAGAGCAAGTCCTGCACTCTCCTCTCGGACGACGCGCAGGCCCGCCACGACGCCCTCATCACCGCCAAGGCTCTGATCCAGTTTGCACCCAGCACCGACAACCCCAAGGTCTACTAGGAATGGCGGACCTGTGTGGAGGAACTCCTCCACTTCGCCGACGGCGGCCCCAGGTGTGAGCCCGTTCACGCCCCCACCGTCGACAGCCCCGGAGCCAAGGGAGCAGAGGCGCGAGAACCCCGGGACCCTCCTCGGAAAGATCGCCCAGGTGAAGCCATGCCTCCTCAAGCAAACCCTCCCGCGGCGGGTCGGGCGAACTGCAACGGCGGCCCGGCCATCTCCGTTGGTTCATCCTCCACGCGCAACCTGGATCTGCGCAACGACCTCAACAACCGTCTCCACGAGGATGCACGCACTCGCATTGAACGTCGTCAAGAGCGCCATCGACGGGAAGATCGGGACGATGACATCGCCGAGGGCTGCCTCGCCCTCTCCCCTGAGTTTTGCCAGGCCACCTGGCCCAAGAAGTTCAAGATCAACGTCCTCCGCTACGATGGCACCACCAACCCTCAGGACTTCCTGCAGCTGTACTCTCTGGCTGTTGTGGTTGCCGGGGCCGACGAGGTCATGATGGCCAACTGGTTCCCATTGGCCCTGAAGGGAGATGCTCAGTCATGGCTCCTCAACCTCCCCAAGTGCTCCATCCGATCCTGGTGGGCACTAAAGGAGGCATTCCTGGGGGATTTCCAGGGCGGCTACCAGCGCCCAGGAGTTCCCAGCGACCTGCACGACTTCAAGCAGCTTCCGGGTGAAACTCTCCGCAAGTTCATCCAACGCTTCACCCAGAAGATGAACACCATCCCAAGCATCAAGAAGGAGCTGGTGATTCAGTCCTTTCACGCCAACGTTCGACATACCCGGATGCACGAGAAGTTGAGCACTCATCGCATCGAGACTACCCGTGAGCTATGGGAGCTCACGGACCGCTGCGCCCGCGCAGAAGAGGGGGTCAGAGTCCCCGGGGAGGAGGAGCCCAAGGACAAGGCCACCCCCACCAAGAGCAAGAAGCGGGACCCCGGTCCCGACAAGCGCGTCTTCGTCACCGAGCCTATCCCCAAGAAGGTCAAGCCAGCCTCGACTTCTGAGGGCGATGGGGATCCATGGTGCCACGTCCACCCCGATGGCAATCACGCGCTCAAGGACTGCCGCCAAGTAAACGGCCTCGCTGCACGCACGCAATGTCAACGAGGCGGGGCCGGCCCAGGTGCCTGCTATAGCTGCGGACTACACGGGCACTACTCCCGAAACTATCCCACAGGTCGCCAAGGCGGTGACGACCGGGGATGGGGACGTGGTGGAGGACGCGGAGGAGGGCGTGGTGGCCAAGGCGGACGTGGGCCAAACAATGCGGAGTTCGCCGACAACGGGGACGCTCCGGCTCCTATGGGCGGCGGCCTCGGACAATTCTAAGAAGTCAATGGCGTCGTCGGGTGCATTCATGGGGGAGCCTCCCTGCCTCCCTCCAACAGCGCCGGCAAGAGACTCGTCCGGGAGCTGAACGCGGTCGCCCCGGTGCCGTTAAAGGCCCTGGAGTGGTCTAACCAGGTCATCTCCTTCGACCCGGAAGATCACCCTGACCACACCGTCGGGGTAGGGACACTGCCCCTAGTCGTGTCGCCCATCATCCACAACTTCAAGGTCATCAAGATGCTGGTCGACGGAGGCTCCAGCCTCAACCTGCTGACGGCAAAGGTCCTGGCCACTTTGTAAATCCCTTTCTCCCGCCTGCAAGACACCGGCGTGTTCCAAGGCGTGAACGGGAGTATCACACGGCCTCTGGGGAAGATCTCTCTTTCGGTCACGTTTGGTGGCCCCGAGAACTTCCGCACCGAGGAGATCGTCTTCGACATCGCCGACACGCCGCTCCCCTACAACGGCATACTTGGCCGACCCGCGCTGGCCAATTCATGGCCGTCTCCCATTTCGCCTACAACATGATGAAAATCCCGGCGGCTTGGGGTGTGATCAGGATCAAGGCCGACATCGACAACGCCATCTACTGCGTCCAGAGACTGAACCAGATGGTGGCCGCAACGGCGGACACCTGACAAGACATGCAAGACGCTGGTGCTGATGCTGCTCTCAGGGGCGGAGGGAACCCCGGGAGCTCGGCACCCGCGGCCCCCAAGAGGGCGCCATTCCGCGGCGACCCGCAGATGACCAAGAAGGTGGCACTCATGAGTGATGGCTCTCGCACCATCACCATCGGTGCCCACCTCATCGACAAATAGGAAAGCGCGCTCGTCGCCTTCCTTCGGGAAAATTTTGACGTCTTCGCATGGGAAGCGTCATGTTTACCTGGTGTGCCAAGGGAGGTGATCGAGCACAAGCTGGCGGTGAACATGTACGCCCACCCCGTGAAGCAAGTTCTGCGGAAGCAGAGCAAGGAAAAGTTGGAATTCATCGTCTCCGAGACCGACAAGCTACGGGAAGCCGGTGTCATCAAGGTGGTGCCTCATCCCACCTGGGTAGCCAACCCAGTGGTGGTGCCAAAGACGAATTCCTCCAAGCTGCGACTCTGCGTCGACTTCATAGACCTGAACAAGGCCTTCCCCAAGGACCCGTTCCCTCTGCCGCGCATCGATCAGATCGTGGACTCCACAGCCGGTTGTGAGTCACTGTGTTTCCTGGATGCTTTCTCCGGGTACCACCAGATCCTGATGGCGGTCGAGGACCAGGAGAAGACGGCCTTCATCACCCCCAAGGGCTGCTACTGCTACACTCGGATGCCTTTCGGCCTCCGGAACGCTGGCGCTAACTTCCTGGGACCTAGATGGGCCGCAATGTTGAAGCCTACATCGACGACATCATGGTCAAGACAAGGTTCCAGGACTCCCTTGTCCAGGACCTGCACGAGACTTTTGACAACCTCCGCCGGGTCAACTTCAAGCTCAACCCCGAGAAGTGCGTGTTCGGGGTCCCATCCGGCAAGCTGTTGGGTTTCTTGATCTCCCACCGGGGGATTGAGGCGAACCCCGACAAGATCAAGGCCATCGAATGAATGGAAGCGCCCCGGCGAGTCAAGGACGTGCAGCGCCTCAACGGGTGCATCACTGCACTCGGGCGCTTCATCTCAAGGCTTGGAGAGCGGGCTTTGCCGTTCTTCAAGTTGCTCAAGAAATCGGGCCCCGTGGAGTGGAACCCCGAGGCTGATGAAGCTCTCCAATCACTCAAGAGCTACCTCGCCTCGCCACCCGTCCTCGTGGCCCCAATGGAGAAGGAGCCCCTACTGCTGTACATCGCGGCCACTAACCAAGTGATCAGCGCCGTGCTGGTGGCCGAGCGCGACGCATCTCCAAAGAAGCCAAGCAAGGGCAAGCTTCCCGGGGACCCGTTCCCGGGGCAGCCAAGCAAGAAGTGGCGGCCAGGTGTTCAGGGGTTCGAAGATCCCAGCACCCCGCCCCCTCCCGTCATCGTCGAGCCAAGCGTTAAGGACAAAGGAATACACTCCAAGGCGACGCAGCCGGGGGCTACTCCGACAACACCCCGGAGTGCCAAGGACGTGGAGGACGTCGAACCCGCCAAAGGATCGGCGACCCGCAAGGTGCAGCACCCGGTCTACTTCGTCAGCTCAGTGCTGCGCGACGCCCGGGAGCGGTATCCGATGATGCAGAAGCTGCTGCTAGCGATCCTTATCGCCTCCCGCAAGATGAGGCCGTACTTCGAGGGGCACCCAATCACGGTGGTGTCCAAGTACAACCTAAGGAGTCCTCTGGAGAACCCGCTGGCCATCGGACGCATCTCGACGTGGGCCATGGAACTCTAGGGCTTCGGGCTCAAGTTCGAGCACACGGACAACATCAAGAGTGTCACAACAGTGGAACATGGGGTTCCCCTGATGCGGTCAAAGTGGGTCCATCGCACATGGGCCCACCAAGGAGGCACTCAAGGCCAAGGCACAAGACTGGCAGATGGACCCCCCCATCTTCCCCACGGCGTCCCGACGTGCGCGACATCGACAACCAAGGCAAAGGACCCGGGGACCCTCTGGGGCCCCCTCGACCCGGAAGCAAGCATGGAGGTCCCGGGACCCCGACGCCCGGCAGGAGGCCAGGCTCACCCCCGGTAACCAACCTCCAGTGCGCAAAGAGGATAAGCTTGCCAGCCCTGGCTGGAGGCTCCTAGAAGACTTGGGCGCCAAGAAGATGGAGGCGCCAAAGGGGGGCAGAGGCGGAAAAGCTGTCAGCCTCTGTCCGCCCTCCCTGGAAAAGGTGGGCGACCTCACCTACCCCCTCTCAGAAGAATACTTGGACAAGAGGAGGCCACGTCGCCTCCTAAGGAGAACCCAGAGGGGTTTTCCCGCCAAAACCCCTCTGGCCCCAAGGGTGCACCTGTGGTATCCCCTTAGCCTATAAAAGGAGGACCGAGTCACCCAAGGGGAGGAGGAGGATTTTCCAAGGAGGATTTCCTAGAGAGTCGGAGGCTAGGCTAGGTAGCACAAGACGAAGAGTAGCATAGGCGAGAGGTGATCTCCTCCGGGCCAGGATCTGCTCGTCTTCAACCTCTAGCCAACACCTCCTGGGTTCTCACCCGCGACCACCATTGTAAAGCTACACCATGATACACCTCTCAATCCAGACATGCAGGAGTAGGGCTGTTAGCCTCCGGGTAGCCCGAACCTGGGTAAACTCCTTGTGTCTCTGTGATGCTTGCTAGTACGTAGATCTCGAGCATAGACGAAGCCCCCGGGCGGAAGACGTTCTTCAGCCTCCTTCGCGCCCCATACCGAACCTAAAAAGGGGGTATCCTTTACTCCCGGTGTCCGTGATCCAAGACATGACATCTGGCGCGCCAGGTAGGGGGCGCAAGTGCTGATTTCGTCTTCATCGGCTTCGTGTTCTTCGTTGAGATCTTCCTCAAGTTATTCATCAGCTTCGAGATCTTCGAGGAGATTTGCGTCAGATTCTCCAGATCTTTCGGCCAGATCTCCCTCAAGGTCATCGGCAAGGTCTCCGTCGACCTCAAGGTCATCGACAAGGTCTCCGTTGACCTCAAGGTCATCGACAAGGTCTCCGTCGACCTCAAGGTCATCGACAAGGTCTCCGTCGACCTCAAGGTCATCGACAAGGTCTCCGTCGACCTCAAGGTCATCGACAAGGTCTCCGTCGACCTCAAGGTCATCGACAAGGTCTCCGTCGACCTCAAGGTCATCGACAGGGTCTGCGTCGACCTCAAGTTCTCCAGTAGGGATGGCGCGGAAGAAGAAGGCCAAGTCCAGCGAGGAGTATCTGCGGTACCTGGGACTTGGCTTCGACCCCGAGGAAGCTTCAGTGACGCCATCCGCGTAGGGTCTCGCTAGCGGGATTCGGTTCGTGCCCTCGGTGGCTCGGGCCGATGCAGCTGCAGGTGGGGGTTTGCCCCCGGGAAGTAGTACATGCATTGACGCCCCTCTTTCCCCGTGGACGCGCGTGGTGAAGGAAGAGCTCTGCTTGGAAACTTCCTCGTTGACTCTCCCCTTGGAGGGGGAGCGTCTGATTCAAGGTCAAGAAACTGAGGTCGCAAGGGACGAACCATACGTGCCGCAAGAAGTCCAGCTCCCGTTGGGCGAAGATGGACAACTGTGATAGGGCAAAGGTAGTCCGATCTTTCGATGAGATGTGATAAGTCGATTTTGGTGGAGTTCGACCTTGGTGATCCGACTTCTACGCACACGTACGCAGCGCCAATGCAATCGCTAAACCAATCTCCGGGAGTTACCAATCCTGCGAAAGCACGATCGGCCTGATCTAAAAGATCTAGTTCTTCCTGCAATCGAGAAACAAGTAAGAACCAATAATGCAATCAAGAATTGCGGATGGAAGATGAACTTTATTGATGAAGGTGGGATCTTGCAAGTGCGTAGTACAGGAGGTCTAGCCGACACTCGTGCCTATGGTGAAGACTAGCAAAAGCTGAGTTCTTTTTAACTAAACAAAATCCAAGTCTAAACGATGACCTAAGGGGGGTATATAAGGAGGAGAGAAAGGGATTTCGGCCAACCAAGGGATGGTGGCCGAATCCAACCCTAAGTGGACTTTACTTCCTCCATACGGACTCTAAAAACGCACTAAAAAGTCTGACTCGAAATTACATGGGCCCTGGCCCAAAAATAAAGGTCGGCGCAGCACCATATGGAACTATGGACGAAAATATGAAGTATAGGCATGAATATTTCGTCCAAGTCTTCAATCATCATATTTCTCCATTGGTGGTATAATCATCTCCATCATGAGCACTCCTGCTGCCATCTCCTTGCACGTACATGCTCCATAGCTTGTCCCTCGCATCCATGCTTGGTCCATCATTCCTAAGAGAGACAAACACATCTAATTTAGGCAGCATCATATTCTCATGTATATTAGGAGCAGCTTGTAAAAACGAAAGTACCTGTTGATTAAGTTGTCGTGCATGAGCTCTAGTGATAGGTCCTTGTAATGGAGATGGTGTAGTAGCTGCGGTTGCATCTACAGTAGGGATGTCCTCATCATCCTCCCCTTCTTGAATTGAAGTCGTCCTCGACGCCATCTCATCATTCTCTCCCAAGTATGGCTTCAAATCTGCAATGTTAAATGTGGGACTAGCCCCAAAATCTGCAGGCAACTCAAGTTTATATGCATTATCATTTATTTTCTCTAACACCTTAAAAGGACCATCAGCCCGAGGCATTAACTTGGACTTGCGCAATTCAGGAAAACAATCTTTGCGCAAATGCAACCAAACAAGATCTCCAGGTTCAAACACAATTTTCTTTCTACCCATATCACCATACATTTTGTATTTAGCATTCATGCGCTCAATATTTTCTTTAACAGTGGCATGCAATTTTAGCACCAAATCGGCACGTTGTGTAGCATCTAGATCATTTGGCACCGAAGATGGAAGAGGCAATAAATCAATAGGTGCACGAGGAATAAAACCATACACAACTTCAAAAGGGCACATTTTAGTAGTAGAATGCATTGAACAATTATAAGCAAATTCGACATGAGGCAAGCATTCTTCCCACTTTTTTAAATTCTGTTTTAATACAGCCCTTAGCATAGTAGACAAAGTTCTATTAACCACTTCAGTTTGTCCATCAGTTTGGGGATGACATGTAGTACTAAACAGCAACTTAGTTCCCAACTTTGCCCATAAGCATCTCCAAAAATAGCTAAGAAATTTAGTGTCACGATCTGAAACTATAGTATTTGGCACACCATGCAAACGAACAATTTCACGAAAGAACAAATCAGCAACATGTGTAGCATCATTAGTTTTGTGACAGGGAATAAAGTGCGCCATTTTCGAAAATCTATCCACAACAACAAAAATACTATCCCTCCCCGTCTGTGTGCGAGGTAATCCCAAAAAAAAGTCCATAGAAATATCCTCCCAAGGCACACTAGGAACAGGAAGAGGCATATATAAACCATGTGGATTAAGACGTGACTTAGCTCTTTGACATGTAGTGCAGCGACCAACAAATCTCTCAACCTCCCGACGCATCCGTGGCCAAAAGAAGTGTGCAGCAAGGACGTCCTCCGTCTTCTTCACACCAAAATGTCCCATCAATCCTCCTCCATGCGCTTCCTGCAACAACAAAAGACGAACGAAACTATCTGGAATGCAAAGTTTGTTAGCGCGGAACACAAATCCATCATTGAGGACGAATTTGTTCCAAGTTCTCCCCTCTTTACAATTTTGCAACACATCTTTGAAATCAACATCATGTATATATTGTTCTTTAATGGTTTCCAATCCAAAAATTTTGAAGTCAAGTTGAGACAACATAGTATAGCGTCGTGATAAAGCATCAGCAATAACATTGTCTTTACCCTTTTTGTGTTTAATGACATAAGGGAAAGACTCAATAAATTCAACCCACTTAGCATGATGACGGTTCAGTTTTGCTTGACTACGAATATGCTTCAAAGATTCATGATCAGAATGTATAACAAATTCTTTAGGCCATAAATAATGTTGCCAAGTTTCTAAATTCCGAACAAGAGCATATAATTCCTTATCATAAGTAGAATAGTTCAGACTAGGCCCACTCAATTTTTCACTAAAATATGCAACAGGTTTTCCATCTTGTAATAACACACCTCCCAACCCAATTCCACTAGCAGCACATTCAAGCTCAAAAGTCTTATTAAAATCAGGAAGTTGGAGCAAGGGAGCATGTGTTAACTTATCTTTCAAAAGCATGAAAGCGTCCTGTTGGGCATCGCCCCAAACAAAGGGCACGTCCTTCTTTGTAAGCTCATTCAGCGGCGCTGCAATAGACCCAAAGTCTTTGACAAAACGCCGGTAGAACCCAGCGAGGCCAAGGAAACTCCTCACTTGGGTGACCGTTAATGGAGTCGGCCAACTCGAAATCGCCTCAATCTTTGCGGGATCTACTTCAATGCCCTGCGCGGTAACAACATAGCCAAGAAACACAACTCGATCAGTGCAAAAGGTGCACTTCTCAAGGTTACCAAATAAACGTGCAGCATGCAAAGCATCAAAAACAGCACGCAAATGAGTCACATGATCCTCTAAAGATTTGATGTAAATCAATATATCATCAAAGTAGACCACCACAAAACGTCCAATGAAAGCACGCAAAACTTCATGCATTAATCTCATGAAAGTACTAGGAGCATTAGTTAAACCAAAAGGCATCACTAACTACTCATAGAGACCAAATTTTGTTTTGAATGCTGTTTTCCATTCATCTCCTAATTTCATACGAATTTGGTGGTAACCACTACGCAAATCAACTTTAGAGAACATGGTAGAGCCACTCAATTCATCAAGCATATCATCCAAATGTGGTATAGGGTGTCTATAACGAATTGTGATATTATTAATAGCCCTACAATCAGTACACATGCGAGAAGAACCATCTTTCTTTGGTACCAAAAGAATAGGAACAGCACATGGACTAAGAGACTCACGAACATAACCTTTGTCGAGTAGTTCTTGAATTTGTCGTTCAATCTCTTTCGTCTCCTCAGGGTTGGTACGGTAGGCTGCACGGTTTGGAAGCGAAGCACCCGGTATGAGATCAATTTGGTGCTCTATTCCTCGAATGGGTGGCAGCCCCGGTGGCATCTCCTTGGGAAAAACGTCCGCGTACTCCTGCAAAATGTTAGCAACAGCGGGTGGCAAAGAGGAAGGCATATCCTCAAAAGAAAACAGGACCTCTTTGCATATGATTGCATAACAAACAGAAGTATTCACATCCAAGTCAGAAATATCAGATTTGGTAGCAAGTAAAGTTGGATGCTTCAAACGAATTTCATTAGGTAATTTGGAACCAGATTTAGGAGTATTCTTTGGTGGCATCACTTCATTAGCAACAATCTGGTTTTCACTTTTTTGTTTCTCCTGATTTTTTGCTCTACTAGCTCTAGCAAGATCATCTTTCAAAATATGTTCAGGAGTCATAGGTTTGAGACCAATTTTCTTTCCATCATGCACAAGAGTATAATGATTAGTTCTACCATTATGCACAAATTCTTTATCATATTGCCATGGTCTACCAAGTAATAACGAACAAGCTTGCATGGGTACAACATCACAATCAACAAAATCAGAATATGTCCCAATAGAAAAATGCACACGTGTAGTTCGTGTTACCTTTAGTCTACCTGTGCTGTCGAACCATTGAATATGGTATGGGTGGGGGTGCTGCCGTGTAGGGAGAGAAAGCTTCTCCACCATCTCAATGCTTGCTAAATTATTGCAGCTTCCACCATCAATGATGATTCGAATAGCACGGTCCTTCACAACACCGCGTGTGTGAAACAAGTTGTGGCGCTGATTCTGTTCTTGACTAAGCTACACACTTAAAGCGCGATGTGCAACCAAGCTCCTATAGTTATCAGCATCCTCAGCGCCCATGACCTCTATGTCCTGCTCAGAATCTTCATTATCTTCTTGTTGTGCAGAAATAAGCGCGAGAGTCTCTTCATCATAATCACTTGCAGAATCATACTCTCCATCTTCGCGCATGATCATCACACGCTGTGTCTTGCACTCTCTCTCGATGTGACCATATCCCCAACAACGGCGGCATTGCACATCCCTTGTTCTTCCCGTGGACACCGAACTCCGAGCTGGCCCATTAGATGTTGATGGAGGGCTCGGTGCTGGTGTGCGTGATGGTGGCATGCTAGACTTGTTGGTCGAAGGAGGAGGTGCAGAACCACGGGAGCTGGCATCCGGTTGGCGTGACGTCCATGAAGACGTACGACCTGCAGAAATATTAGGCCTTGTCCGCGGTTGACGATCCTGCACTTCACGTTCAGCTTTGCAAGCAAGATGAAATAAACGGGTGATAGTATTGTACTCCTTATATTCAAGAATTGTTTGAATCTCCCTATTCAACCCACCCAAAAAGCGTGCAAACATAGCTTCATTATCCTCAATAACGCCACAACGAATCAAACCAGTTTGCAATTCTTGATAATACTCTTCTACGGATTTTTTACCTTGTTGTAGATGGGTGAGTTTTTGTAACATTTCACGCTGATAATAAGGAGGTACAAAACGAGTACGCATAGCACGTTTTAAATTATCCCAAGTATTAGGAATATTATCATGATTCAATATACAATATTCAGACCACCAAACGGAAGCAAAACCAGTGAATTCACAAGTGGCAGCACAAACACGTCTATCCTCGGGATACTGTAAACATGCAAAACGTTGTTCCACTTCTAGTTCCCATGTAAGATAAGCATCCGGATTATATCTACCCTCAAAAGGTGGAATAACTAATTTCAGTTTAGCAACACGTTCATCTTCGCATACCTGCGCTTGCTGCCGGTGTGCAAGGTTGCGTGGATGTACATGTGGACGACCCGGTGGGTAGTCAGCGTCAGCCGCGTATCCGTCGCCATGCTCACCAGGATTGGCGACATGAGCAGCAGCCGACACAACCGAACCTTGTGGATCCTCCTGAAGTACACGACCTGCCCGTGGAACGGTGTTGCCTTGCAGCACGGGAGGCAGTATGCGTGGTGGCTGTAACTGTCCCAACAAGCGATCAAACTTGCTGGACAGGCCAGCCAAGGTGGTGTTGACATTGTCGAACTTCGCGTTGAAAGCAACCTCCAAGCCATCGATATTGTCCATAGCACGACGGATCCGGTCCTCAGTGTCCAAAGCATGGTCCGTAACCATCTTCTCAAAGTGCTCCTGCATCTCCTTGTTGGTCATCTCGGCCTTCTCGTCCCCTGACATGATTAGTAGAAAACAAGAAACAAATACAAGTATATGTTCCTATCAACTACTAGGATGTGGTGGAAAACACGCAATCCGTCAAGCAAAATATAAGGCTCTTACAAGTGTCTTACCAAGCAGGAGAGCGTCACGGCGACCACAAAGATTAGTACTCCGATGATTGGACAAAGCGATTACTAGGAGAGGTACAATGCACGTAGTAGAAAGTATGTGGAGCTGTAGGAAGGCTTCAATATAGTGGATTAGCAATAATCAAATCAGGAATGCAAGTTGAAGCAACGCTCAAAGATGGTACTGTGCTGGTCCTAGGCTAGACCGTACTAGAGACGCGAGCCGATATCACCAACAAAGTCAAGGCGTGGCAACAACAAGCACAAATGGATAGCTCGTAACAGCAAGATATAAGTGATGATCACAGAAAAGTAACGGATACGTGAGTAAGATACCCACAACAATATGCACGAGAGCGAGATGGTATGCTTTGTGAAGCGTTCAACGCGCTGAAAACGGCGAAAAGTCGTAAAAATATCACTATGATGGCAACTGTCTCAAAAGAATCCCCGTACTGAAAAACGAGGGTAGGCTCAATTTTTTTTCCAAAAGTGCTCTGCAAAGCGTGCCAGACTTCAGTTCCAAAATCACGCAGTGCTCTGAAAAGCGTGCGAAATTTGTTTTTGATTTTTTTTTTGCGGATGGGTGGGGCTACGCAAGCAAGGATTAACTGAGATGAAGTCTACCTCGTTAGGGTATACTTGGCGGATAAGGAAACAAACTGAAAACAAATCTCCAAAACCCTAACCCTACTTGGTATGGCGGCACAACAACGGATGTGGCGGCGAGAGGGTATAGCGGCGAGGCGGTGGTGTGATGGAGTAGCTGTGGAGGGAGTTTGGCGGCGGAGAGTAGTGGTGGATGTTGGTAGTGGCGGCAGAAGTACTGGTGGATGGAAGGCGGTGATCTGCAAGCGTGGAAGATGGTGCAGCGGCAGCGATGACTAGATGTGATTCGAACTCGAAAACTCTAAGGGACTAGACACTAAGACCAGCAACTCGACACAACGATGCAGACGAAGACTCAACGATGCAATACACTGAAAAGATTATGCAACAGGCCCGGACTGGTTTTTAGGACGGGATGATCTAACCCTAATATTTTTTTGGCTTTTTCGTAGACTGTAGGTATGAATAAAACAGATGCAATCTACACTAGTAAAACTGTAAATCTCACCGATCAACCTGAAATCTGATACCACTTGATAGGGCAAAGGTAGTCCGATCTTTCGATGAGATGTGATAAGTCGATTTTGGTGGAGTTCGACCTTGGCGATCCGACTTCTACGCATACGTACGCAGCGCCAATGCAATCGCTAAACCAATCTCCGGGAGTTACCAATCCTGCGAAAGCACGATCGGCCTGATCTAAAAGATCTAGTTCTTCCTGCAATCGAGAAACAAGTAAGAACCAATAATGCAATCAAGAATTGCGGATGGAAGATGAACCTTATTGATGAAGGTGGGATATTGCAAGTGCGTAGTACAGGAGGTCTAGCCGACACTCATGCCTATGGCGAAGACTAGCAAAAGCTGAGTTCTTTTTAACTAAACAAAATCCAAGTCTAAACGATGACCTAAGGGGGGTATATAAGGAGGAGAGAAAGGGATTTCGGCCAACCAAGGGATGGTGGCCGAATCCAACCCTAAGTGGACTTTACTTCCTCCATACGGACTCTAAAAACGCACTAAAAAGTCTGACACGAAATTACATGGGCCCTGGCCCAAAAATAAAGGTGGCGCAGCACCATATGGAACTATGGACGAAAATATGAAGTATAGGCATGAATATTTCGTCCAAGTCTTCAATCATTATATTTCTCCATTGGTGGTATAATCATCTCCATCATGAGCACCCCTGCTGCCATCTCCTTGCACGTACATGCTCCATAGCTTGTCCCTCGCATCCATGCTTGGTCCATCATTCCTAAGAGAGACAAACACATCTAATTTAGGAAGCATCGTATTCTCATGTATATTAGGAGTAGCTTGTAAAAACGAAAGTACCTATTGATTAAGTTGTCGTGCACGAGCTCTAGTGATAGGTCCTTATAATGGAGATGGTGTAGTAGCTGCGGTTGCATCTACAGTAGGGATGTCCTCATCAAACTGGGACCCTGGTGCTCGTTCCATCAAACCGACAAGCACAATATCGATGACTGCCGCGAACTCAAAAAGCGTCCAAGGAACGAGGGATGTTACATCTATGGAGAGCTTGGTCACCTCCACCGGGACTGCCCTCTGAATTCAAAACCAAAGAAAACCCCGAAGAAGAAGTCATCAAGAACTGTTGCAGACGCCTCGACCCAAACCGACAACTCGCTTTCACCACTAGCGACCCCCATGGGTCCACCCGTGACTATCTCTGACTGGGATCGAACCTATTTCAACGAAAGTCAGCCAGAATGGGATCTCCCGGGTCACATCGTGACAATACACCCGGGACCGAGTGGGCCGCCGCAAAAGCATCGGATTGCAAAGTGGTTGGCCTCCGAGCAATAATGAAAAGGAGCCAGGAAGGGTCTCCGGACCGGCACAGCAAGGGTGTCAGCAAGGCGGGCGTGCTTTCAAGCGGCACCAGGAATAAATGGGGTCTCCGGACCGGCATCATAAGAATGTCAGCAAGTTGGACGTGCCCTCACACGGCGTCGGGAACACGAAGGTCTCAGGACCGGGAACCATGGGCCCCAGCAATAAGGTCCTGCGCCAGTAAGGATGACTGGGCAGGCGGCTATTTTAGCAGGAGTCCCTAGCCCTGTGGGTAACCACAGGCGGGGCAGAGTTATGTCTTAAAAGCGGCATCGAAGACCCGCACTGGCGGCAGCGCGACGAAACAATTGCTGAAATAGCCGAAAGGAGGTCGACATTAAGCTAAGTATGAAACGTGCTCACGGGCATTTCCTTCGTTGCTTCTATTTTATGCATCTTGGCTAAGACGAAAGCGCGCGTTGTTTTGAGGTGGTGCCTCCGCGACTAAGCTGTCCGTTTCCCTCAGGCAGTGGAATCGTGGGCTGAGGTCCGTGCGGTCAAAAAACGATGGGTTCCTGGGGGGGGATGCGCCCTGTGTCGGTGGCTCAGATCCGTCTGAGTGCCCACGGCTGGTTAGCTCTCACGCTCATTAACCCTTCCCGAGAGCATTAAGCCCCCATGGGTGCAATAAAACGGATAAAACCTGGGAAAGGTTATTTACATTCAGAAAGGTACAAAATATGCAAAACACAGTTCACGTTTCTTGGTGTTGCTCCATCTGCTTTCAGGACCGGTTGTCGTTCTCGCGGGAGAAGTGCTCCATGATCTCGTCAACATGGCGGGTCACCTCGGGGTCGGTCAGCATCTCGGGGGCGAGACCCTGCAGATCGGACAAGGAAGGAGGTGGCTGGTGATGTCGCCGAAGGGCCGCGACGAACTGGGTGGCCACCTGCCGGGCAGCAACCCTCCCTTCCTGGAGGGTGGCTCTGCTCACACTGTCCCTAAGGCCGTTGATGCGCGAGACCACCAGCTCCAAGAACGATGGGTAACATCGAAGGGAGTAGGAGCACTCCGTCGGGAGGGCAGGCATGCCCTTCACCTTCAGCACCGCCAGCCCTTCGATGATCTTCAAGACCCAGGAGTGCATCTGGAGCAGGATCTCGTCGTTCCCCTGCCGATGCCGACGGAAGTCACTCGTCTCCTTGGCATGTGCTTCCTTGGCCTTTGCCAGGTCCTTTTTACCTCTTTGAGATGATCGGACAGCTTCTCATGGTGGTCCCAGGCGATCTGGGCTTGCGATTTGCTCGTCTCCGCAGTCGCCAAGCTTTTGGCGAGCTTCTTGGCCTCGTCTCGGCGCACGATGGTCACACGTTTGGCGGCTTCGTCCCGGAACTCCACCGCTTCCTCTAGGGTCCTGATCTTCTTCTCCAGTTTGAATCGGTGGGCGCCCAAGTTCTTCTTGGATTCTTTGGCCGCGGCCAGGGCCTTTTTCTGTGTGTCGATGGTGGCCAACAGGGCCGCTATTCTCGATGCTTGGCCATCTCGCTCGCTTCGGATCCTCCGGATGTCCTCTCGAGCTTTTTCCCGGCGTTTCTTCTCGTGGGCAAGGTCCTCCTTCAGTCTAGAGATCTTCCGATCCCTTGACCGGATGACCTCGTCCTTTGCCCGGATGGTCTTCTCCGTTGCCGCCTCCACCTCCATGCGAGTCCACCCCACCGCGTTCAGCATCCGTTGCTCCAGGCGACCCTCGTCGAGGGCCGCTCTAACCTGATACGCCTCCTCCGCTTCGAGGAAGGCCTTCTTCTGGGCTTCGAGCTCCTGGAGACGCTCCTGCAACTTCTTTTGCTGGTTGGACAGTCTTTGCTCCCGGGCGTTGAGTAGCTCTTCTTCCATCGCCACTCGCTCCTCGCGGGCCCGCACAGCCTCCTCCCCGGAGGAGGGTGATGGCTCCTGCTGCTTGAGTTTGGCCTTCGCGAAGGCCAGGAACTCCATGACATTGGGGAACATCCGCGTGAACCATGGCTCCGGGTTCGCCGTCTGCTGCTCAGGCCGGGGGCTCGCGGGCTTCGACGCCTGGGCGTCGTCGGGTGCCTACTCGGCCTCCGCGTTGGGATCGGACCGGTACGCTGGGGGCTCAACATCGTCTTCGCCCCTGGCGCGGTTCTCCGTCCCGTCGGCATAAACTTCAGGGCGGGCCGCTGGGGACTCAACATCGCCATCGTCCTCAGCGCGGTCCCCCGCCTCAGGGTCTGCACCGATAACCAAGGTGTTAACCTCTAGGAACCTCCGGGTCCCCCGGGGACAATAGTGGCGACTCCGGGTAGCTTTACCTATAGGTGGCGCCGAGGCTGCCGGGTCCCGACCCGGGTGCGCTCGCTCCTGCTCACGGATAGGAGATGTCCGGGTTGCCATCGACGGCGACCCCGTGTCTCCTGCCTCCGGGGATTTAGCTCCCGGAGAGGCTCTGCTGGGAGGCGGATGCTCCCTTGCGGCTACCGCAGAGCTTTCCGCAGCCTCCCCTGCTTCGATGTCAACATCCACTCAGACGCGCTTCCGGGAGCTCTCGGACTCGGAGGACCTGCAGCGCACATGCGATGGTCAGAGCAGTCGCGGCTCCCATCAAGCAGGGAAGGATCAAGGTAGGCACCAGAGTTACCTTCGGGCCTGCTTAGCGCTGGAAAAGCCCCACCGCTTCCCCACAAGGTCTTCGAAGGGGTCCGGCATCGACACGCTCTCGTCATCTCCGTCTTCGGTAGGAATCGGGGGCGGGAGGTTTTCGCTTTCTCCCCTCGGGTTCTGCCCCGCCTGTGGACTTTGAGGAGCTAGCTGCCCGGGGACGGCTCTACCCCAGTGTCTTCTTGTCCCGCGGACGTCTCCCCCTCTCCTATGGGGGATGCGGGGGGAGGGGTGCGGCCCAGCTCCTTTGGGCCCTCCTCTTCCTCATCCTCTTCATCAAAGATCCCGGGCTCGTCTGGCGAGAAGTCCCTGTATGGCGGCTCCGCTGCCATCCAGAACCTCCCGCGGACCGTCGCCGGGGTACCAGAAGCGGGTCCAAGAACTCGGTACCCTGAAGCCCGTAAGCATTGCACCCTGGCATGAGAGGCACTGGCGGCCTTCTTCTGGGCGCTCTGTTTGGTCCTGGCCATTGGAGCAGAGGCGTTCAGCGTTTGGCGTCGCGGCGCCAAGAAGATTTGAGGTGTTCTATGAAAGGTGAAGACGAAGTGCTCTCCGGCGGCGCTTTGAGATCTCTGTGTTTGGGAAGGAGTAACGGCTACAGTTCCTTGGAACCGTGGCTTATAAGGCTCCCCACGCGCAACGTCATGGTCCCACCGCTCCGGCCGGCGCAGGACCGCGGAGGCTTTCCGTTCGATCGTCTCCTCTCTGTGGATTCAAGGCGAGCGTTGGCGGTCCGCGCGGATCGCAACGTTCAGAAGACCCATGGGACGCGCACCTCCGTAGTGCGCGACTCTGACGGATGTGACAAGACGTTCAAGACCTGATGCCAGGGACCCTCTTTGACTCTTTTTTGGTCATAGCCCCGGCGGCAGAAGGACGTGGCCGCCGGGACTATGCCCGGGGGCTACTATCGCAACAGTGGAACATGGGGTTCCCCTGATGCGGTCAAAGTGGGTCCATCGCACATGGGCCCACCAAGGAGGCACTCAAGGCCAAGGCGCAAGACTGGCAGATGGCCCCCCCATCTGCCCCACGGGGTCCCGACGCGCGCGACATCGACAACCAAGGCAAAGGACCCGGGGACCCTCCGGGGCCCCCTCGACCCGGAAGCAGGCATGGAGGTCCCGGGACCCCGACGCCCAGCAGGAGGCCAGGCTCACCCCCGGGAACCAACCTCTAGTGCGCAAAGAAGATAAGCTTGCCAGCCCTGGCTGGAGGCTCCTAGAAGACTTGGTCGCCAAGAAGATGGAGGCGCCAAAGGGGGGCAGAGGCGGAAAAGCTGTCAGCCTCTGTCCGCCCTCCCTGGAAAAGGGGGGCGACCTCACCTACCCCCTCTGAGAAGAATACTTGGACAAGATGAGGCCACGTCGCCTCCTAAGGAGAACCCGAAGGGGTTTTCCCGCCAAAACCCCTCCAGCCCCAAGGGTTTATAGGCTAAGGGGATACCACAGGTGCACCCTTGGGGCCGGAGGGGTTTTGGCGGGAAAACCCCTCCGGGTTCTCCTTAGGAGGCGACGTGGCCTCCTCTCGTCCAAGTATTCTTCTCAGAGGGGGTAGGTGAGGTCGCCTACCTTTTCCAGGGAGGGCGGACAGAGGCTGACAGCTTTTCCGCCTCTGCCCCCTTTGGCGCCTCCATCTTCTTGGCGCCCAAGTCTTCTAGGAGCCTCCAGCCAGGGCAGGCAAGCTTATCCTCTCAGCGCACTGGAGGTTGGTTCCCGGGGGTGAGCCTGGCCTCCTGCCGGGCGTCGGGGTCCTGGGACCTCCATGCCTGCTTCCGGGTCGAGGGGGCCCCGGAGGGTCCCTGCGTCCCTTGCCTTGGTTGTCGATGCCGCGCGCGTCGGGACGCCGTGGGGCAGATGGGGGGCCCATCTGCCAGTCTTGTGCCTTGGCCTTGAGTGCCTCCTTGGTGGGCCCATATGCGATGGACCCACTTTGACCGCGTCAGGGGAACCCCATGTTCCACTGTTGCGACAGTAGCCCCCAGGCATAGTCCCGGCGGCCACGTCCTTCTGCCGCCGGGGCTATGACCAAAAAATAGTCAAAGTGGGTCCCCGGCGTCAGGTCTTGAATGTCTTGTCACACCCGCCAGGGGGCGAGGTCTTGGAGCTATCCATCCGGTGGAGTAATTGCGCCAGCCTCCTCGATTCTCGGGAATGGAGAAAGCAAGGCGACGGCTGCTGAAGGCGTATCCGAGCCTTCTTAAAGGCCGGGATACCCCTCAGGATCTTCATTCTTCTTCACTCCTTCCTCAACCCCACTCTTCCTCAGGGGTGAGCACGTCGATGGCGGGGGCTAAGAGAGGAGCTGGTCACTTGCGCTCGTCCTTGGCGGGGGCAGAAGTGGCGTCCGGTAATCACGGAAGAGTTGCCCCCCAAGGCCGAGCGAGGCGCGGTCGCGGCGGCGGCCGCGGTCATGGAAGCCGAGGTTGTGGAGGTCGCGGAGCGGGAGGTTCACCGAGCCCTCCCCTCGCGAGGACGACCCACACCGGCTTCCCTCCGTTTGAGTTCGTCGTGGATCTGGACAGAAGACTGCGCAGCCGGCTTCATCTGTCGGACTCCTTCGTGGCGGCGGTGGACACGGACGACGACCGGCCCACCGGTTACTGGCTGCAGGTCGAGGGTTGTCCCAACGGCCCCTCCTGGGTCGAAGCGGAGTACACCGTTTATGGCTCCATGCTCCTGGGGAAGGGATGGAAAGCGTTCGCGCGCTCCCGTCGCCTTACCTGGGGGCAGTACCTATGTAACAGCCCCAGCTTTGTAATGAAAAATACGAAGAATTTTTCCACTTTTTGCATTCTTGTTTGCATCATGGCATGCATATGAAATTTGCTATTTCTAACAACCAACATATGCAAGCAATTGAAATGGGGAGGCAAACTACCCAAACAACCAAACCACTGCAATTGTTTAACTTGGCAAACAAATCATTCTTGGACTTCCAAATTGTTTAGTAAGTTCCAAGTTTACCTTTGACAACCAATTCTCAAAATCTAAATATTGCCAAATAAGAAATAAAATTCAGAACCCCAAAACTGGTTTAATTCAATTTTATTTTTGGAACCAAGTTAAACTTTCCAAAAATTCAAACTAAAATCATGGGAAGCTTCAATATTATTGTGAGAGCCTCCGTGATTAATTTCATCACTTTTGGAAATACTTAAGTGCTTCAAATAAATGCTTTTTTCCATTTATCAAAAAATGACCATATTGCAACAACATGAATAAATGTGAATCTAAACAATTCATTTTGGGGCAGCAATTTTTGTGGAGGTGCTAAATGTTATGGGAAGCTTATGGGAAGCCTCTGTGAATTTTCCCAGATTTTATATAATTTGTTTAGTGCCCGAATAAAATCAATACATTGCTCTGGTTTTAATTGGAAAAGGAAAAAAGGGGCAAAAGATCAAATCCCTGACAGTGGGTCCCCCCTGTCATCCCGTCCTCCGTTCTCTCCCTCACTTTGCCGCTATGGCATTGGCGCCATGCCGCGCTGCCGGCCGCCGCGCCACCTGCTCTCCTGCTGGTCAAGAGGGCCCCCGCGACGCCCTGCCTCTCTCTCCCCGTTCAACTGCATCTGCTCTCGCTTCCCCGAGTGAACCCTAACCCTAGATCGCTCGGAGCCGCTGCTCGCCACCGCCAAGCTCGCCGTCGTCTCCATCGACTCCGGGACGAACCGACCGCGCCGGAAGCTCCGCCTCGCCGCGTTGCACCTCCCCGCCGAAGGAATCGGCACGGGGTAGCCGAAATCGATGCCCTCGTCCTCGTCTCCCTCCTCTTCGGTCACCGCCCGCCGAGCTCAAATTCGTCGCAGCTCGAGCTCCTCCGGCTCCACCGCGAGCTCCATCGCGCTCAGGGTGAGCACGCCGCCCATCTGGACACCTTCCCCCTCCTCCTCCTTCTCTGTAACCTCGCCGTCGTGCGAGCGTCCGCGCGGCCGTTTGCCGTGGCCGTGGCCTGTCGTGCACGCACACGTCACCCTGTGCCTTCCCCTCCGCCTCCGATCACACGCACGGCTACGGCCCTCACTCGGCACACATTTGCACCCACGCACAGCTACGTAGCGCCGCCGGAACGGGGTCGTCGCCGGCCGATTCCTCCGTCGGCTGCCGCCGTCGCTGTGCCCTGCTTGCCCGGCCTAGTCACCAGCTGGGCCGGCCTGAGGCCGGAAGCCTCGGGCTGGTGCCCGGCCTGGACACCCGGCCTGGGCCGGCACGAGGCCAGCCGCTTCTGCCACCCTCCCGGCCTCGGAGCCCAGCCTGGGCAGGCCAAAGGCCGGTGGCTTCGGGAGCCCACCCGGCCTACAGCCCGGCCTGGCCGGCACAAGACCGGCCTGTCTGGAAATTCTTTGCCCTTTTTGGAAAATAAACAAAGTTATATAATTGATATCTATTTGAATAATGCTCCAAAATTTGTAAATTAAATATCAAATTGTTCAGAAAAACAAAACCGATCTGTTGGTAACATTGTCATGATCTCTTGAATAAAATAATTTCCCTTTAATTAGGAAACCGTAAAATGGCATAAATAATACCTAATTTGGAAAAATTCATAATTCGTTAAATAATTAACCAAAATTTGAGAATAAAATATCAATGTGTTCAACACTTCAAATGCTATCAAACCATGCAATTATCAAATCATGATCCCAAATATTTATTTGATGATATTCTTTAAATGATTGGACAAATTAAAGTCAAATAATTTTAATTCGCTATTTATTCATCGAAACTCGGAAAATTACAAATAAGGTACCAAAATGATCGGAAGAACAAAACCTACTTAATCATGTCATGTTCATGCCTATTCAAGCCACTACTTTTGTAATGTAATAAATTATAAATAAAGTGGTCACTAAGATAAATATGGGGTTGTTTCCAAATAATTGCACTAATTATTTGGAACTCCATTTAATTTGTTAGATAAATTAAATGGTGATATCTTTGAATAAACTAGTCATGTCATCATGTGATTGTGCATTGCACCTTGTCTTCGTGTGATTTATTTTTTTCTTGTACTCTTGCTTGGGTATCGATAGATTCCAGAGTTGAGGTCACCCCTACCTACCTCGACGAGCCGTACTACACGCCCGGCAGCAAGGCAAGAGATAACCTAACCTTCTTGGCATCTAGCATCCTATTTCTTTTATAAACTTATTTTATCCACTATAATATTGCATGCGATTCCAATGACAATTTTGGTCAATGCTAGATTATCCTATGTATGCATGTCCTCCCCCGAACCAATACATGTATCCCTACCTATGAACCCTAGGTTTGATGTGTTGGCCGGAGACAAGAATATAATTGTTGTATTTATATGCTTAGCTATGCTTAGCCATGCTTAGTCGAATGCTAGTTATGTCCGTTGATTAAATTCCATAATGATGATGTTGATGGAATGATTCGGGCATGGTGGTTACTTGTGGTACCTTAATTAAAATGCTAAGAAGGCTTGGATGAGTTGCCATCGGGGATGGTGTTCTGTCTCATTCTTGCCCCTAGGTGCGACTTCTTTACCTCTTGAACCAAGACGAGCGTGCTTCCATTGGTGGGAGTATGGGCTCCTTACTAACTGAATAACTTGTGCGGGCGTATCCAAGGGTCGTCTAGTTTTCTATTTCCATTTGCGTGTGGGTGTGTGAGTGGAAAAGAAAATGATGAGGATGATGGTGTTTAGGACGTGGCGGTGGGGTAGGGGCTGAAATAGCCTGGGTAAACTTGCCCTGTCGCCACAGATGACTCTTTGATAGTCTCATGCGAGGTAAAGGTTTAACCGTGCCCACTCGCCGGCCTTCCTTGGAAGAGGGCCAATCAGGTGAGCCGGACGGTACCAATGGGTAAATTACACCCCTGCAGGGTTAAATCTTTTCGAAAAGCCGTGTCCGCGGTTATGGACGACTTGGGAATAGACGATAAGATCATAGAGAACCTTAACTTAATTGATATGGCAGCTAAAGGTTGCATAATCAACCTGTGATAAAGGTTCATTTCCTCGAGGGTGATTCGAGGGGGTGCCTTGGTGGTGACGAGTGATGTTTCTTGGTACTATTTTGGTTCGATGAGAACCAAAGGAAAATGTTACTCTCTTATCCCTATTTCAGAAAATTTCTCTGAGTAGTCGATGCCATAGGTCTTTTAACCGTTTGAAAAGAAAACCTAGCTTTATGCAAATTAGCTACATACAGCTTTAGAGCCTCCGTCAGCATTGGGCCTATATCGCCCTACTAAACTTGCGAGTACGTCGTACTAAGTCTCTCTTTGCTGCCTATTATAATTTGTTTCAGAGGAGGACGACACCGAGCACACAGGTGGATTCTTCCTGGACATTGACGAATAGTTCGGGGTTCCCAGGTGGTAGCTTGGGACCGTGGAACAAGCTGGCTGGGATTGTTTATTTGTAGGCCTCTTAGGCCCTATATTTGGATCTTGTTGTACTAGACAACACTACTTCGCTTCCGCATGATGTACTGCTGGGTCGGTGAACCCTTTTGTGTGTAATATTGTGTTCTTCTCATTATATGAGTTTCTATATGATCGCTTTATTGTCGTAGAGTCTGTGATGTGCCAGTTGTTCCACAAGTCTTGATCTCCTTATTATGCTTTGATAGCTATGCCAGTGTTTATGGCATGATCTATGTGTTGCGTGGGAGCGGTAATCCCATGCCCTTCGATTGTGTAGCATAGCCTGTGGGTCACATAGCCTCTTGGCATAATTCCGGGGTCGGGGCGCTACAACCTTTCATTCGAGTACGACGGGGATGAGACGCTCTCCGTGAAGATCTTCCGTGCCGATGGAGGACGTGAGGATTGCTGCATGGAGAGCAACAGCAGTAGTCGCAACATCTACTACGGTGAGGAGGACGAGGATGAAGATGAAGAGTACTCCCTCAGCATCAAGGCCGAGAGGAGCCCGCTTCCCTGAAGATGCGGGGGCGACACCGCGGCAGCACCCCCCGAAGATGTTCTTGACCTCCTTCTTGGCGGCCTCGTCGACATACTTCTGGAAGTAGCGCCTTCCGTGGTGCGGGGATGCTCCTTGCTTGCGTAGGAGCCAACCTTTCTTTGTAAGAAGTAGGCTCCATTGTAGACTTTTGGATGACGCAAAACTTGTACTCTTGCTGTCGCTTGGCCTTCAAGCTAAATAGATGCGATCGAGAACAGTTTTCTGCAAAACTCGTTCTTGATTGCGGCACTAGCTGAACCGTCATAAGGGCCAGTGGGGAACAGAGGGACCACCCCTAGTCTTGCTTCCTCTTGCTTCTTGCCCTCCCTGCCCCTTCACAAACCACAAGGCCATGTCGGGAGAGGTAGGGATGTCCTTCTCAGGGACGTCGACGGCGGCGTCCGTGCATCAGGGTACGGCGGAGGCTCCCAGGGGAACTGGGGCCCGTGCCGCTGGAGAAGAAGACGAGGTGATGTCGCGCCTGGCTCTCGTTATGGGCGTTTCGCGCTTGGCGGCGATCTCCGGTCCCGCAGCCCGGGAGGAGGCTCGGGTGCATGCGCTCCACAGGGCTCAGCTTCTGGCGGCCTTGAAGGGGAAGACCGCGGGGATCCCGGAGGCATCCTAGCTCTGGGAGGAGTTCGATGCCATCGAACAGGTCGGTGTTGCGTTTTTCTCGGCCCCTCGCTCCTCTTGGGCCTGGTCTAGATCCTGACGGAACTTGTCCCCTGTCGTAGGCGGACGACAACACCATGAGCGAGGTGGCGGCCGAGGTGGTCTCCCTGCTCCACTGCCTGGCACCTGGGCGCACCAAACAGCCAGGAGACGCCTGAAAAATCCTTCCGGGTTCTCCCTCTCCTCCCAGGCGTCCCCGGGAATGGAGAGGTCCCCCATTGGGCGTGAACAAGGCAAGGGCGCACAACAAGGAGTGCTAACTCCAAGCTGGCCTTAGTAGCACAGGGTCCAGTAGTTGCACAACCGAATGTAAATTCAAGAATGTAATTCAGAATGTAAATTCGGATGTATGCAACCATAGACTCAACTCCCGGGGTCATTTCCCAAATCTTCCTTTGCACTAACGCGCCGTATGGTTTTCAAAGGAGGCCGCTTAGGTGCAAGGCACTCTACCTCTACACGATAGATGTACCTCCTAAGTCGGACTATACCTTCCGAGAGTCCTTCGGCACTGTCCACGGGTACTAGGCCAGAGGGAAACGGACCGTTCACCGGGGTGGTCGCATATCCCCGAAAAGGCTCTCATCAACCGTCAAGCATGCGCAGGTCGATGGTATATAGACTCCGAGCGAGATGTTATCCCTAAATGCAGGATGCTGATGCAAGAACTTAGCTGTTTTCCTGTCGCGTCTCCAGCCCATCCAGTCCTTCCCTGGTGTCGAACTCCTTTTTTCGTGTCGCGCCGCCCAATCCTGCCTTGAGAAGGAGCTACACACAGCAAACTTTCAGTAGGAAAAGAATGGACCCTCTTTCCTATCATGCTAGCGTGTTATCCGAAGCAAACCGCAAGCACAGTTGGTAGTACATTTCTGTGGTGAGGTGCGTTTCACCACAGCACTGCCCGATTCCCCTTTCCGCGGCAGCACGGCATGATCGGGCGGCGGTGCCTAGCCTGCGAGGCCACTCGCGGCGCTTCTACCCATCTGCCACCGGCACATAGCAGCCCCTGCTTACAGGTTGCTAAGGATAACACGCTTCCATGGAAGGATTGAGACTCACAGGAATTGAAATAACTTATCTTTGATTCTCCTGGCGACGATTCTTACACCCTTTTACAGAACACTAGCCCCTCAGGCGTGCTTTAACGGATCCGATGTTTGCGATTCATGTTCGTAATCAGGGGTAGAATTTCTGAAGATTCTCGATGTTCCGGGTTTCAGGGTATGTGTCACCCGGAAGGGTCCTTCCCACTTTGATGACATTTTATTCAGGCCTTCCATGTTTTGCCTCTTGCGGAGTACCATGTCCCCGGGTTGCATCTCCCGCGAGCGAACATGACGACTGTGGTATCGGCGGAGTCCTTGTTGGTACCGAGCTGACCGTAAGGAGGCCCGGCACCTTCTCTCTTCCAGCAGGTTTATGTCATCGATCCTCCGCTCTTCTTGCGTATTCTCATCGTATGCGAGCACCCGGGGTGATCCGTACTTGAGCTCTGATGGCAGGACAGCTTCAGCTCCGTAGACGAGGAAGAAAGGTGTCTCTCCAGTGGCTCTGCTTGGTGTTGTCCTGAGTGACCACAGTACGCTTGGCAGGTGATTAATCCAGTTTTTTCCCTTGTTCTCCAGCTTGTCAAAGGCTTTTGTCTTCAATCCCTTTAGAACTTCTGCATTTGCTCGCTCTACTTGCCCGTTGCATCTTGGGTAGGACACCGAGGCAAAACACACCTTGATGCCCATTTCTTTGCAGAAGTTGAGGAAGGCTTTGCTTGTGAACAGAGTGCCATTGTCGGTGATGATTCTGTTCGGTACTCCAACCGGTAGATGATTCCTTCGATGAACTTGATGGCGGCCCGAACCGTCTAACATGGAACTGGCATCGCTTCCACCCACTTTGTGAACTTGTCGATTACCACGAACAGGTACTCGTGACCTCCCACAGACTTTGGCATCTTGCCGACGATGTCCAGCCCCCATACCGCGAACGGCCAGGAGATTGGTATCGGCTGCAACGCTTGAGCTGGCTGGTGCGTGTTCTTGGCGTAGTACTGGCAAGCTTCACAGGTCTTGACTAGCTGCTCCACGTCATGAAGTACCACTGGCCAGTAGAACCCTTGGCGGAAAACCTTCCCCGCCAAAGATCTTGAAGCCACATGACTTGAGCGTATCCGGGACATGGGGTTCCCCTGATGCGGTCAAAGTGGGTCCATCGCATATGGGCCCACCAAGGAGGCAATCAAGGCCAAGGGACAAGACTGGCAGATGGGCCCCCCTATCTGCCCCACGGCGTCCCGACGCGCGCGGCATCGACAACCAAGACAAAGGACCCGGGGACCCTCCGGGGCCCCCTCGACCCGGAAGCAGGCATGGAGGTCCCGGGACCCCGACGCCCGGCAGGAGGCCAGGCTCACCCCCGGGAACCCACCTCCAGTGCGCAAAGAGGATAAGCTTGCCAGCCCTAGCTGGAGGCTCCTAGAAGATTTGGGCGCCAAGAAGATGGAGGCGCCAAAGGGGGGCAGAGGCGGAAAAACCGTCGCCCTCTGTCCGCCCTCCCTGGAAAAGGTGGGCGACCTCACCTACCCCCTCTGAGAATAATACTTGGACGAGAGGAGGCCACATCGCCTCCTAAGGAGAACCCGGAGGGGTTTTCCCGCCAAAACCCCTCCGGCCCCAACGGTGCACCTATGGTATCCCCTTAGCCTATAAAAGGAGGACCGATGCACCCAAGGGGAGGGGGAGGATTTCCCCAGAGAGTCGGAGGCTAGGCTAGGTAGCACAAGACGAAGAGTAGCATAGGCTAGAGGTGATCTCCTCCGGGCCAGGATCTGCTCGTCTTCAACCTCTAGCCAACACCTCCCGGGTTCTTACCCGCGACAACCATTGTAACGCTACACCATGATACACCTCTCAATCCAGACATGCAGGAGTAGGGCTGTTAGCCTCCGGGCGGCCCGAACCTGGGTATACTCCTTGTGTCTCTGTGATGCATGCTATTACATAGATCTCGAGCGTAGACGAAGCCCCCGGGCGGAAGACGTTCTTCAGCCTCCTTCGCGCACCATACCGAACCTAAAAAGGGGGTATCCTTTACTCCCGGTGTCCGTGATCCAAGACACGACATCTAGCGCGCCAGGTAGGGGGCGTAAGTGCTGATTTCTTCTTCATCGGCTTCGTGTTCTTCGTCGAGATCTTCCTCAAGTTCTTCATCAGCTTCGAGATCTTCGAGGAGATCTGCGTCAAGTTCTTCGTCGACCATGGCGCCAAAGAAGAGGCCCGACGCCCGGATGTCCAAGGCGGCCACCCCTGCGCGCTCTCAGGCTACCGGCGAGCGTCGCGGTGCTGCGGCAAACCGGGCTTCTCCTCCTCCATTCCGGAGAAGGACGCTCTGGGCGGGGCAGGCGGCCCAACCCGGAGTGGCAAAGATGGTGGCACGGAGAAGAGCATGGGCAGCAACACCGGCAAGGACCTTTCTATCGGTGAAAAGAGCGAGGGTGCCCGCACTGGCAAGGGTCAGCAGGGCACCAAGAGCAAGTCCTGCACTCTCCTCTCGGACAACGCGCAGGCCCGCCATGACGCCCTCATCACCGCCAAGGCTCTGATCCAGTTTCCACCCACTACCGACAACCCCAAGGTCTACCAGGAATGGCGGACCCGTGTGGAGGAACTCCTCCACTTCGCCGACGGCGGCTCCAGGTGTGAGCCCGTTCACGCCCCCACCGTCGACAGCCCCGGAGCCAAGGGAGCAGAGGCGCGAGAACCCCGGGACCCTCCCCGGGAAGATCACCCAGGTGAAGCCGTGCCTCCTCAAGCAAACCCTCCCGCAGTGGGTCGGGCGAACCGCAACGGCGGCCCGGCCATCTCCGTTGGTTCATCCTCCACGCGCAACCTGGATCTGCACAACGAACTCAATAACCGTCTCCACGAGGATGCACACACCCGCATCGAACATCGTCGAGAGCGCCATCGACGGGAAGATCGGGACGACGACATCGCCGAGGGCTGCCTAGCCCTCTCCCTTGAGTTTTGCCAGGCCACCTAGCCCAAGAAGTTCAAGATCGACGTCCTCCGCTACGATGGCACCCCCAACCCTCGGGACTTCCTGCAGCTGTACTCGCTGGCTGCGGTGGTTGCCGGGGCCGACTAGGTCATGATGGCCAACTGGTTCCCATTGGCCCTAAAGGGAGACGCTTAGTCATGGCTCCTCAACCTCCCCAAGTGCTCCATCCAATCCTGGCAGGCACTAAAGGAGGCATTCCTCGGGGCTTTCCAGGGCGGCTACCAGCGCCCAGGAGTTCCCAGCGACCTGCACGACTTCAAGCAGCTTCCGGGTGAAACTCTCCGCAAGTTCATCCAACGCTTCACCCAGAAGATGAACACCATCCCAAGCATCAAGCAGGAGTTGGTGATTCAATCCTTTCACGCCAACGTTCGACATACCCGGATGCGCGAGAAGTTGAGCACTCATCGCATCGAGACTACCCGTGAGCTATGGGAGCTCACGGACCGCTGCCCCGCGTAGAAGAGGGGGTCAGAGTCCTCGGGGAGGAGGAGCCCGAGGACAAGGCCACCCCCGCCAAGAGCAAGAAGCGGGACCCCGGTCCCGACAAGCGCGTCTTCGCCACCGAGCCTCTCCCCAAGAAGGCCAAGCCAGCCTCGACTTCTGAGGGCGATGGAGATTGATGGTGCCACGTCCACCCCGACGGCAATCACCCGCTCAAGGACTACCGCCAAGTAAACGGCCTCGCTACGCGCACGCAACGTCAAGGAGGCGGGACCGGCCCAGGTGCCTGCTACAGCTGCGGACTCCACGGGCACTACTCCCGAAACTGTCCCACAGGTCGCCAAGGCGGTGATGGCCGGGGATGGGGGCATGGTGGAGGAGGCGGAGGCCGCGGAGGAGGGCGCGGTGGTCAAGGCGGATGTGGGCCAAACAACGCGGAGTTCGCCGACAATGGGGACGCTACGGCTCCTCAGGGCGGCGGCCTCGGACAATTCCAAGAAGTCAATGGCATTGTCGGGTGCATTCACGGGGGAGCCTCCCTGCCTCCCTCCAACAGCTCCGGCAAGAGACTCGTCCGGGAGCTGAACGCGGTCGCCCCGGTGCCGTTAAAGCCCCTAGAGTGGTCTAACCAGGTCATCTCCTTCGACCCGGAAGATCACCCTGACAACACCGTCGGGGTAGGGACACTGCCCCTAGTCGTGTCGCCCATCATCCACAACTTCAAGGTCACCAAGATGCTGGTCGACGGAGGCTCCAGCCTCAACCTACTGACGGCAAAGGTCCTGGCCACTTTGCAAATCCCTTTATCCCGCCTGCACGACACCGGCGTGTTCCAAGGCGTGAACGGGAGTATCGCACGGCCTCTGGGGAAGATCTCTCCTCCGGTCACGTTTGGTGGCCCCGAGAACTTCCGCACCGAGGAGATCGTCTTCGACATCGCCGACACGCCGCTCCCCTATAATGGCATACTTGGTCGACCCGCGCTGGCCAAGTTCATGGCCGTCTCCCATTTCGCCTACAACATGATGAAAATCCCGGCGGCTTGGGGTGTGATTAGGATCAAGGCCAACATCGACGACGCCATCCACTACGTCCAGAGACTGAACCAGACGGTGGCCGCAACAGCGGACACCCGACAAGACATGCAAGACGCTGGTGCTGATGCTGCTCTCGGGGGCGGAGGGAACCCCGGGAGCTCAGCACCCGCGGCCCCCTAAGAGGACGCCATTCCGCGGCGACCTGCAGATGACCAAGAAGGTGGCTCACGAGTGATGGCTCTCGCACCATCACCATCGGTGCCCACCTCAACGACAAATAGGAAAGTGCACTCGTCGCCTTCCTTCGGGAAAATTCTGATGTCTTCGCATGGGAAGCGTCAGGTTTACCTGTTGTGCCAAGGGAGGTCATCGAGCACAAGCTGACGGTGAACACGGAAGCAGAGCAAGGAAAAGTTGGAATTCATCGTCTCCGAGACCGACAAGCTACTGGAAGCCGGTGTCATCAAGGTGGTGCCTCATCCCACCTGGGTAGCCAACCCAGTGGTGGTGCCAAAGCCGAATTCCTCCAAGCTGCGACTCTGCATCGACTTCACAGACCTGAACAAGGCCTGCCCCAAGGACCCATTCCCTCTGCCGCGCATCGATCAGATCGTGGACTCCACAGCCGGTTGTGAGTCACTGTGTTTCCTGGATGCTTTCTCCGGGTACCACCAGATCCTGATGGCGGTCGAGGACCAGGAGAAGACGGCCTTCATCACCCCCAAGGGCTGCTACTGCTACACCCGGATGCCTTTCGGCCTCCGGAACGCTGGCGCTACCTTCCAGCGCGCGATGCAAGCGTGCCTTGGGACCCAGCTGGGCCGCAACGTTGAAGCCTACATCGACGACATCTTTGTCAAGACAAGGTTCCAGGACTCCCTTGTCCAGGACCTGCACGAGACTTTCGACAACCTCCACTGGGTCAACTTCAAGCTCAACCCCGACAAGTGCGTGTTCGGGGTCCCGTCCGGCAAGCTGTTGGGTTTCCTGATCTCCCACCGGGGGATTGAGGCGAACCCTGACAAGATCAAGGCCATCGAACGAATGGAAGCGCCCCGGTGAGTCAAGGACGTGCAGCGCCTCAACGGGTGCATCACTGCACTCGGGCGCTTCATCTCAAGGCTTGGAGAGTGGGCTTTGCCGTTCTTCAAGTTGCTCAAGAAATCGGGCCCCGTGGAGTGGAACCCCGAGGCTGAGGAAGCTCTCCAATCACTCAAGAGCTACCTCGCCTCACCACCCGTCCTCGTGGCCCCAATGGAGAAGGAGCCCCTACTGCTGTACATCGCGGCCACTAACCAAGTGATCAGCGCCATGCTGGTGGCCGAGTGCGACGCATCTCCAAAGAAGCCAAGCAAGGGCAAGCGTCCCGGGGACCCGTTCCCGGGGCAGCCAAGCAAGAAGGGGCGGCCAGGTGTTCAGGGGTTCGAAGATCCAAGCACCCTGCCCCCTCCCGTCATCGTTGAGCCAAGCGTTGAGGACGAAGGAATACACTCCAAGGCGACGCAGCCGGGGGCTACTCCGACAACACCCCGGAGCGCCAAGGACGTGGAGGACGTCGAACCTGCCAAAGGATTGGCGACTCGCAAGGTGCAGCAGCCGGTCTACTTCATCTGCTCAGTGTTGCGCGACGCCCGGGAGCGGTATCCCATGATACAGAAGCTGCTGCTAGCGATCCTTATCGCCTCCCGCAAGATGAGGCCATACTTCGAGGGGCACCCAATCACGGTGGTGTCCAAGTACAACCTAAGGAGTCCTCTGGAGAACCCGCTGGCCACCGGACGCATCTCGGCGTGGGCCATGGAACTCCAAGGCTTCGGGCTCAAGCTCGAGCACACGGACAACATCAAGAGCCAAGCACTGGCTGACTTCACAGCTGAGTGGACCGAGACGGCGATCGACAACCCGGAGGAGGAGACGAGCCTTCCCGGGAAGGAGGATCCCGACACCTGGACCATGCACTTCGACGGCTCTTGCACCAAGGGGCAAGGAGGTGCCGGGGTCGTCCTCACCTCACCAACCGGTGAGCCCTTGAAGTACGTCGTCCAAATGCACTACCAAGTAAACATCTCCAACAACACGACAGAGTATGAAGGTCTGCTCGCGGGACTTCGTGCTGCCATCGGCCTCGGCATCGGCAAGATCATCGTCAAGGGTGACTCTCAGCTAGTCATCAAACAAGTCAACAAAGAGTACGCCTGTCCTCAGATGGCGCCGTACGTCGAAGAAGTGTGGAAACTTCAGCGGCGCTTCAGTAGCTTCAGAGCTGCTTACGTGCCGCGGGCGGAAAACACATCTGCGGACGAGCTATCACAACTGGCGTCCAAGCAAGAACCGGTACCTCCCGGGATCTACGTCGAGGTGCTCAAGCGGCCTTCAGTCTCTCCCGAGAGGCTGAAGCCAAGCTCTTCAGCGATAAAGGAGGCTGGCAACTCTTCTACACCAACAACGCGGGTAGCCAGCCCAGAAGCCCGAGACCCGGCAGTGCCCGCGGCCGAAGAAGCTCTACTTCCTTCTGGCCAGGAGGTACTGCTGGTGGAACGGACCCACCCACCCTGGGCCCAGGACATCATCAAGTACATGGTGGAACACGCCCTCCCGGAGGACGACCACGAAGCTGAGCAAGTGGCCCGCCGGGCAAAGCTCTACGTCCTAATCGACGGCGAGCTCTACCGGCGGCGCGAAAACGGAGTCAAGCTACGGTGCATCTCGCAAGAACAAGGCCGAGAACTACTGAGGGACATACACGAGGGGATATGCTCAAGTCATGTGGCTTCAAGATCTTTGGCGGGGAAGGTTTTCCGCCAATGGTTCTACTGGCCAGCGGTACTTCATGACGCGGAGCAGCTAGTCAAGACCTGTGAAGCTTGCCAGTACTACGCCAAGAACACGCACCAGCTAGCTCAAGCGTTGCAGCCGATACCAATCTCCTGGCCGTTCGCGGTCTGGGGCTGGACATCGTCGGCAAGATACCAAAGTCTGTGAGAGGTCACGAGTACCTGTTCGTGGCAATTGACAAGTTTACAAAGTGGGTGTCGGGGGGCAACCCCCGGATAGGGTCAAGAGGACGAGATATGTGTAGACCCGGAGTTGACCGGGTCAATGATAACCGACATACCACGCTGACCTACCCGGAGTCGACTGGGTCAAAGCTAACCGACATACCCATATGTCGGATCATACAAATTATATGTCGGATCCTCTCCTTTGTTCTTCTTATGTGCAGGGAAGACGAACGAGTTATGAAGTATCTGGCATGCCTATGCCGGATAAGAGAAGATGAATTTCTATCCCGGTGGACGGTCAAGGCTCACGTCTTGTCCCTACAATCATGGGGCAGGCGTCCTGCCACTGGCACGATGGGACGTGCTGCCTAACCCTTGACTCGGAGGTCACGGTATGGGGAGTCAGTTCTCCATGCTGCTGACCGAAGCGGTACGGGGAGCAGTGCACCGGGAGTTGATAGATTGGACATGCCACGCAGGGGTGATGGAATCAGTCAGAGGCCAGTCGTGGCCACAGTGCTTACTACGCCAGCACTTACGTCAGCCCTAACTTGTGCCCTGGGTTCCATTATATAAGGAGCACCAGGGGCTCCTCTTATGGGGACGCTGGACGCATCAGACGATACTTTGCCTAACGCGACAACACTCTAGACCAGAGCCCACGGAGAGCCACTGAGCCACCGTGAGACTCGGTAGAGAGCCCTGAGTTCATAGCTTTGCATATACAGCTCAAGGAGCATCTTGTAGCTCAAGTGTGATCCACCATATAAATAGACAAGCAGGAATAGGGGTTTTATCTCCTCACGAGAGCCCTGAACCTGGGTAAAACCGTGTGTGTTCATCTTTCCGTGTGCGTGTTCATACGCGCTATCCCTCCCCGGTACCTCCAGCGTCCATCGGCCCCATCTTTAGCCTATCTATGGCATCTGTCTGTGCACCACCACGATAGTTGGTTCCCACCGTGGGGTCTGCAGCGGTGCTGGCTGGTGTGTTTATCCGGACGGGTTCCCTAATTGCGTCGGGCAAGCGCGTTCTCTGTGGCCTTGTCCACAGGTTCGGCTCGCTCAACGTCGTCAGCGACAACGCAGGCTGTTTCGGCAGCAGGCCGTTGCCCCGGAACGGCTGCCTCATCGAGTTCGGCACGCTCACCGTCTATGTCGCCACTGAGGTCCCCTACCAGTTTCCCGAAAGGGTGCAGGTCGCTGTGGATCCTCCCGCAGTTTGCGCAGCTCGCGGCCGGCGTACAGCTCGCCCCGCTAGCTGTGTGGAGGTCATGATGACCGCTCCGGTCGTCGATGCCGGCATTGCCACGGCCGGGGAGGCCGAGGTCAGCACCAGGTCCACCAGGACGGCACGCCCGCCGCTGGAGAGGCCGGAGAACCGCACGGCGCAGGCCGGTACATCGCGTGTGCCGGTGACGCCGAGTCCTCTTCAGGACGTTATCGAGAAGCTGGCAACCCAGTGGCTCCGAGTGCAGATCCTGCTCTAGCTCAGGCGGAGCTGGATCAGCAGCGGAAGGACATACTCGAGGAGGCTTTAGAGGTAGCCCGAGTCAGGCAAGAGTTTGACATCTCTCTCCGTGAGTATAACAAGGCTCATGGTTTTACTCCAGTAGCAAATCCTGTTAGTCGCATAGATGAGGTGCGCAACCGAGGTAGAGACCTCAATGCTGAGATAGCTAGAGATGGAAGACCCAGATCTAGTAGAACTGCTAGTCATGTGTCAGCAGATAGGCCGAAGTATAGTACTCTCGGCAAGAACCTTAGGGCTGCAGAGGTAGCCGCAGCCGAGTTACCTAACTTGTCTGGTGACGCTCGTCGTAGGCAGCAGGACCGGGTAAACGAGTTGGTGGCCATTTCCAATCGCCAGAATGAGGCTTTCCGGAATGCAAACCCGGATATAGGTGGATCTCGGTACATCCACTCGAATGGTGGTGCCGGGGGAATGTCCAAGGGACAGGCCTCGTCGCCGTATGTCGGCAGAAGCCATGACCGGAGTGTGAACTCTGGCAAGAATAAGCAGTTGCAGGCTTATGATCCGGTCTATGCCGGAAAGCAGATAGCCGGGCAAGGCCATGTCGGTCAGGGAGCCCCAGAACCCGCGATGGGCAGGCAAGGAGTCAGCCGGGTCAACCCGGCAAATCAGGGCTAGCCACCTCGGTATCCGGCACCTAATTCACCTCGTCAACGACTTGGTGCCGGGTATGCTGAATGGGCTGCCGACCGATACGACGATGGTTACTCGGCCATGGAGCGGGCCGGGTACCCAAGATTCAGAGACCTGGCGTCCGAGGGTGCACTCGGTGCTAGGCTAGGAACTCGCCAGCTGCCGGCACATGATGTCCGCAACAAGCTTGACAGAATCTATCTGTCTGAACTCCTGGAGGAGCAAGGCCCACCGGGTCCAGCATGTTTTGGACCCCGGATAATGAAGCAGGCACCGGTGCCGAACTTCCAGCCGTATGACGGCAGTACTAAACCGGAGGACTGGCTGACAGACTATGTCACAGCGGTACATATCGCTGGTGGCAGCCGCCAATGGGCAGTGCGGTATGTACCGCAGATGTTGGACGGTCCAGCCCGGATCTGGCTGAACAACCTGGAGGAGAACATCATTGATTGCTGGTTGGACTTCTCGGAGGCTTTCGTCAGCAACTTCTCCAGCACATACAAGAGGCCGAATCGCCCTCAGCAGCTGTCCATGTGTCGGCAGAGGGAAGATGAAACTGACCGGGAGTATCTGACCCGGTGGAGTACAATCCGCAACTCCTGTGAAGGAGTTATCGAGTCGCAGGCCATCGCATGGTTTGCACAAGGGTGGCGACATGGCTCCATGCTGTGGCAGAGACTCCAGAGAGGGATGCCGGCCACCTTGGCCGAGACAATCCAGATAGCGGACAGCTATGCCCTGGGTGATCCGACTCAACCCTTACTCGCCCAGGTCGACACGGGCAGGAGGTATCCCGCTCAGGACCGGGACAGATTGTCCAGGCGTAGCGATCGCCCGGATAACTGCAACAAGAGGAGAGATGACAGGCCGGACTACCGGTATGGGTCAGACTAGGTCGCTGCTGTCGACCAAGATCAAGTGGATGCTGGCAGTAGCCAGCGTTAGAAGAATGATGGTACTTCATGGGGCCAAAACTCAAAAGGGAAGAGGCCATGGAATGGCGAGAAAAGGCCGTGAAACGGCGAGAAGAGGCCGCGGATTGGCGAGAGGAAGCCGTGGAATGGCGACAAGAAGAAATGGGATGACAAGGAGAGATACACCTACGAGAAGATGCTGGATGGCCCCTGCAGCTTCCACACCAAGCACCCTAGCAGACCGGCTCAGCACACGACCCGGGACTGCAGTTGGTACCAGTGCAAGCCGGTGAACGCCGGTCCGGCATCCCGACCTGCACCTCTCACGGGTGCAAACACTGAGCCTCTGAACACCCAGCAGAGGCCGGAGAATGTCAACCAAGTGGCCAACAACAACAACAACTACAACAACAACAATAACAACAATGCCGGCCCGAGTCGGCAGAATGAGTACCGAGAGCCCCATTAGAGCTACATGGTCTTTGTGACCGAACCAACTGACAAGCAGAGCCTGAACCGGCCTGTGATGGAGGTGAACGCGGTTATGCCGGCCGTGCCGAAATTCATGTACTGGTCCGAGGATGAGAACAGCTGGAGCATCAATGACCATCCCAAGGTCATGCCCAACCCAGGGGGTTATGCTCTAGTGTTGGATCCGACATTCGTCAGGCCCAGCATCAACGTCAGGTTTACCCGGGCTCTCGTTGATAATGGGAGCAGCATCAACATCATGTACCGGGATACCATGGTCAAACTCGGCATAACCGAGAATATGATGCAACCATGCAGGACCACCTTCCATGGTATCGTGCCGGGTGTCTCGCATGCACCCATGGGCACAATCTGGGTCGATGTCGCCTTCGGTGACAAAAGCAACTGCAGGACTGAGATTCTGCTGTTTGAGGTCGTGGACCTCAAAAGCCCGTATCATGCCTTACTTGGTAGGCCGGCACTTGCCAAGTTCATGGCGTCCACTCTTGTGGCCTACCTAAAGATGAAACTTCCGGGTCCAAATGGTGTCATCACCATCTCGGGAGACTACAAGCGGTCCATGGAGTGCGCCTCGGCTGGCTCAATTCTGGCCGAGTCATTGGTGATTGCCGCGGAGAAGAGGATAATCCATGAGGTGGTGGCTCTAGCCCAGTCCGCTCAACTCGGTATGCCGAGTCTGGCTAACCCGCAGCAAACAGCGACCTTCCAGGCGGCGAAGGAGTCCAAGAAAATCGGCATCGACGAGGCTAACCCGAACCACACCGTCATCATCGGTGCCGGGTTGGACAGCAAATAGGAAAGCGAGCTCATCCACTTCCTCCGTGAGAATCGGGACATCTGTGCATGGTTGAATCAGGACCTGCCGGGTGTTCCGAGGGAGTTTGCTGAGCACTCTTTACATGTCCGGTCTGATGCGAGACCGGTGAAACAACTGATGCGACGCCTCGCTACTGAGAGGAGAAAGATTGTTGGCGACGAGTTAGCCAGACTCCTCGCGTCTGGTTTCGTCATGGAAGTGTTGCACCCGGACTGGTTGTCTAACCCGGTCCTGGTAGAAAAGAAGAAGGATGACCCGAATGTAGCTGCTGTTTGGCGCATGTGTATCGATTACACGAACTTGAACAAGGCATGTCCGAAAGATCCATTCCCGTTGCCCTGGATCGATCAAGTGATCGACTCCACGGCCGGGTGTAAACTATTATCCTTTGTAGATGCGTACTCTGGTTTTCACCAGATACCGCTGAACCCTGCGGATCAAATAAAGACTGCTTTTATCACCCCGTACGGGGCTTATTGCTATCGTGTCATGTGCTTTGGTTTGAGAAATGCCGGTGCTACTTACCAGCGCTGTATGAAAAAATGTCTGCATGATCAAATAGGCAAAAATGTGCAGGTATATGTCGACGACATAGTCATCATGACTAAAGAAAAACATACCTTGTTGGATGATCTCAAAGAGACATTCGCAAACCTGCGGAAATTCCAGCTAAAGCTTAACTCATATAAATGTACATTCGGTGTGCCGGCAGGCAAGTTACTCAGTTTCCTCGTGTCAAGCCAAGGTATCGAGGCAAACCCGACTAAGATCCGAGCAATAGAAAACATGAAATTGCCGAGATGTCTCGGGGATGTCCAGAAGTTCACAGGTTGCCTGGCCTCCTTGAGTCGTTTTGTAGGTCGGTTGGGAGAAAAGGCCTTGCCTTTGTACCAACTGATGAAAAAATCGGATAAGTTTAGCTGGACCCCGCAAGCGGATGCGGCGTTCCATGAGCTAAAAAAGATGTTGGCTACTGCGCCGATATTGGCTTCGCCACTACCGAGAGAGTCCATGTTGCTCTACATTGCGGCCACTAACCGAGTCGTTAGTGTCGTAATGGTGGTGGAGCGAGAAGAAGAAGGAACTACGGTGCAGAGACCGGTATATTACTTGAGTGAGGTGCTCTCCACCTCAAAACAAAATTACCCGCACTACTAGAAAATGACTTATGGTGTCTACATGGCGGCCAAGCAATAATGTGGCCCCTGTAACCGTTCTATAACCGTTCTAAGTGCGGCCCCTGTGTCGGAAATCATCGGCAACAAGGATGCGAGTGGCCGTGTAGCCAAGTGGGCTATTGAGCTAGCGGCTTACGCACCGCAGTATGCGAGAAGAGATATCATCAAATCTCAAGCAGTGGCTGATTTCTTTGTCGATTGGGCCGAGATGCAGTATGAGCCATCTCTGCCGAATTCCAATTACTGGAAAATGCATTTCGATGGGTCCAAAGTGATAGAAGGCCTGGGAGCCGGCGTGGTTCTCACCTCGCCAAAACAAGATCAGCTGAAATATGTGCTGCAAGTCCATTTCGCGGCATCCAATAATGTGGCCGAGTATGAAGCGTTGATTCATGGACTCAACGTGGCCAAGGAAATCGGAGTTCGCCGGATCATATGTTATGGTGACACGGATCTGGTGATTCAGCAAACATCAGGCAACTGGGATGCCTTGGATGCCAACATGGCGGCATACCGGTTCCATGTCCAGAAAATCTTGAGGTACTTTGATGGTTGTGAGTTCAATCACATTCGGCGGACAGAAAATGAAAGTGCTGACATGCTATCCAAGATCGGATCATACCGGCAGGCCATCCCACCCGGAGTGTCACTGGAGCATCTTCACAAGCCATCAATCAAGACTTCACCCGAGTCCGAATCAATATTTATCCCGGGTAACTCGGAACCCGACATCGTCCCGATGGACGTGGATGTCGGGAGCATGCTGCAGAACTTGGGGACTGCCCCGCAGGACCCGGGGACTTCCGTGGATGTCGGGTGCATTCAGCAGGACTCGCTGACTGTGTTGGAAAACTGGAAAGCCGCTTGGCGGAACTCGGGGACTCCTTGAGAGGACTCGGCGACTCGTCAGCCCATGTCGGGTGTGGTAATGTCGGTTGATGCGATGGAAATTGACGAGCCTGTAATCGGTACTCGTCCAGTACCGGCATGGGCACAACCCATCATGACATTCATGTTGGATGGCAGTCTACCGAGTGATGAGGACTCGGCCAGACAGATACATAGGCGATCCAAATCCTTCACCATCATCAACCATGAGTTGTACAAGAGAAGCGTGACCATTGTGCTTCAGTGCTGTGTCGAGCCAGAAGAGGGAGAAGAGATTCTCCGAGATATTCATCAGGGGGAGTGCGGTGATCATGCCTCTTCCCGAGCCATAGTGGCTAAGGCATTCCGATATGGGTTTTATTGGCCCAGTGCTTTGCAACAGGTAAAGGACATTGTCCGGAAATGTGAAGGATGTCATAGATTCGCCCACAAAATTCATATGCCGGCGTCAGCTCTCAAGACTATCCCCATCACCTGGTCATTTGCAGTGTGGTGTCTGGACATGGTGGGACCGTTCAAGCCAGCCCGAGGTAACATGACTCACATCCTGGTGATGGTGGACAAGTTCACCAAGTGGATAGAAGTAAAACCAATCAGAAAGTGTGATGGCCGCACAGCCGTATCATTCCTGAAGGATATTATCCTAAGGTATGGCCATCCGCACAGCATTATCACGGACAATGGCACAAATTTCGCTGAGGGAGCCTTTGCTCGGTTCTGTGAGGAAAAGTGAATCCGGATGGACCTAGCATCGGTCGCACATCCGCAGTACAACGGACAAGTGGAAAGATCAAACACCTTGGTCTTATCCGGCATAAAACCCCGGCTAATTGAACCACTGCTACGTGCTCTGGGGTGTTGGCTGGATGAAATCCCGGCAGTGTTGTGGAGTCTAAGGACTACCCCGAATCGCTCTACTGGCTACACGCCATTCTTCCTGATCTACGGAGCAGAGGCAGTTCTGCCAACCGACATAGAGCATGACTCGCCAAGAGTCGCATTGTATACTGAGTCCGAGGCTAAGGAATCCCGGGAGACTGATGTCGATTTACTCAAAGAAGCACGAGAATTGGCATTGTCCAAGTCATCGATATATCAGTAGAATCTCCGACGCTATCATAGCCGGAAAGTAAACCCTCGCAAGTTTCGCGAGGGAGACTTGGTGCTTAGGCTTGTGCAACGCACACCCGGCATGCACAAGTTATCACCTCCTTGGGAAGGGCCATTTATCGTGAGCAAAGCTCTGCACAATGATGCCTATTATCTTATTGATGCTCAGAAGCAGGTGAAGAACATGATGGATAGATCCGGAGAGGAGACCAAACGACCTTGGAATGTAGCTCTGCTTCGCCCTTTTTACTCTTAAGGACCCAATGTATGTATCTCGAATCCCGGAAATGAAATGTCGGCACCCCGAAAAGAGACTCGGGGACTGCCTTGTGGTAAAATCTGTGTTTATCTGCTTGTTTATCTCTGTTTCTCGTGTGTCGGATGGTTGTAAACCGAATCTCAAAGTTTCAAGTATTGTATGCTATGTCTTTGTAATCTTGTGACCCGACTGCCAAACACCAAAAAAGGTAGGCAAGGGCAAAGGTTTCAAGATGCAGTAAACAAGAAAACAAACTCGGGGACTAGGCCAGGAGCGATTCGGCTTCTTTTTGGTAGTCTTGTGTTTTATCTCGGATGGCTCTAGTCCATGTCTCAAAGTTTCAAGTATTGTATGCTATGTTTAGCTGTCTCGTGACTCGACTGTCAAAACACCGAAAAATGGTAGACAAGAGCTGGGATTGTAGCACCTAGTACACAAGAAAGTAAACTCGGGGACTTGGCCCAAGCGTGATTCGGCATAATCTGTTTAGTTCTTCACTTATGTGTCGGATGATTTTAAGCAATATCTCAAAGTTTTTAGTATTGTATGCCGTATCTCGGTAATCTTGTGACTCGACTGTCGTACGCCGAAAAATGGTAGACAAGAGCAAAGGTTGAAAAGTATGGTAAACAAGAAAATGAACTCGGGGACTCGGTTCAAGATGATCCGTGAAGCGCCCCGACCCTAGAACTATACAGTGAAGCGTTATGCAACCGGTCATGCTACACAATCGAAGGTTACTGGGTTTACCAATCCCAGGCCAAAACCTTTGGCAGGTGTGCTCGGAATGGATCATCGGCACACAACACCTCGATCATGCCATAAGCTCAGACTTCGCTATCACGTATAGTTAAGAGACCGAGACTTGTGGAACAACTGGCACATTGCAGACTCTACGACACAAAAGTTCATATAGCAACTCATATAAAAGAAGAATACAAATATTACACACAAAAGGGATCACAGATCCATCAGTACAACAAGCGGAAACGGGTAGTGTTGTGTAACACCCGGACTACTAGTCGACGTCCACGAAGAACCCACCTAGCTGCTCGGTGTCGTCCTCCTCTGAAATACAAGTATAAAGGCAGCAAAGAGAGACTAAGTACGACAAACTCGCAAGTTTAGTAGGGCGATATAGGCCCAATGATTGACGGAGGCTCTAAAGCTGTATATGTAGTTATTTTTGCATAAAGCTAATTTTCATAAACAAGACATAAATGACACATGGCACCGTCTACTCAGAATATTTTTCATAAAAAGGGGTAAGAGAGTAACATTTCATCTTGGTTCTCATCGAACCATCTTGTAGCCAAACCACTCATCTCCACCAAAGGCACTCCCTCGAATCACCCTCGAGGAAATGAACCTTTTTCACACACGTTGAGTTGCAACCTTTAGCTGCCAAGTTTTAATTAGGTTAAAGTTCTTTATGATCCCGTAAATCCATTCTCAAGGTGTTCATAACCGCGGACACGGCTTTTCGAAAAGATTAACCCTGCAGGGGCGTACTAATTTACCCACCGGTACCGTCCGGCTCACTTGATTGCCCCTATTCCAGGGAAGGCCGGCGAGTGGGCGCGGTTAAACCTTTACCTCGCGTGAGACTATCCAAGAGTCATCTTTCGCCACAGGACAGGTTCAGTGCCTATTTTAGCACCCTGCCCCATCGCCACGTCTTAAACACCACCGTCATCATCATTCCTTTTTCCACCCACACACTCACACGCAAATGGAAAATCGAACTAGAGGACCCTTGGATACGCCCGCACAAGTTATTTAGTTAAAGGGGATTCCATATGTCCCCACCAATGGCAGCACGCTCAGACCTTGGTTCCGAAGACAGGAACTCGCACCTAGGGGCAAGAGTGAGGCAAAACACCATCCCCGATGGCAACTCATCCAAGCCTTTTAAGCAAATTAATTAGGTAACCACAAGTAACCACCATGTCCGACATTCCATCAACATCATCATCATGGAATTAAATCAACGGACAACTATAGCATTTAACTAATCATGGCTAAGCATTACTAAGCATCTAGATACAATAATTAAAATCTTGGTCTCCGGCCAACACATCAAACCTAGGGTTCATAGGAGTGGAAACATGTGATGGTTCAGGGGATAAACATGCATTTATAGGATACTCTACATATTGATCAAAAGAGACATTGGAATCGCATGCAATATTATGGTGGATAAAATAAGTTTATAAACATTGGGATGCTAGATGCCAAGAAGGTTAGGTTATCTCTTGCCTTGGTGCCGGGGCGTGTAGTACTGCTCGTCGGGATAGGTCGGGGTGACCTTAACTCCGGAATCTATCGATACCCAAAAATACACAAGGAACAAATAAATCACACGAGGACAAGTGCAATGCTCAATCACATGATGACATGTCAAGTTCATGCAAGGATATCATTATATAAATTAAATAGCAAAATTAAATGGAGAGCCGAATAATTAGGGCAATTATTTGGAAAACACCCCATATTTAACTTAATGTCCAAGTGTTCATAAATGATCACATTATTTAGAATTTTCTCAAATATGCATGAACATGACATGATTAAAGAGGTTTTGTTCTTCTGAACATTTTGGTACTTTATTTGTAATTTTATGAGTACCAAAGAATAAATAGCGAATTAAATAATTAATTAAATTTAATTCTTTTAAACAAGTTATGAATAACATCACATAAATATTTGTGATCATGAGGTGATATTAGCATGTTTTGATTGCATTTGAAGTGTTGATCACATTGATATATTATTCAAAAAATTTGGATCAATATTTAATAAGTTATGATTTTTCCCAATTTGGTATTATTTAACCCATTTTAGGAATTCTTAAATAACCAAAAGAATATAAATCCAAAAGAAAGTTACAATGATTCCGATTGGTATAGTTTGTTTTCCCGAACATTTTGAAATGTGATTTGTCGAATTTGAAGCATTTGTCAATTAGTTATCGATTATTTAAATTTGTTTCAAAATCCAAAAAGGGAAACAATTTTGCCAAACAGGCCGGCCTCAAGCCGGCCAGGCCGGCTGCAGGCCGGGCACCGGCCTTTGGCCGGCCCAGGCTGGGCAGAAGGTCGGGTGGGTGGCCGAAGCGTTTGGCCCAGTGCCGGCCCAGGCCGGGCGCTCAGGCCGGCCCAAGCAGCGGCCAGGCCGGACACACGGGCGACGGCGACGCCGGCGGTGACCGTGACGATTTCGATGGCGAGAGGGAGGGAGAGGGAAACGGAGGGACTAGAAGAGTCGCGAGCCTCACCCTGAGCTCGGAGGTGTGACCGGCACGGCGAGGGGCGGGCGGAATCAGCGGAAATCTACTCCGGTGCGCGGCGGCCGCGGAGGATGATGACGGGGACGCACACGTCAGCGTCGGGCCTCCCGGCCCGATTCCTCCGGTGGGGAGGGAGCAGAGGATGCGGCGGACCTCCCTGTGGTCCTCAATCTAAACGGCGTGGATCCAGGCGACGGTGGTGGCAGCGAAAAGCATCGGCGATGGTGGAGCTCGGGAAGGAAAAGAAATGGTCACCACGATCCGGAAATAACGGGTGGAACGAGGAGTGAAGCGAGAGGGGAGCAGGTGAGCGACGACACAGCCTCCGTAGTCGCCCTGGGGCCTCGGCATGGTGCGGAGGACGGCATGGCACGGGAGGCATGGCGCCAGTGCCGTCGGCACTGTGGAGGAGATGAAATTTTCCCAGAAACCCCTGGCAACTTTTATTTAAATTGCAAAAAGGTCCATCAGCAGATTTTGACGATTTAAAAGAGTCACTTAAACATTTTTATAAAATCTACAAAAATTCATGTGACCTCCCCTTGACCCTTAGAAGCTTCACAAAAAGTTTGGTTTCAAAATAAAATGTTTTGCACCATGTTTGTTCATAGGGTTTTATTTAGGGCATTTTTAATAAACTCCAAATTGGATTTAATTGGAGCACTTAAACAATTCCAAAAATAGTGAAAATATTCATGGAGGCTCCCAATATATTTATGAAGCTCCCCATGATTTTAGTTTGAATTTTTGGAAGGTTTAGATTGCTTTAAAAAATGGAAATTGAATTAACCCAAGTTTGCATCCCCATATTCATTTCTTATTTGACCATATTTGGAAATTGAGAATTTGTTATAAAAAGAAAAGTTGGAACTTCCTAAACAATTTGGAAGTTCATTTAGTTGGTTGCCAAGTTGGGCATTGCATTTGGGTTGGAGGTTTTGGGAAGGTTGGGCTTCCCCATTTCAATTGCTTGCATATGTTGGTTTGTTAGGAGAAGCAAATTCATATGGATGCCATTATGCAAACAAGAATGCAAACAGTGGAAAAATTCTTCGTATTTTTCAATACTAAGCTGGGGCTGTTACAATTCTACCCCCCTTACAGGAATCTCGTCCCGAGATTCTAGGCTTGAGTGAAGAAGGCGGGATACTCCTGACGAAGGCTAGTTTCTCGCTCCCATGTGGCTTCTTCTTCGGAATGTTTAGACCATTGGATTTTGAGGAACTTGATGGTCTTGTTGCGGGTTTTCCTCTCCGCTTCATCCAAGATGCGGATAGGATGCTCGCGATAGGTCAAATCCTCCTGAATGTCTAACGCCTCATGATCAACCCCACGGATTGGATCCTTGAAGCAACGACAGAGTTGGGAGACATGGAATACATCATGCACATCCGGGAAGTTGCCGGGTAGCTCGAGTTGATATGAGAGATCTCCTCGCTTGGCTAGGACGGTGAAAGGGCCAACATAGCGAGGTGCCAATTTGCCCTTGATTCCGAAACGACGAACGCCTCGGAGGGGAGAGACTCGAAGATAGGCCTTGTCACCAATTTCATAGTGGACCTCTTGATGATGCTTGTCATAGTAGCTTTTCTGCCGGGATTGAGCAGCTTTGAGATTATCCCGAATGACGCGGACTTTCTCTTCGGCTTCATTGATCACATCCGGACCGAAGAGTGGCCTCCCTCCGGTTTCAGACAAATTGAGAGGAGTTCGGCATTTTCTCCCATAAAGAACCGCAAAGGGAGCCATTTGCAAACTGGCTTGGTAGCTATTGTTGTAGGAGAACTCAGTGAGAGGGAGGTACTTTTCCCAACCCTTGTCAAAGGAGATAACACAAGGCCGAAGCATATCCTCAAGAACTTGGTTCACCCTCTCTGTTTGACCATCAGTTTGAGGATGGTAGGCGGTGCTGAAGTTGAGCCGGGTTCCCATAGAATTTTGGAAAGCCTGCCAGAATCTGGATACGAATAGGCTCCCACGGTCTGAGATGATCCTCAGTGGAACACCGTGGGGAGGAACAATGCGGGCAACATATAACTCGGCCAATTGCTTTGCATTTATGTCCTCGCAAACCGGAAGGAAATGGGCTACCTTGGATAGGCGGTCGATGACGACCCAAATGGCATTATTACCCTTTTGTGACCTTGGAAAACCGGTGATGAAATCCATACCCACTTCATCCCATTTCCACTCGGGGATGGCTATGGGGCGAAGAGTACTGGCTGGCCTTTGATGTTCAGCCTTCACTCGGCGACAGACGTCGCATTCAGCAACATATTTGGCAATTTCCTGCTTCATGCGAGTCCACCAGAATTTGGGGCGGAGGTCTTGGTACATTTTGCTGCTGCCGGGGTGGATGGATAGGGGAGATTCATGTGCTTCTTGGAGTATCAGCTGTTTGGTATTTCCCTTTTTGGGCACGACAAGACGGTTCCCAAAATAGACAACCCCGGAATCATCAACGGAGAAACACTTGGCCTTCCCACTTGCAATGTTCTTTTTGTTCTTGCGGATGCCAGCATCGTGTTGCTGGGCGGCCTTGATTTCATCCTTAAGAGTGGATTTGATCTCGAGGTTAGATAGATACCCGGAGGGAACAATCTCCAGATTTAACCGAGCAAATTCCTCGTGGAGAGCCGGTTGTGCCTTTCCAACCATCACGGTGTTGCAGTAGGCCTTGCGACTCAAAGCATCGGCCATGACATTGGCCTTGCCGGGCTGATAGTTGAGGGTCACATCATAGTCTTTTATTAATTCCAACCATCTTCTCTGCCTCAAGTTCAGATCCGGCTGGGTGAAGAGATACTTCAGACTTTGATGATCATAAAAGATCTCACAACGGTTACCCAATAGGTAGGTTCTCCATTGCTTCAGAGCATGAACCACGGCGGCGAGCTCTAGATCATGAGTTGGATAATTTTGCTCATGTGGCTTGAGTTGACGGGAAGCATAAGCGACAACATGGCCCTCTTGCATCAAAACACAGCCCAAGCCTTGGAGTGACGCATCACAATAGACGACAAAGTCCTTGCCGGTGTCGGTAAGGACAAGCACCGGAGTGGTGGTGAGCTTGACCTTGAGAGTTTGGAAACTTTCTTCAGCCTGGTCTGACCACACGAAGTGTTTGTTTTTCTTGAGGAGGTAAGTCAGTGCCTTGGCTATCTTGGAAAAGCCCTCGATGAATCGACGGTAATAACCCGCCAATCCAAGGAAGCTTCGGATATCTTTGGCGGACTTGGGAGTTGGCCAATCCAGGATTGCCTGAATTTTGTCTGGTATCACCGCTACTCCAGCAGCTGAGACCACATGACCGAGGAAAATGAGCTCTTTTAGCCAAAACTCACACTTGGAGAACTTGGCATAGAGGCGGTGATCTCGAAGCTTGGTCAAGACAAGTCGAAGATGCTCAGCTTCTTCGGTTTTGGAGTAGACAAGGATGTCATCGATGTAAATGATGACAAACTTGTCGAGGTACTCGTGGAAGATGGAGTTCATCAGCCTCATGAATGTAGCCGGAGCATTTGTGAGGCCGAAGGACATGACGGTGTACTCATATAGGCCATTAGTGAAAGCTGTCTTTGGAATATCCTCCTTCCGGATTTTAATCTGATGGTAGCCTGACCTCGGATCCATCTTGGAGAATACCGTTGCACCAGCTAGTTGATCGAATAGGTCAGTTATTCGAGGAATTGGATACTTGTTCTTGATGGTCACCGCATTCAGAGGGCAGTAATCAACAACCAGCCGAGGAACATTTGTATCCCTCTTCTTGACAAAGATGACCGGGCAGCCCCAAGGTGAGCTACTCGGCCGAATGAATTCTTTTTCTAGCAGCTCATCAAGTTGCTTCTTTAATCCGTTGGCATGCGGTAGGGCCTCTTGGAAACTGGGGCGGTTCCCAGAACCAACTCAATCACAAATGATGTAGGCCAACCCAACGACAACACCTTGTCAAGCACTCCAACGTACGACAAGCCACCAAGGACTCCAAAGGGTGGCAAGGAACTCCATGGACTCCAATCAACTAAGGCATACGCGTGGATGAGGAGAAGGAAGCGTCATGGACAAGGAGAGGAAAGAGGCGAAGTCAGGCAGGCCGGCCCCCAGGCCGGCACCCCACCAGAGCCGGCCGGCCTCCCAGCCGGCCTAGGCCGGCCCCCAGGCCGGCACCCAACCAGAGTCGGCCGGCCTCCCAGCCGGCCCAGGCCGGCACCCCTCCAGACGACGCTTGCCTCCAGGCCGGCCCAGGCCAGCCACCATGCCGGGCCCCCTTCAGACACCGCCGGCCTCCAGGCCGGCCCAGGCCGGCCCCCAGGCCGGACCCCCACCTTTCAGCTACTTTTGTACTAAACTATAAATAGCTTTCCCCCTTTTCCATTTGAGGCAGAGATGAATGAACTAGAGAGTTGAGCGTTGCTCCTTCCCGTGATGGGTTCCTCCGAGGAGGATGATGAATCTCTTGTTGTAGCTACTCTTTCACTGTGGTGTCTCTAGTAGTGCAAACCAATCTTTCACTGCAGTGATTCTATTGGATCGGTGGACCGGCCGGTAAGAGAAATCGGTTTCATTTAGCGTGTTGTTGACTTGGGTTTTGGGATCCGGAGGCTACTCCGTTGGGGGTTTGTTGCCGGGTGATTCTCCCTTGTAGGCTTCGCGAGTTATCCCCACGATTTGCCCTTTTTTCCCTTGTGTTATTCGTTTCCACCTCCGTGTTCTTCGTGTTCATCCTCTTCCCCGCCTCAAATCCGTGAAGATCGGGCCACCTTTTATTAGCCATTTTCCCACCAAATTTTTTCTTTCCCATAACAATTTCGAAAATTCAAAAAAAATAGCCCATATGGATTTCGTTCGATCTTTCGATTTGGTGAGCGATTTGTGGTTTTGATCCACGGATCTCATGCTTAAGACCTTTCCCCACTTTCCGTTGGTGTTCCGGAGGCCTTTTCCGCTCCAAGCCCAAGCGTGCCACGCAATTCGTCGCCGGCGGTACTACCGTCTGAACGGCCGGTACTACCGCCTGCAATCGATCCTACCGCCCGTTCGGCCGGTGCTACCGCCGCACGACTTTTCACCGACTTCATCTTCGTGTCGCTTCATCGCTACCTCGACGGCATCAAAGGTATAGCTTCCGACACAACCCTTTCCATTTCGCGAAACTTTTTCCTGGTAGCTAGCTCTTCATAGTGTGAGCATTGCACTAGTGTGACACCAAGTGACCATATCATCATCTCGTGAGCATCTAGTTGTAGCGGACTCGGCTCGGGCAAAAGCATAAAGCAAGTGACCATATCATCATCTAGTGAGCATCTAGTTGTAGCGGACTCAGCTCGAGCAAAAGCATAAAGCAAAAGAGAAATAGAAAAGATTCAAAAAAAACCGAGCCGTGATCCTAGTCTTCCCCAAGCTCCAATACCCAATAGAGAAACGGATTTGCCTTTGTTTCCACCCCCAAATCCACAAATTTTTTCTTGATTTTGCTAATTTCGAAAATTTCCACCAAAAATAGCCTCAAATTGCTTTTGGATCGATCTGAGATTCTTGTGAGTTTTGGTAGGTTTTGATCCGTGGATCCATTGCTATACTTGTTGATCTACCTCCCTTTGCGTTCGCATGGCCAAATTCCTTTGGTGTTTTTCGGGCCGTTTTTCAGCCCAAATCGCACTTTTTCGCGTCACGGGAAGGTAGTCCGGCCGGCCTCCAGCCCGGCCTAGGCCGGCCCCTAGGCGGGACCCCTAGCAGAAGCCACCGGCCTCCAGCCCGGCCCAGGCCGGCCCCCAGCCCGACCCTCTCTGCAGAAATTTTGTTTTGGCCATAACTTTTCACTCCGGACTCCGTTTTTGGTGATTTTTGTCTCTAATCGAAGCTACCGACAAGATCTACATCACCATAGTGGTTGATCCATCATCTATTGCCACCATATTTCATGATCAAGGAAGAGGCATTCCACTCCATGGGTGAAGATCGTCGACAAAAGGTATAACATCCTCATTTCTTCTCCCACCTTGCATCACTTGTTAGCCAAGCCATTTGTGCCTATCTTACCTATTGAGACTAGCTCATCTATGATTGCTTGGGCTTTGCACACTTGATACCTCGTAGTGTTCCGAGCAAAACTTGTATGCGCTAGTTGATATAGTTCTTGTTGGCAAGCAAGTAAGAGGCAAAAGAGAAATAGTGAAAAGAGAATATAAAAGAATCACAAGAGAGAAAATAAAAAGAAAATGCCTCAATGCCATATCTCTTGTGTGGTATCTTTGTGCAAATCTTGTAGCCCATCAATAAATTGCAATCGAGTTGGTTTCTCTTGTACTTGTGCGACTTGATCTTTAGTCTTCGCTAGGTCCATCACTAGCTCATTTTTGGTTGCACAAGTCCCTCTTTTCAAAGCGTGTGTCTCTATGAGCTTCACTCACATCCTTTGACATCGACTTGTATTTGCTTTGTGGTCATCGTGGTTCTCTACTTGCCTTTACAATATCTTGGTTTCCGGTTATTCCATTTGCTTTCCACAATTCATACCTATCCACTCATAAGCCGTGTGTGTTTTGGAGTTGCGTTTGGATCTTTGAAATTCAAGTCACCTGCATTCTTGTGTATCGGTTTCTCTTGGCATGGTCCACTAGTTCCAATACTATCTACTAGGTGAGGTTGGTTTCTTAGTTCCTTCCACTCCACATATATATACACTTGTCTTGTGATTGACCATGTCTAGTGAGAGCGGAGCATCCTATGGAGGCCATGATGATGAGAACATGATGAGCGACAACGACTACGGCGCGCCAAGCATGGATGACATCATGAGCGACAACGACTACGGCGCACCAAGCATGGATGACATGGTGGACCACGACATCGACGACACCTCCACAAGCATGGACTACATGGCGGAGCACCACCACTACGACTATGATGCCGCGACCGCCCACGACCTGGAGAGCTACACCGACTTCGATCCCTCAAGCATCAACGTCATGGCGGACCACTACAACGACTACAACTCCAATGATGTGGCGGGACCCTACATGGACTACGACTCCTCAAGGCACGTCAAGGATCTCCCATAAGGTGCTACACATCATGTGGATGACGACACCGACGATGAGTACCCAACTCGACGATCCTCAAGGCCACGAACTCAAGAACGCCACCGCCGTCAAGCACCTACTTCAAGCTCAAAGAGACAGAGCACAAGGCATCTTCGCCTAGAGGACAAGGAGACACGCCATCCTCCTCGACATCAAGCTACTTCACCCTCAAGACAGCGGCCAATGCAAAGTGCCTATGCACACGAGTCTTCGTCAAGGATCACCAAGGATCTTCATCGGCGTACGTCTACTCATGATCATCATCGACGTCACTATGAGGACTCAAGCCACTCAAGGCCACGCCATCAAGAAACTACTCCCACATGCAAGTTGGCGGCAAGTACACATCATGAGGAGTCTCTTCCGCGTGCCATAACCAAAAGGGCGTCCAAGAGTAGATCACACTCCAAGAAGGACCGGGGCATGCTTCTCAAACTCAAAGCCGACCTCGACAAGTTGAAGACCAAGCTCGACGCTGACAATGCCAACTTCGAGATCGAGCAAGCCGAGCTCAAGACCATCCGTGAGGACTTCATCGCCGGCTTATCCAAGTTCTTCAAGCCCTCACATGACTCTTCACCGAGCTTATTGTCCACACCACTACAACATGGTGACCATGAAGATGGCGAGAAGACGGTCGAGCATGGGATTTTCCCTTCGACCAAGGTGGCGAGCATTGAAGAGGCTACCACTTGTGACGGCGAGCCAAGTGAAGAGGTTGAGCATGGTAGTGTCTCTTCAACCAAGGCGGCGAATGAAGTTGAGTCTACCGAGCCTATCCCTATGTGCTCGAATGATGATATGGCACCAATCCCATGTGAGAATGAGAGCCACCTAGCCCACTTGAGTGAGAGTGCAAGTGAGTTGAGTGCCTCCACCATATGCGAGTTTGAGTGCTTCCACTTTGAGGGAATGAGTGATACACCACTTGAATTGGGAGAGGTAGTTGATAGGTCAAGTGAGGCCATTTCGATTTCTAACAACTTACCCTCTACCTCTAGTGTGTTTTCTCATGTTGTACTAGGTCCCATGGATGATCAAATGCCAAGCCACGACATGATGGTGCCTATGATGGAGAAGATGTACATGGAGGATGAAGACGCTGCCACCCCATGTCTACATGATGATGAACAAGTCGGCCACATGGACGCCGCTACCTCTACCACAACACCTACCTCTCATGAGCGGGACTACAAAGGTACGCATATGGGTGTTGATGATGCCCTGATCCCACTAGTGGACATGATGACTTGTGATTGCTTGCATGCTATGGATGATCCTTTTGATGTCACATATGCTTCGTTCATATTCCCATGTGATATCTTGTTTCAAACCAATGTTGATCATGCGGAATTATCTATTTGTGATGATCTTTCCATATACATGCCTTGTTATGAAACTTTCGAATTTTCTCCCATTATTGCATCCAAGAAGTTGAACAATTTCTCTTTCCAATGCTTGGTTTGCAATAATGTTGATATGATGTCTTATGAGAATGCCCCCATAGTTTTTTTCAAAATTTGGAGATTCTTCCTTTTGCCATGTTGAGAATTTACCCTTCCTTTTGCATATTGACCGCTCACATGTCCTACATTCCTTTTGATATTGGTGTGTTTGGTGATGTGCAAATGGATAGATGCGTCATAATGGATGATGCATTCATGTACCATGCACACAATTTCTTTTTATGGAATTTCGTGTGTAATGGCTCACGCTTCATAATGTCAACCTCAATTGAGCATGAGTTGACAAAAAGAGCTCTTGAGAGCATTTTCCATGAGAGTTGTGGCTCCGACCAACCTCTATTTCCTTTTCCATGTTTTGCATCGAACAAATTGAACAATTGCTCTTTCCTTTGTTTCGCGTGCAAACATGTGAGTGCTTTGGTTTTCCTTTGTGACATTCATACTCCCTTGATCTTCCTTGTAGATGATTTATGTGTTGCAACAAGTATGATGCACAATTGCTCTTTCCGTTGGCTTCTTTGCAACCATAATGGTATTTTGAGCATGTCTTGTCATGAGATCTTTGGATGTTGTCTTCTTGGTGTTGCAACAAAATTAATGAACACTTGCTCTTCTCTTTGCTTTGTTTGCACCCATGATGGCGATGATAAGAGCCTCTCTCACCTTGTGTGGTTCACAAACCTCTCTTTCCGATGCTTTAAATGCAATGAACATCATATGGTTCAAAATGAGATAGCTATCTTAGCCTTCTCAAATTTTCTTGGAGATTTTGTGTTCCCACATTTTGAGGATGTTTGGACAAGTTGTTTGGACATTGACCTTGCATTTGTATTCCATTCCATATATTTGTGTTGTGCTAATGGTGTTATGAACAAATTTGGACATGTCGTCAATGATGTGCTCCTCTATCATGCACACACATATTTTGCTTGGTCTTTGGTGCGTATAGGTTTCAATAGCGGCATGGTGACTTCAACTTCAACGTCGAGACATCTATCTCCTTCACTTGATGAGGACGTGCTAGCGTCGTGGACGACACTTTTCGAAGGAGGGGGAGATGATGTAGGCCAACCCAATGACAACACCTTGTCAAGCACTCCAACGTACGACAAGCCACCAAGGACTCCAAAGGGTGGCAAGGAACTCCATGGACTCCAATCAACTAAGGCATACGCGTGGATGAGGAGAAGGAAGCGTCATGGACAAGGAGAGGAAGAAGGAGGCGAAGTCAGGCAGGCCGGCCTCCAGCCCGGCCTAGGCCGGTCCCCAGGCCGGCACCCCACCAGAGTCGGCCGGCCTCCCAGCCGGCCTAGGCCGGCCCCCAGGCCGGCACCCAACCAGAGCCGGCCAGCCCCCAGGACGGCACCCCTCCATACGACGCCTGCCTCCAGGCCGGCCCAGGCCGGCCACCAGGCCGGGCCCCCTCCAGACGTCGCCGGCCTCCAGGCCGGCCCAGGCCGGACCCCCACCTTTCAGCTCCTTTTGTACTAAACTATAAATAGCTTTCCCCCTTTTCCATTTGAGGCAGAGATGAATGAACTAGAGAGTTGAGCGTTGCTCCTTCCCGTGATGGGTTCCTCTGAGGAGGTTGATGAATCTCTTGTTGTAGCTACTCTTTCACTGAGGTGTCTCTAGTAGTGCAAACCAATCTTTCACTGCGGTGATTCTATTAGATCGGTGGACCGTCCGGTAAGAGAAATCGGTTTCATTAAGCGTGTTGTTGACTTGGGTTTTGGGATCCGGAGGCTACTCCGTTGGGGGTTTGTTACCGGGTGATTCTCCCTTGTAGGCTTCGCGAGTTATCCCCACGATTTGCCCTTTTTACCCTCGTGTTCTTCGTTTCCACCTCCGTGTTCTTCGTGTTCATCCTCTTCCCCGCCTCAAATCCGTGAAGATCGGGCCAACCCCCTACATCAACAAACTCCACGCTGCGATCAGGTGGCATGCCGGGCAATTCCTCCAGAAAAACATCGGGGAAATCACAAACCACAGCGACCTCATGCATTTCAGGCGGTGTGGTTCCTTCCAGGAAGCATAAGCTGATTTCCGGTGAGAGAGGAGTGGAAGCAGACGGAGTTGCGGACGAAGGTGACCAATAACTCACCAGTCCGACGGTTGGGTTGATCACGGTGACAGACTTGGCGGCACAGTCCAGGTTGGCCTGATATTTGACTAGCCAATCCATCCCCAAAATTACATCTAGCCCATCTGACTTCAGTGCTATCAGCTGGAACGGAAAGGTCCAATAGCCTATGGTGATCTGGACGTTCGGAGCAATCCATTTAGTGTGCCAGCTAGAGCCTGGGGTTTTGACCACTAGCGGGGAGTCCATATTCACAAATGGTATTTGGTGGTTGTGTGCAAAAGCTATCGATATGAATGAATGCGATGCTCCAGAATCAAACAAGACTGAAGCAGGGTAATCATTGATTTGAAGCATACCCATGAGAACTCCGGGGTCCTCCTCAACTCTTTCAGCCGAGACGTGGTTCAAGCGGCCACGGCTGACGGTCATGGCCTTGGCGGCTGGTGTAGAGGGTGCTGGTGCAGGTGCTGAGGTAGCTGGTGCCTTCTGGGGACACTCCCTGGAGTAGTGCCCCGGCTCGCCACAGTGGTAGCAAGTGAGCCCCGGGGGTGCAGGAGGCAGCGGAGGGCGAAAGCCACTTCCAGCCGCACCCAAGGTCGAGGTAGCTGGGCGAGGCGGAGGTGGCCTAAACTCGGAAGGCCTTGGCGCGAAGGGTGCCTTAGGCACAGCGCTGAAGGGCACAAATACCCGGCGCTTCTTGCCCTCAGAAGAAGAGGAGCTCTGGTTGTCGGTGGGAGCTGGCCTCTTGGAAGCCTCCAGTTCCTTCCTACCCTGCTCCATGGTGAGAGCCTGGTTGTAGAGCTCCTAGTAGGAGGTGAACTTGATGGGTAGGAGCTCGTATCGGAGACGAGGTGCGAGCCCCTTGCGGAAGAGATATTGCTTGTCCTCGTCATTCGTCACGTCCTGAGGGGCGTAACGGGAGAGGTGGTTGAACTCCCACCCATAGGTTTGGACGTCCATGCGTCCCTGGGTCAAATCCAGGAACTCCCTCCTCTTGAGGTCCATGATGGGCTTGGGGATGTACGCCGCTCGGAAGGCAGCGCGGAAATCCGCCCACGTGAAGACATGGCCAGCGTCGAACATCGACACGTGGCTCTCCCACCAGGAGCCCGCGGCTCCAGTCAGCTGGTAGGTGGCGAAGTTGACTTGTTCCGCCACCGGAACATGCAGAGCAGCAAACTTGCGCTCAAGAGCCCGAAGCCAATCATTCGCATCAAGCGGCTCCTTAGCTTCAGAGAAGGTGGGAGGTTGGGACCGCAAGAACTCGGTGAGAGTGTTGCAGTCGTTGTTCCTCCTGGCCCCTTGCTGCACCAGCTGCTCGAGCAAATGCTCGTTGCACAGGCAGTTTTGCTCAATGGCCATCAAAACCTCCGCCATTGAGGGTGGCGGCGGTGCATCAGGATTGCCTTGTTCCCCACAACGGGTAGGGGCCATTCTGAAGATTCGGAACAAGGACATAGTTAGTAACCAAATTCCGACAGATAGGATAGATCATTAGAGTGCTTCCAGAGATATAGGCTTAAGATGCATTAACACAAAGACAGATTTAGGCAACCACGGTGACATCACGTCATCGCGGCGATAGCAATCAGATATAACGGACTCGAAACATAACTGGACGGTAAGAACCCAAACCCCGAGAACCTAAACATCGACACCAAGCATAAAACAAATAGAGGTAAGAATCAGAGTAGAGCGAGTTGGATGAGGAGTAAAAAGAATCCTAAGAAAGTTTTCACAACTCATTTTTAGGTTAAAAATAATTTTCAACTAGACTCGACATCGACCAATAGAAAGGGTTTCCTACAGGCAGTCCTGCTCTGATACCAACTTGTAGTGACCCGACCCCAGAAATATACAGTGAAGCGTTGTGCAACCGGTCATGCTACACAATCAAAGGTTACTGGGTTTACCAATCCCAGGCCAAAACCTTTGGCAGGTGTGCTCGGAATGGATCATCGGCACACAACACCTCGATCATGCCATAAGCTCAGACATCGCTATCACGTATAGTTAAGAGACCGAGACTTGTGGAACAACTGGCACATTGCAGACTCTACGACACAAAAGTTCATATAGCAAGTCATATAAAAGAAGAATACAAATATTACACACAAAAGGGATCACAGATCCATCAGTACAACAAGCGGAAACGGGTAGTGTTGTCTAACAACAAGATGCAAATATATGGCCTAAGAGGCCTACAATTAAACAATCCTAGCCAGCTTGTTCCACGGTCCCAAGCTGCCACCTGGGAACCCCGGACTACTAGTCGACGTCCACGAAGAACCCACCTAGCTGCTCGGTGTCGTCCTCCTCTGAAATACAAGTATAAAGGCAGCAAAGAGAGACTGAGTACGACGTACTCGCAAGTTTAGTAGGGCGATATAGGCCCAATGATTGACGGAGGCTCAAAAGCCGTATATGTAGTTATTTTTGCATGAAGCTAATTTTCATGAACAAGACATAAATGACACATGGCACCGTCTACTCAGAATATTTTTCATAAAAAGGGGTAAGAGAGTAACATTTCATCTTGGTTCTCATCGAACCATCTTGTAGCCAAACCACTCATGTCCACCAAAGGCACTCCCTCGAATCACCCTCGAGAAATGAACCTTTTTCACACACGTTGAGTTGCAACCTTTAGCTGCCAAGTTTTAATTAGATCCGGCTCACCTGATTGGCCCTCTTCCGGGGAAGGCCGGCGAGTGGGCGCGGTTAAACCTTTATCTCGCGTGAGGCTATCCAAGAGTCATCTGTGGCCACAGCACAGGTTCAGTGCCTATTTCAGCACCCTGCCCCATCGCCACTTCCTAAACACCACCGTCATCATCATTCCTTTTTCCACCCACACACTCACACGCAAATGGAAAATCGAACTAGAGGACCCTTGGATACGCCCGCACAAGTTATTTAGTTAAAGGGGATTCCATATGTCCCCACCAATGGCAGCACGCTCAGACCTTGGTTCCGAAGACAGGAACTCGCACCTAGGGGCAAGAGTGAGGCAAAACACCATCCCCGATGGCAACTCACCCAAACCTTTTAAGCAAATTAATTAGGTAACCACAAGTAACCACCATGTCCGACATTCCATCAACATCATCATCATGGAATTAAATCAACGGACAACTATAGCATTTAACTAATCATGGCTAAGCATTACTAAGCATCTAGATACAATAATTAAAATCTTGGTCTCCGGCTAACACATCAAACCTAGAGTTCATAGGAGGGGAAACATGTGATGGTTCAGGGGATAAACATGCATTTTAGGATACTCTACATATTGATCAAAAGAGACATTGGAATCGCATGCAATATTATGGTGGATAAAATAAGTTTATAAACATTGGGATGCTAGATGCCAAGAAGGTTAGGTTATCTCTTGCCTTGCTGCCGGGGCGTGTAGTACTGCTCGTCGGGATAGGTCGGGGTGACCTCAACTCCGGAATCTATCGATACCCAAAAATACACAAGAAACAAATAAATCACACGAGGACAAGTGCAATGCTCAATCACATGATGACATGTCAAGTTCATGCAAGGATATCATTATATAAATTAAATAGCAAAATTAAATGGAGAGCCAAATAATTAGGGCAATTATTTGGAAAACACCCCATATTTAACTTAATGTCCAAGTGTTCATAAATGATCACATTATTTAGAATTTTCTCAAATATGCATGAACATGACATGATTAAAGAGGTTTTGTTCTTCTGATCATTTTGGTACTTTATTTGTAATTTTCTGAGTACCGAAGAATAAATAGCGAATTAAATAATTAATTGAATTTAATTCTTTTAAACAAGTTATGAATAACATCACATAAATATTTGTGATCATGAGGTGATATTAGCATGGTTTGATTGCATTTGAAGTGTTGATCACATTGATATATTATTCAAAAATTTTGGATCAATATTTAATAAGTTATGATTTTTCCCAATTTGGTATTATTTAACCCATTTTAGGAATTCTTAAATAACCAAAAGAATATAAATCCAAAAGAAAGTTACAATGATTCCAATTGGTAGAGTTTGTTTTCACGAATATTTTGAAATTTGATTTTTCGAATTTGAAGCATTTTTCAATTAGTTATCGATTATTTAAAAAAATTTCAAAATCTAAAAGGGAAAAAAATTTCCCAGACAGGCCGGCCTCAAGCCGGCCAGGCCGGGCACCAGCCCGAGGGCACCGTCCTTTGGCTGGCCCAGGCTGGGCAGAAGGCCGGGCGGGTGGCCGAAGCGTCCGGCCCAGTGCCGGCCCAGGCCGGGCGCTCAGGCCGGCCCAAGCAGTGGCCAGGCCGGACATACGGGCGATGGCGACGCCGGCGGTGACCATGACGATTTCGACGGCGAGAGGGAGGGAGAGGGAAACAGAGGGAGTAGAAGAGTTGCGGGCCTCACCCTGAGCTCGGAGGTGTGACCGGCGCGGCGAGGGGCAGGCGGAATCGGCGGAAATCGACTCCGGTGTGCGGCGGCCGCGGAGGACGATGACGAGGACGCACACGTCAGCGTCGGGCCTCCCGGCCCCATTCCTCCGGTGGGGAGGGAGAAGAGGATGCGGCGGACCTCCCTATGGTCCTCGATCTAAAGGCGCGGCTCCAGGCGACGGTGGTGGCAGCGAAAAGCATCGGCGACGGTGGAGCTCGGGAAGGAAAAGAAATGGTCACCACGATCCGGAATTAACGGGAGGAACAAGGAGGGAAGCGAGAGGGGAGCAGGTGAGCGACGAGGCAGCCTTCGTAGTCGCCCTGGGGCCTCAACATGGTGCGGAGGACGGCATGGCGCGGGAGGCATGGCGCCAGTGCCGTCGACACTGTGGAGGAGATGACATTTTCCCAGAAACCCCCTAGCAACTTTTATTTAAATTGCAAAAAGGTCCATCAGCAGATTTTGACGATTTAAAAGAGTCACTTAAGCATTTTTATAAAATCTACAAAAATTCATGTGACCTCCCCTTGACCCTTAGAAGCTTCACAAAAAGTTTGGTTTCAAAATAAAATGTTTTGCACCATGTTTGTTCATAGGGTTTTATTTAGGGCATTTTTAATAAACTCCAAATTGGATTTAATTGGAGCACTTACACAATTCCAAAAATAGTGAAAATATTCATGGAGGCTCCCAATATATTTATGAAGCTCCCCATGATTTTAGTTTGAATTTTTGGAAGGTTTAGGTTGGTTTCAAAAATGGAAATTGAATTAACCCAAGTTTGCATCCCCATATTCATTTCTTATTTGACCATATTTGGAAATTGAGAATTTGTTATAAAAAGCAAAGTTGGAACATCCTAAATAATTTGGAAGTTCATTTAGTTGGTTGCCAAGTTGGGCATTGCATTTGGGTTGGAGGTTTTGGGAAGGTTGGGCTTCCCCATTTCAATTGCTTGCATATGTTGGTTTGTTAGGAGAAGCAAATTCATATGGATGCCATGATGCAAACAAGAATGCAAAAAGTGGAAAAATTCTTCATATTTTTCATTACTAAGCTGGGGCTGTTACAATTCTACCCCCTTACAGGAATCTCGTCCCGAGATTCTAGGCTTGAGTGAAGAAGGCGGGATACTCCTGACGAAGGCTGGTTTCTCGCTCCCATGTGGCGTCTTCTTCGGAATGGTTAGACCATTGGATTTTGAGGAACTTGTTGGTCTTGTTGCGGGTTTTCCTCTCCGCTTCATCCAAGATGCGGATAGGATGCTCGCGATAGGTCAAATCCTCCTGAATGTCTAACGCCTCATGATCAACCCCACGGATTGGATCCTTGAAGCAACGACGGAGTTGGGAGACATGGAATACATCATGCACATCCGGGAAGTTGGCGGGTAGCTCGAGTTGATATGAGAGATCTCCTCACTTGGCTAGGACGGTAAAAGGGCCAACATAGCGAGGTGCCAATTTGCCCTTGATTCCGAAATGACGAACGCCTCGGAGGGGATAGACTCGAAGATAGGCCTTGTCACCAATTTCATAGTGGACCTCTTGATGATGCTTGTCATAGTAGCTTTTCTGCCGGGATTGAGCAGTCTTGAGATTATCCCGAATGACGTGGACTTTCTCTTCGGCTTCATTGATCACATCCGGACCGAAGAGTGGCCTCTCTCTGGTTTCAGACCAATTGAGAGGAGTTCGGCATTTTCTCCCATAAAGAACCTCAAAGGGAGCCATTTGCAAACTGGCTTGGCAGCTATTGTTGTAGGAGAACTCAGCGAGAGGGAGGTAATTTTCCCAACCCTTGCCGAAGGAGATAACACAAGCCCGAAGCATATCCTAAAGAACTTGGTTCACCCTCTCTGTTTGACCATCAGTTTGAGGATGGTAGGCGGTGCTGAAGTTGAGGCGGGTTCCCATAGCATTTTGGAAAGCCTGCCAGAATCTGGATACGAATAGGCTCCCACGGTCTGAGATGATCCTCAGTGGAACACCGTGGAGAGGAACAATGCGGGCAACATATAGCTCGGCCAATTGCTTTGCATTTATGTCCTCGCGAACCGGAAGGAAATGGGCTACCTTGGATAGGCGGTCGATGACGACCCAAATGGCATTATTACCCTTTTGTGACCTTGGAAAACCGGTGATGAAATCCATACCCACTTCATCCCATTTCCACTCGGGGATGGCTATGGGGCGAAGAGTACCCGCTGGCCTTTGATGTTCAGCCTTCACTCGGCGACAGACGTTGCATTCAGCAACATATTTGGCAATTTCCTGCTTCATGCAAGTCCACCAGAATTTGGGGCGGAGGTCTTGGTACATTTTGGTGCTGACGGGGTGGATGGATAGGGGAGATTCATGTGCTTCTGGGAGTATCATCTGCTTGGTATTTCCCTTTTTGGGCACCACAAGACAGTTCCCAAAATAGACAAGCCCGGAATCATCAACGAAAAAACACTTGGCCTTCCCACTTGCAATGTTCTTTTTGATCTTGCGGATGCCAGCATCGGGTTGCTGGGCGGCCTTGATTTCATCATCAAAAGTGGATTTGATCTCGAGGTTAGCTAGATACCCGGAGGGAACAATCTCCAGATTTAACCGAGCAAATTCCTCGTGGAGAGCTGGTTGTGCCTTTCCAACCATCACGGTGTTGCAGTAGGCCTTGCGACTCAAAGCATCGGCCACGACATTGGCCTTGCCGGGCTGATAGTTGAGGGTCACATCATAGTCTTTTATTAATTCCAACCATCTTCTCAGCCTCAAGTTCAGATCCGGCTGGGTGAAGAGATACTTCAGACTTTGATGATCAGAAAAGGTCTCGCAACGGTTACCCAACAGGTAGGGTTTCCATTGCTTCAGAGCATGAACCACGGCGGTGAGCTCTAGATCATGTGATGAGGATATATACATGAATTATGTTGATTGTCCATGTGTGAATCAGAAGAAAATATTAAGCCTAATTGATGATTATTATCAGGTGATTTTATTCCTATATAAAAATAATACTTTGATATCTGAGAATAATATACTACCTAAATTATTGTATTACTATTTGATCAGATATGACATCCGTCGTATTGGCGTCAGCGGGAGGAGAGGGAGGACGGCGACCGAAATACGGATATCACACAGCAATGAACTGGCGAGATGGCGTACAAGAGCAGTATACGAAGAAATACTTGCGTCCAAAGTGCAATACAAGAAGTTGGAAGTGCTAACTAATCTGCATGCATGTGCTAACCACGTCGTGCATGAAGGTGGGACCCAGCCATGTGCCTATGTGCATGCACCTAATATACACTCACGTAATGCGTGCACACATGGTGCGGAGGTGCCCATGGCATCCATGCAAGGAGCCGTACGGAGCTGCACTTCTACGATCAGCTTTTCTTCACGCGTGCTGAGTCAAGAAGTGGTGAGACCGATCGTGGGCCTTGCAGCCATCTGGGCCAGGAGGAGACACGCTCAGGACACGCCAGGAGCGAGGCGGCGCACCTGCCCAATAAATAGCCGTCACTTTTTATTGTAAGGGAGATTACGTTTTTCTTAAATCTTAGATTGGATTGCTACAAGCATTCATCTTTTGCCGTGTTCCTTTTTGTTACGATCAGAATACAACCCCTACACTTTGTTTCGATCTGTAGGTTATTGCTACCAAAGTTTGAGTGTGATCTATTGTTTCATTGGGAATTAGTAGATCGCAGAAACCGCTTCGTGGCCGGCGGCTACGTTGCATCGGTGTGAGGCGTTGCGAATATCCATTGGGTTGAAAAGCTGTTGCATTGGCAACAGGGGAGCAGCCGGGGAGTTCGTCGGAATCTCGCAAGTTATCTTCCATCATCATCCATCTACCACCGCTCACTGAGAAGATCGGGCCACCCCTTATCATCTTGGTATTAGATTTTCAGAGTTTACTCGGTGAGCATCCACAAATCCCCGTAGATTTACTGTTTTTTCGTCCTATCCAGAAAAAGCCAAAAATATTTGCCATAGCCTTAGTTTGCATCGGTTCATCTTGTTTAGTTGCTGATCGTTTGTCACTTTTCGCGTAACTTTTCTTCCGATCTGAGTCGTACTAGTTGCGTCTAGTTTTCTGTTTCTTCGCATCTGTCGTTGGAGACGTAGTCAGTTTTGTTTTCGTTAAATCTAGAGATCATATCTCTGTTTTCTAGGTCGAGCCTATCCACATCATGCGTCCGCGTCGCAGTCGTGAGATCGCCTGCCTGCACTGTTTTGGTGCAGATTGATCATTGTTTCCAAAGATCAGCCATATATTAAAAAAAAGGAGAAGTTTGGATCGGTTTGGTCTCTCTTTGCTCGATTCTTGTGCAGCACTTTAAGATCTTGTTGGTCCACGATACCGGCCGTGACTGTTTGCATCGCGTGGCCTAGTCAATAATTTTTGCTGCCTCCACATACGCGTCCGAGACTAGTCCGTTATAGGTTTTTCTTGTCCTTTGACATGTCAGTTTGAATCTCTCTCTTTGCGTCAGCCTTAGAAAATAAAAATCTTATCTATCTTTTGTATAGAACTCACCTACCGAACCTAGCATATTTCTTTGCTCAAGGGCTGCTCACATATACGTTTGGGACAGTGCACTTTATTTCCTGGCAGAATACTCCTTTTCTCCTCTGACATATTTATGTGGCCTAGTTGTAAAAAAAAAAGGAAAAAACAGAGAGTGAAGAAAAGTTCCGAAATACTGTAGCTACAGTAACGAGCGAAAAGGAAAAGAGGTCAGAATTTTATTCATATCAGTTCCGTTTGGAGTATTGTTTGCGAATTATTTTCCTGCGTTGCACTAGTAGCATTGAGCAATCTTGTGCCCTTATCATTGAGCTTTTTGCTAGTGTCTCTCTTATGCATTGCAACACGAGCTTTTCTCAGATATACATCTTTTTTCCAGCTCACCCCTATAGTTGTAATTGCCCTATTTATCTCCACGTGTGCGTTTCCGGGTGTCTCTTGTGTCATACGATCAGCACTAGGCTTTGTGAATCGGTGTTGTTAGGTATCCCAACCAAGCTCCACCAAATACCCTGGTTTTGTTGTGTGACACTTTGAGACCCATAATATTCGCTTCACCCCATCCATGCACGTTCTGCCCCTATGAGTGGTAAGCTTTGCTATTCACTTTGGAACGGTAAGATTCACAATATCTTTTGGTTTTTAAGTGAGTTGCGAGAGTTCCACCATATTCATAGATAGCTGCAATATCCTTCGCATTTACTACCAATGGCTGATCCTCATAAGGAGAAACCATTACCATTAATGTTTTTGTGCAGTGACATGTTCTGGCTGGAGGACTCTGGTGTGTTGTATGATTTGGGTTTGTTCCACTTCACAGTGGATATCAGTGGTAAACATGCTGCAATTACAATTGATTATTGTTCTTTAGTGAACCTGATTAGTGTTGAGACTTTTGAAAAATTACAGTTGACTACATGTCCAAAAGAATTTCCGTACATGTTAGCCCATAATGATGATGCACTTCCAATTACTCATGTCGCATGTGTTCCTGTAACCATTTATGGCCATACTGTTCGCATTACCTGTGATGTGATTCCTAGGGCACTTAATTGTTGTCATCTTTTGTTGGGAAGATATTGGTGCAAAAAGTTTAAAGTGGTTTTTGATTTTGATCATCTGGATCCACTCATCCATTGGAATAATAAGACAATTTGGTTAGCACATACTCCATTTGAGAAATTTCAGGAAGTTAGGCGTCAAAACCTATGTCCACCAATGATTTCCACCCTCAAATCAAATATTTCTACAATCTGTTCAACTGAGCATATACACATTAAGGGTGAGAGTTTGAGTGTTAGAGCAAACTTGGGAGTGGAAGTTGATGAGACATGTGAGGTTTCTACTAATGTAATCATGTCTACTCCTAGTGTCGTTTTTTGTGATATGCAGGTTGCTTTTAAAGAAAGGGAGCCGTCTAGTGTACAACCTGCATCACCATTTGAGGAAGATGTTCCAGTGCCTACTATATCTGAGGAGATTGTCATTGATATAGGTACTGATTTGGAGCTGCAGCCAGCAAGCGCGTCACTTTGTGAGTCTAATTCTTTGCTAGTTGATTCTTGTGATTTGAACTACACACGTGTTTCAGCACCATGTGATGAATTGCAAATTTCGAATTTTGATCATGTGGTACTGATTACACATAAAGAGATCCTTGCTAAAATACCACCGACTGATATTTTGTATTACATCAAGCTAGATGAACTTATTACCGTGAGTTGTGCTATGAATAAGATTTATGAAATTTCATATTTAAATTCTAGCACCTCTGCCAATTGCATCAGATTTTATTTAATTGGTGACTATAGCATGAACGAGAATTTTTTGGTGGATCACATATGCATAACCTATGATAAAATTGCTGAATTAAAACGTTCTATTTTCAGTCATATATGCTATGTGTCGAAATCATTTTGCTTTAGGACAATTACTAATTTTCGTGACAATATGATGTATTCTCGTTTAGTTGAGGTATTACAGCGAACAAAAGTAGTTTCACCTTTGTTGGACTGTTCTGATCTTGCTAGATTTGAATATGATTATGCACATCCGTTGTGTTGGTCCCACACTGAATTATACTTCATTTATATCTGCAATTTGAGTTGCATTGTCAATACCAGGATTAATGATCATGGCCATATAGCTAATTGTGCTACTGCATGGTCATTACTTTGTTCTAAATATCAGAGTAGCGCAGTTGAAGCATGGTATCCAACATCTTTTGATTTGCATATGTTGAGTTGGTTTTACCATGATAGCATGAAATTTGATCATAGATCGTCTGTAAGGATACTTGATTTAATATTGAACAATACGTGTTTCACTTATACTTACAATTTTAGTTGTGTATGTTATATTGAGATTCATCATCGTGCCAACAAAAATGGTACAACATGCTATATATACATGTACTCTGCGTACACGTTGTTCTTTTTGTTTCTTCCACTTTCAGCTTATCCAAAGCCGCGGACGGCTTTTCTTGAAAAAAGGGAGGATGATGAGGATATATACATGAATTATGTTGATTGTCCATGTGTGAATCAGAAGAAAATATTAAGCCTAATTGATGATTATTATCAAGTGATTTTATTCCTATATAAAAATAATACTTTGATATCTGAGAATAATATACTACCTAAATTATTGTATTACTATTTGATCAGATATGACATCCGTCGGATTGGCGTCAGCGGGAGGAGAGGGAGGACGGCGACCGAAATACGGATATCACACAGCAATGAACTGGCGAGATGGCGTACAAGAGCAGTATACGAAGAAATACTTACGTCCAAAGTGCAATACAAGAAGTTGGAAGTGCTAACTAATCTGCATGCATGTGCTAACCACGTCATGCATGAAGGTGGGACCCAGCCATGTGCCTATGTGCATGCACCTAATATACACTCACGTAATGCGTGCACACATGGTGCGGAGGTGCCCATGGCATCCATGCAAGGAGCCGTACGGAGCTGCACTTCTACGATCAGCTTTTCTTCACGCGTGCTGAGTCAAGAAGTGGTGAGACCGATCGTGGGCCTTGCAGCCATCTGGGCCAGGAGGAGACACGCTCAGGACACGCCAGGAGCGAGGCGGCGCACCTGCTCAATAAATAGCCTAGATTGGATTGCTATAAGCATTCATCTTTTGCCGTGTTCCTCTTTGTTACGATCAGGAATACAACCCCTCCACTTTGTTTCGATTTGGAGGTTATTGCTACCAAAGTTTGAGTGTGATCTGTTGTTCCATTGGGAATTAGTAGATCGCAGAAACCGCTTCGTGGCCGGCGGCTACGTTGCATCGGTGTGAGGCGTCGCAAATATCCATTGGGTTGAAAAGCTGTTGCATTGGCAACAGGGGAGCAGCCGGAGAGTTCGTCGGAATCTCGCAAGTTATCTTCCATCATCATCCATGTACCACCGCTCACTGAGAAGATCGGGCCACCCCTTATCATAATGAGTTGGATAATTTTGCTCATGTGGCTTGAGTTGACGGGAAGCATAAGCGACAACATGGCCCTCTTGCATCAAAACACAGCCCAAGCCTTGGAGTGACGCATCACAATAGACGACAAAGTCCTTGCCGGTGTCGGGAAGGACAAGCACCGGAGTGGTGGTGAGCTTGACCTTGAGAGTTTGGAAACTTTATTCAGCCTGGCCTGACCATACGAAGTGTTTGTTTTTCTTGAGGAGGTCAGTCAGTGCCTTGGCTATCTTGGAAAAGCCCTCGATAAATCGACGGTAATAACCCGCCAATCCAAGGAAGCTTCGGATATCTTTGGCGGACTTGGGAGTTGGCCAATCCAGAATTGCCTGAATTTTGTCTGGTATCACCGCTACTCCAGCAGCTGACACCACATGACCGAGGAAAATGAGCTCTTTTAGCCAAAACTCACACTTGGAGAACTTGACATAGAGGCGGTGATCTCGAAGCTTGGTCAAGACAAGTCGAAGATGCTCAGCATGCTCTTCTTCGGTTTTGGAGTAGACAAGGTTGTCATCGATGTAAATGATGACAAACTTGTCGAGGTACTCGTGGAAGATGGAGTTCATCAGCCTCATGAATGTAGCCGGACCATTTGTGAGGCCGAAGGACATAACGGTGTACTCATATAGGCCATTAGTGAAAGCCGTCTTTGGAATATCCTCCTTTTGGATTTTAATCTGATGGTAACCTGACCTCAGATCCATCTTGGAGAATACCGTTGCACCGGCTAGTTGATCGAATAGGTCAGTTATTCGAGGAATTGGATACTTGTTCTTGATGGTCACCGCATTCAGAGGGCGGTAATCAACAACCAGCCGAGGAACATTTGTATCCCTCTTCTTGACAAAGATGACCGGGCAGCCCCAAGGTGAGCTACTCGGCTGAATGAATTCTTTTTCTAGCAGCTCATCAAGTTGCTTCTTTAATCCATTGGCATGCGGTAGGGCCTCTTGGAAACTGGGCTGGTTCCCGGAACCAACTCAATCACAAACTCCACGCTGCGATCAGGTGGCATGCCGGGCAATTCCTCCGGAAAAACATCGGGGAAATCACACACCACATCGACCTCATGCATTTCAGGCGGTGTGGTTCCTTCCAGGAAGCATAAGCTGATTTCCGGTGAGAGAGGAGTGGCAGCAGACGGAGTTGCGGACGAAGGTGACCAATAACTCACCAGTCCGACGGTTGGGTGGATCACGGTGACAGACTTGGCAGCACAGTCCAGGTTGGCCTGATATTTGACTAGCCAATCCATCCCTAGAATTACATCTAGCCCATCTGACTCCAGTGCTATCAGCTGGAACGGAAAGGTCCAATAGCCTATGGTGATCTGGACGTCCGGAGCAATCCATTTAGTGTGCCAGCTAGAGCCTGGGGTTTTGACCACTAGCGGGGAGTCCATATTCACAAATGGTATTTGATGGTTGTGTGCAAAAGCTATCGATATGAATGAATGCGATGCTCCAGAATCAAACAAGACTGAAGCAGGGTAATCATTGATTCGAAGCATACCCATGAGAACTCCGGGGTCCTCCTCAACTCCTTCAGCCGAGACATGGTTCAAGCGGCCACGGCTGACGGTCATGGCCTTGGCGGCTGGTGTAGAGGGTGCTGGTGCAGGTGCTGAGGTAGCTGGTGCCTTCTGGGGACACTCCCTAGAGTAGTGCCCCGGCTCGCCACAGTGGTAGCAAGTGAGCCCCGGCGGTGCAGGAGGCAGCGGAGGGTGGTAGCCACTTCCAGCCGCACCCAAGGTCGAGGTAGTTGGGCGAGGCGGAGGTGGCCTAAACCCGGAAGGCCTTGGCGCAAAGGGTGCCTTAGGCACAGCGCTGAAGGGCACAAATACCCGGCGCTTCTTGCCCTCAGAAGAAGAGGAGCTCTGGTTGTCGGTGGGAGCTGGCCTCTTGGAAGCCTCTAGCTCCATCCTACCCTGCTCCATGGTGAGAGCCTGGTTGTAGAGCTCCTGGTAGGAGGTGAACTTGAAGGGTAGGAGCTCGTATCGGAGACGAGGTGCGAGCCCCTTGCGGAAGAGATATTGCTTGTCCTCGTCATTCGTCACGTCCTGAGGGGCGTAACGGGAGAGGTGGTTGAACTCCTGCCCATAGGTTTGGACGTCCATGCGTTCCTGGGTCAAATCCAGGAACTCCCTCCTCTTGAGGTCCATGATGGGCTTGGTGTACGCCGCTCGGAAGGCGGCGCGGAAATCCGCCCACGTGAAGACATGGCCAGCGTCGAACATCGACACGTGGCTCTCCCACCAGGAGCCAGCGGCTCAAGTCAGCAGGTAGGTGGCGAAGTTCACTTGTTCCGCCACCGGAACGTGCAGAGCGGCAAACTTGCGCTCAAGAGCCCGAAGCCAATCATCCGCATCAAGCGGCTCCTTAGCTTCAGAGAAGGTGGGAGGTTGGGACCGCAAAAACTCGGTGAGAGTTTCGCAGTCATTGTCCCTCCTGGCCCCTTGCTGCACCAGCTGCTCGAGCAAATGCTCGTTGCACAGGCGGTTTTGCTCAATGGCCATCAAAACCTCCGCCATTGAGGGTGGCGGCGGTGCATCAGTATTTCCTTGTTCCCCACCACGGGTAGGGGCCATTCTGAAGATTCGGAACAAGGACATAGTTAGTAACCAAATTCCGACAGATAGGATAGATCATTAGAGTGCTTCCACAGATAGAGGCTTAAGATGCATTAACACAAAGACATATTTAGGCAACCACGGTGACATCACGTCATCGCGGCGATAGCAATCGGATATAACAGACTCGAAACATAACTGGACGGTAAGAACCCAAATCCCGAGAACCTAAACATCGACACCAAGCATAAAACAAATAGAGGTAACAATCAGAGTAGAGCGAGTTGGATGAGGAGTAAAAGGAATCCTAAGAATGTTTTCACAACTCATTTTTAGGTTAAAAATAATTTTCAACTAGACTCGACATCGACCAATAGAAAGGGTTTACTACAGGCAGTCCTGCTCTAATACCAACTTGTAGCGCCCCGACCCCAGAACTATACAGTGAAGCGTTATGCAACCGGTCATGCTACACAATCAAAGGTTACTGGGTTTACTAATCCCAGGCCAAAACCTTTGGCAGGTGTACTCGGAATGGATCATCGGCACACAACACCTCGATCATGCCATAAGCTCAGACATCGCTATTACGTATAGTTAAGAGACCGAGACTTGTGGAACAACTGGCACATTGCAGACTCTACGACACAAAAGTTCATATAGCGAGTCATATGAAAGAAGAATACAAATATTCACTACCACAGAAATGGCTATCAGTGGCGCACCAAATTGGAATTCTGTGGCGCACCCCCAGGTTTGCTGGGTGCGCCACAGAATTCTCGCCACAAAAATATTTTCTGTGGCGCACCAAGCAAGGTGCGCCACAGAAAATATTTCTGTGGCGCACCTGGCCTGGTGCGCCACAGAATTCTGAAAAAATTCAAAAAATGCAAAAAAAATATAAAAAGTTTTCAAAAAAATTCAGAAAAATCAAAATATGAAATAATATGAAAAATCCTAATTATTTGATTTTTTTCAGATTTTTTGCACATTTTGAACTAATACCTTCCCGTTAGGTCACCCATCCTCAGATTGCTCCAACCCTAGCACGCTTAACTTCTAAGTTCCACCCACTTCACCTACCCTTCTGCTACTCAAGTTCTTAATGATATATATATCATATGAATCCTCTTAAGTCTTGTATGTGTATATGTTATGTATATGTTATAAATGTGTGTTTTTAAATTTCAGATTTTTCAAAAACTTCTAAACTTTCAAAAGGAGATTCAAAAGTTTCAAAAGATCCAAAAAAATTCAAAAAACTTAAATTTTTTTAAAAAAACTTTAAAAAAATTCAAAAATTTCAAAAAACTTATTTTAAAAAAAAACTTTAAAAAATTCAAAAAATCCAAAATTTTCAAAAAACTTATTTTTTTAAAAAAACTTTAAAAAATCCAAAATTTTCAACAATCTTCTTTGTTATAATTTTTTTGGAAATTTTCGAAATTTTTTCTTTTTTTATTTTTTTTTGAATTTTTGAATTTTTTTGATTTTGTAGAAAAAAATCGTCTGTTTGAAATTCTGTGGCGCATCCTTGGCATTGGTGCGCCACAGAATTATTGGGCGGGATTCAAATTTCGAATCCCGCCCAATAATTCTGTGGCGCACCAATGCCAAGGATGCGCCACAGAATTATTGGGCGGGATTCAAAATTTTGAATCCCGCCCAATAATTCTGTGGCGCATCCTTGGCATTGGTGCGCCACAGAATTGTTTTCCCTTTTTTTTGATTTTTTTTATTTTGCTGGGAAAATTATTCTGTTGGCCATAACTTTTTTTTGGTTTGGAATTTGAGGATTCTGTGAATTGCTGACCGGATAAACCCTGCAAAAAAGGTCAAAATTCATATTTCAAAATTTCTATACCTACTAGACACTCAAACCTAACTACATGTCAAAGGATTTTATTTATTGAAATTTTTATCATTTTCTTTTACTTCCTGCAAAACTAAAAAGGCGATCCACGGGGGGGGGGGGGTGGGATTTGGAAAAAAAAAGTCAGCTTTCTGTGGCGCACCAGCCACGGTGCGCCACAGAATGTCACTTTTCTGTGGCGCACCAGCCACGGTGCGCCACAGAATGTCCCCAGATGGACCCTAGCACAATGATTGTACGTGGGACCCACAAAAATTCTGTGGCGCATGGGTGGGCATGCGCCACAGAAATCTGGCTTTCTGTGGCGCACCGTGGCTGGTGCGCCACAGAAAGTCACATTTCTGTGGCGCATGTGGCCAGGTGCGCCATAGAAATGTGACTTTCTGTGGCGCACCAAGCACGGTGCGCCACAGAAACATATTTCTGTGGCGCACAAATTAACGGTGCGCCACAGAGTGCCAACCTCCCTATAACCCATTCTGTGGTAGTGATTGCACACAAGAGGGATCATAGATCCATCAGTACAACAAGCGGAAACGGGTAGTGTTGTCTAACAACAAGATGCAAATATATGGTCTAAGAGGCCTACAATTAAACAATCCCAGCCAGCTTGTTCCACGGTCCCAAGCTACCACCTGGGAACCCCGAACTACTAGTCGACGTCCACGAAGAACCCACCTAGCTGCTCGATGTCGTCCTCCTCTGAAATACAAGTATAGAGGCAGCAAAGAGAGACTGAGTACGACGTACTCGCAAGTTTAGTAGGGCGATATAGGCCCAATGATTGACGGAGGCTCTAAAGCTGTATATGTAGTTATTTTTGCATAAAGCTAATTTTCATAAACAAGACATAAATGACACATGGCACCGTCTACTCAGAATATTTTTCATAAAAAGGGGTAAGAGAGTAACATTTCATCTTGGTTCTCATCGAACCATCTTGTAGCCAAACCACTCATCTCCACCAGAGGCACTCCCTCGAATCACCCTCGAGGAAATGAACCTTTTTCACACACGTTGAGTTACAACCTTTAGCTGCCAAGTTTTAATTAGGTTAAAGTTCTTTATGATCCCATAAATCCATTCCCAAGGCGTCCATAACCGCGGACACGGCTTTTCGAAAAGATTAACCCTGCAGGGGTGTACTAATTTACCCACCGGTACCGTCCGGCTCACCTGATTGGCCCTCTTCCGGGGAAGGCCGGCGAGTGGGCGCGGTTAAACCTTTACCTCGCGTGAGACTATCCAAGAGTCATCTGTGGCCACAGGACAGGTTCAGTGCCTATTTCAGCACCCTGCCCCATCGCCACGTCCTAAATACCACCATCATCATCATTCCTTTTTCCACCCACACACTCACACGCAAATGGAAAATCGAACTAGAGGACCCTTGGATACGCCCGCACAAGTTATTTAGTTAAAGGGGATTCCATATGTCCCCACCAATGGCAGCACGCTCAGACCTTCGTTCCGAAGACAGGAACTCGCACCTAGGGGCAAGAGTGAGGCAAAACACCATCCCCGATGGCAACTCACCCAAGCCTTTTAAGCAAATTAATTAGGTAACCACAAGTAACCACCATGTCCGACATTCCATCAACATCATCATCATGGAATTAAATCAACGGACAACTATAGCATTTAACTAATCATGGCTAAGCATTACTAAGCATCTAGATACAATAATTAAAATCTTGGTCTCCGGCCAACACATCAAACCTAGGGTTCATAGGAGGGGAAACATGTGATGGTTCAGGGGATAAACATGCATTTATAGGATACTCTACATATTGATCAAAAGAGACATTGGAATCGCATGCAATATTACGGTGGATAAAATAAGTTTATAAACATTGGGATGCTAGATGCCAAGAAGGTTAGGTTATCTCTTGCCTTGCTGTCGGGGCGTGTAGTACTGCTCGTCGGGATATGTCGGGGTGACCTCAACTCCGGAATCTATCGATACCCAAAAATACACAAGGAACAAATAAATCACATGAGGACAAGTGCAATGCTCAATCACATGATGACATGTCAAGTTCATGCAAGGATATCATTATATAAATTAAATAGCAAAATTAAATGGAGAGCCAAATAATTAGGGCAATTATTTGGAAAACACCCCATATTTAACTTAATGTCCAAATGTTCATAAATGATCAGATTATTTAGAATTTTCTCAAATATGCATGAACATGACATGATTAAAGAGGTTTTGTTCTTCTGATCATTTTGGTACTTTATTTGTAATTTTCTGAGTACCGAAGAATAAATAGCGAATTAAATAATTAATTGAATTTAATTCTTTTAAACAAGTTATGAATAACATCACATAAATATTTGTGATCATGAGGTGATATTAGCATGGTTTGATTGCATTTGAAGTGTTGATCACATTGATATATTATTCAAAAAATTGGATCAATATTTAATAAGTTATGATTTTTCCCAATTTGGTATTATTTAACTCATTTTAGGAATTGTTAAATAACCAAAAGAATATAAATCCAAAAGAAAGTTACAATGATTCCAATTGGTAGAGTTTGTTTTCCTGAAAATTTTGAAATTTGATTTGTCGAATTTGAAGCAATTGTCAATTAGTTATCGATTATTAAAATTTGTTTCAAAATCTAAAAGGGAAACAATTTTCCCAGACAGGCCGGCCTCAAGCCGGCCAGGTCGGGCTGCAGGCCGGGCACCAGCCCGAGGGCACCGGCCTTTGGCCAGCCCAGGCTGGGCAGAAGGCCGGGCGGGTGGCCGAAGCGTCCGGCCCAATGCCGGCCCAGGCCGGGCGCTCAGGCCGGGCACCAGCCTGAGGCCTCCGGCCTCAGGCCGGCCCAAGCAGCGGCCAAGCTGGACACACGGGCGACGGTGACGCCGGCGGTGACCGTGACTAGAAGAGTTGCGGGCCTCACCCTGAGCTCGGAGGTGTGACCGGCGCGTCGAGGGGCGGGCAGAATCAGCGGAAATCGACTACGGCGCGCGGTGGCCGCGAAGGACGATGACGAGGACGCGCACGTCAGCGTCGGGCCTCCCGGCTCGATTCCTTCGGTGGGGAGGGAGCAGAGGATGCGGCGGACCTCCCTGCGGTCCTCGATCTAAACGGCACGGCTCCAGGCGAAGGTGGTGGCAGCGAAAAGCATCCGCGACGGTGGAGCTCGAGAAGGAAAAGAAATGGTCACCACGATCCGGAATTAACGGGAGGAACGAGGAGGGAAGCGAGAGGGGAGCAGGTGAGCGACGACGCAGCCTCCGTAGTCGCCCTGGGGCCTCGACATGGTGCGGAGGACGGCATGGCGTGGGAGGCATGGCGCCAGTGTTGTCGGCACTGTGGAGGAGATGACATTTCTTATTTGACCATATTTGGAAATTGAGAATTTGTTATAAAAAGAAAAGTTGGAACTTCCTAAACAATTTGGAAGTTCATTTAGTTGGTTGCCAAGTTGGGCATTGCATTTGGGTTGGAGGTTTTGGGAAGGTTGGGCTTCCCCATTTCAATTGCTTGCATATGTTGGTTGTTAGGAGAAGCAAATTCATATGGATGCCATGATGCAAACAAGAATGCAAAAAGTGGAAAAATTCTTCGTATTTTTCATTACTAAGCTGGGGCTATTACAATCCGGCATACGTCTAACCTTGTTAAAATGTGCAAAGTAAAATACCAAGTGCCAATCATAAAAGGCTTAAGGTTTGTCTTACATATGCACCCAGCATTACGAGGATCTTATGATCTGAGTTTTTGCTAAGTTTAAGCAGCAGGATCTTTGCTACTCGGGGCAGAAGGAGCAGCATCAGTTCTGGCAGGTTCTTTGGCCACGACCTCGGCGGTGTCCTCGGTCGCAGGTGCCGGAGCGGTGCCTATGGCTATGCCGGGAGGTGTGTTGGCTTGGATCTCCTCATCGACGTGCTCTTCGTTCTCTTCTTCGTCCTCGTCGACATCCTCGATCTCCTCTGCTTGAGGAACCCGCTGGCCTGGGACAAAGTTGTGCACTGGAGCATACTAGATGAGGGAGTGCGCCAACTCTTGGCGACGCCGGATGTAATCCGGGTCAGTGGTCCACTTCGACCCATCGCGCAATGTCTTGAGAATGTCGAAGTTGATCCCCTCGTACCAAGATAGCACGTACATCATCGCCTCATCCGCACCGACTCGGGCGGCGGATGACCGCCAATCGTCGAGCCGATCCTCGCTAGCCAGCAAGCACTTGGCCAATTCGTCAACTGACTTATATTGCTCGCACTCGGGCCAGAGAACGCTGTAAACCCGGATCGCAGAGGAGAGGAGTCCCACTCCGATAGCCCTCAGCGGCGACAGGCGCGACTTCAAAGCCACCAGATGGTCGTCAATGTCCCACTCAGCCGAGATCGGGCCATCTCGGATCTTCCTCTGCCGGAACTTCTGAGTGTTGTTATCCGCACAGCTTTGGAGTGGGGAGAGTGTTCTGAATTGAGAATGGCTAACACCAAGATGAGTCACATGAAGGAAAATAATGAATGTCGGATAATGACAGAGAAAGAAAGGACTTACTGTCCATCTCGCTATTGATGCTGGAGAACTCCACCAACCACCGCGCGATCTTGGTCTTTAGGGCCTGGTGCTCACCCTCGGCCGAGGTTGCGCGAGACTCGGACTCCTCAAGGGACTCCTTGAGTTTCCGAGTCTCTTCATCCTGGAGCTTCTTATCCTCAGCGGCGTATTTCTCCAACTCGGCAGTGCGACCCCGAGATTTCTCAAGCTCGGCCTTCAGCCGGGACACCTCGTCCTGCTCCTTCTGGAGCTCAGTCTGATGCGCGAGCTCACGCTCCTTCTTTTCGGCTATGCCGAGATAGCAGAGTCAGCATGCAAGAATTAATACAAGTGCAAATCAAAGCACGGAATATGACTTACTCTCGAGGTCCGAGATCCGCTTCTGCAATCCCTCAGATTTGGACTCTGCCTCGACTATTCATGTCGGTAAAAGAAAAGAAAATGAGATCAAGCCGGATGAGTATAACTACTATGCCGGTGGGAGGAATGGTACCTATCATGCTCAGCTTGGCTCGCAGCAGTTTGTATTTGTCCGAGAGCTTTTTGTGCTGCAGCAGGAGCTTGCGGTGCACCTGAGTGCGTTTGGTCGTGCAAGCCTAGAAAGAGGAGGTGTTAGTCTTATTGGTGAAGATTCGCGCCGAGTAATCCTTACTCGACCGAGTAATCCTTACTCAACCGAATCTCAATTACTCGACCCGAATCTCGGGGACTGGGGATAGATGATATCTGCATTGAAAAGTTGAAACGGTAAATCTTCATTCGGCAGCACTTACCGCGGCTGCTTCGTCGGCTTCAAGAAGGGCAGCTTTTGCTGCGAATATCTTTTGGGAAACTAAGCTTGGCCCCGCCGGATGCTCCGAGATCTGGCCCCCTGGTGATCGCGAGCTCACCTCGCTCAAGTCGGCAGCGTTCCAGTCCATATGGTAGTGCTCAAGGGAGCCCAAGCTTCTCCCACTGAGGGATCGCAATGGGGCAAACCCCTAAGTGGCAGTCTGGATACTGGTTGATGTTGCTGCTGAAGCTGTTGGTGGCACGACCAGCTGCCTATCCGGATTGGCCGGCACTGTTTTCGCCGGAGCTTTCCCGGTTGTTTTCCCGGTTGCAGGAATCGGGGATTTAGATGTCTGCTGCGGCTGCGTCGGTGGCGGCTGTGGCTTTGCCGGCAGCGTCGGCTTTGCCGGCGGTGGCCGTTGTTGCGGCGGTGTCTGCTTTGGCTGCTGCTGGTGATGTGTCGGTGGTGGCTGTCGCTGTTGCTGCTACTTCGGTGGAGGCTGTTGCTGCTGCTGGTGAGGCTGTTGCTGCGGCGGTGGTTCTTGCTGCTGCTGCCTCGGTTGTTCCGAGTCCTCCGGGACCCTGGTCCTTTCTATCTCGGGGGCCGAAGAGCTGGCCCCAAGACTCTCATCCCGGTTGGGCGCTGGAGTGTCGGTCGCATCCGGACCCGCGTCTCCAACTCCGGATCCCGGAGCCGATGTATCTGCTGCTGGACTTGTCCTTGGCGGACTTGGCACCCGAGTGTCGTCGGGCCGAGGCGGCATCAGAGTCCTGAGCGGGACCCGGTCGGCAGACCCGGTCGGTGGGACCTCCAGAGGAGCCATGCTGTAAAGCAAAGCAATAAAGTATATTGTAAGAAGGAGAAAAGCAAGTATAGGCAAGTATATGAAGGTTATGTCGGCTAAAGGGAATCTTACCCCTTGGAGACAGGGCGCTCACGGCGCTTCACTATCGTCTTTACCCTCGCCTTCTTCTGTGCGGGACCCGAAGTGCCGGAAGTACCGACATCGGTGGAAGCAGCAATTGGGCGCTTCCGAACCGGGCCCTTGGGTCCCACGGCGAGGGGTGCCACCTCGAGCACCTGGTCGTCCGAGTCAGCTGGGGGCGAGGACACCGGATATGAGAACGCAACTGGACGAGGGTCATACACCTCTAAAATATGACAGTCGTCATCTTCATCCTCAGACCAATCTCGGATGGAGGAGACGCGAGTCTTACCCGTGGTAGGACCCGGAACGGAGGCGGGGATCGGCATGTTGTCCTCGTCGTCCGGATCTTCCGAGTCGGCTTCGACCCGGTCCTTACCCTAGTTGGCGGCGGGGTTCGGTCCGTCCTCCTTCGTCTGCCGCCCGAATGTCTGCCTGATGAAAACGGAGAATGGTTAATACAAAGGACAAAGTGGCACCAACATAAGAGTTTATGTCGGCGGAAAACTGATGTCGGCTGAAGTCACTTACCATGGGCGGAAGATTGCTCCGGCTATAGGGTTCCTTGCCCCACTCCCATTCCGCTGTCATCTGTGTCCGGGCTATGGCCCTAACGCGCCTCCGGATCTGGGCCTTGTCCAGCTCGAAAGTGCTTGTCCGGGTCGGATCAAGCGGGCCACTCATGTGGCAGATCTTGTGGACTCGGCACTGGAGGGGCGAAACCCAGCGACTGATGAATGTCGCCAGCAGGTCGTCGGCCGACAGCCCTTCACCTTTGAGCTGTTCGACGACTTGGTGGATCTGGTTGACCTCCAGCACCTTGTCCTTCGGGTTGTACCCCCAGTTAAGTTGCGCAGTAGGGGGGCCGATGACGAAGTCCGGAAGGTTGATCATATCAACCTTGGTCGTGTTCTTCATGTAGATGAAAGTTCGTTGCCATTTCCGGCAAGACTCCAAACCGTAGATTCGGGGAAAGATGGAGGTGCGCCGAGGTGTGACGGTGGCGGCCCCGCACTGAGTCATCTCCTTGGGTGTCTCCGGGTCAGCAGGATTCGGGATGACCTGTTTTCGGAACTAAAAGTATTTGGACCACAGGTTTATGGTGGGCCAGAGGCCGAGATATCCCTCGGCGAATGAGATGAAGGCTGAGAGAGTGGTGATCGCGTTAGCCGGAAGATGATGAGGTTGGAGACCGAACTTCACGAGGAAGGTGTTCATGAAGTTGCTGGCTGGGAGACCGAATCCTCGCTCGACGTGGGCCACAAACACTACATACTCTCCCTCCCGGAGATCCGGCACTGTCTCGGGACCCGGTAGTCGGCATTCCACCGCGGTCGTGATCCGCCGTGTCCGGGTCAGCCATTCTATCTCGGTGCGGGAGACGTCGGAGCCTTCCCAGGCGGCCCGGGTGGATCCCTCCACTACTCCCTCTTCGACCACCTCGACAACCTCAAGGTTGGTGTTATCAGACATCTCGTTGAAAGTTGGCCGAGAGCTGCAAAGAGGACCACCGGCGGTGAGCAATGTTTACCGTGGCGGAAAGAAAGAGAGGAAAAGTAATACGGCGAAGAAATGGCCGGCGGCGCACCGCAACTACGGCGGCGCGCGAGGCGGCGCGGCGGTGAAGAAAAGGAAGAACAAGGAAGAACAAGGAAGAACAAGGAGCAAGAGATCTAGATGCGAAATGTGCAAAGGAGAAGAAAGAAAGGAGAAGAGAAAAACTTACCATCGCGTTCGGCGTCGGCGGGTGGCGGCGCGTTGGTGCCTGCGTGAGCGGTGCTGGCGTCCAGCCGTGCGACGGAGTGTGCGGATCCGTACGGCGGCGCGGTGCTCTGTGCGCTAGTGTGCAGGAGGAAGAAAGAGGCAAAGAGAAAGAGATTGAATGCGGAAGGGGGGAAGATTTACCTCCTCCCGCCTATTTATCAATGCCGGGGGGAGATCGTGGAAGCGTGATTTTCTACGCATGATCTCCGCAACTGACGGAGATTAACCACCCCACGATCTCTACAACGATTCCCGCGAGGGTGTAACGGCCGCACGATCTGCCCCACGTTGGGCCACAGGGAGCCAGCGGCTCGGTGCGGCGCACCTGATCGGGCAGGACCCGAGGCGATGCGCGGGCTATGCAGTCAAAACGTGCACTTGAGTGCCTGCGCGGGCGCAGAAACCGAGGTGACCGGCGTGACGTGTGTGGCACGCGTGCCAGTGTCACGTCCATCCGTGCATGAAAACCGAAGCGTCAAGCAGAGATGCTCTGTCACGTAAGGGAACCGATGACTCGGAGGAGCCAAGGGTTTCTTCCGTATGTCGGAGCAATATTGATATAAAGTCGGATATCAAGTTTGGATGCAATTTGCTTTCCGACATCTAAGTTTAACCGGTATATGCTATGTCGGTGATCAGCTAAAAATGCTGGTTGTCGGGTAAACCTGCCGTGGCCCTTCATCCGAGGCTGCAGGACCGCACCAGCTTCGGGGACTAATGTCGGGGGGCAACCCCCGGATAGGGTCAAGAGGATGAGATATGTGTAGACCCAGAGTTGACCGGGTCAATGATAACCGACTTACCACACTGACCTACCTGGAGTCGACCGGGTCAAAGCTAACCGACATACCCGTATGTCGGATCATACAAATTATATGTCGGATCCTCTCCTTTGTTCTTCTTATGTGCAGGGAAGACGAACCGAGTTATGAAGTATCTGGCATGCCTATGCTGGATAAGAGAAGATGAAGTTCTATCCCGGTGGACGGTCAAGGGTCACGTCTTGTTCCTACAATCACGGGGCAGGCATCCTGCCACTGGCACGATGGGACGCGCTGCCTAACCCTTGACTCGGAGGTCACGGTATGGGGAGTCAGGTGTCCATGCTGCTAACCGAAGAGGTACGGGGAGCAGTGCACTGGGAGTTGATAGATTGGACATGCCACGCAGGGGTGACAGAAGCAGTCAGAGGCCAGTCGTGGCCATAGTGCTTGCTACGCCAGCACTTACGTCAGCCCTAACTTGTGCCCTGGGTTCCATTATATAAGGAGCACCAGGGGCTCCTCTTACGGGGATGCTGGACGCATCAGACGATACTTTGCCTAACGCGACAACAGTCTAGACCAGAGCCCACGGAGAGCCATTGAGCCACCGTGAGACTTGGTAGAGAGCCCTGAGTTCATAGCTTTGCATATATAGCTCAAGGAGCATCTTGTAGCTCAAGTGTGATCCACCATATAAACAGACAAGCAGGAGTAGGGGTTTTATCTCCTCACGAGAGCCCTGAACCTGGGTAAAACTGTGTGTGTTCATCTTTCCGTGTGCGTGTTCATACGGGCTATCCCTCCCCGGTACCTCCAGCGTCCATCGGCCCCATCTTTAGCCTATCTATGGCATCTATCCGTGCACCACCACGATAGTTGGTTCCCACCATGGGGTCAGCAGCGGCGCTGGCTGGTGTATTTATCCGGACGGGTTCCATCATCGCGTCGGGCGAGCGTGTTCTCTGTGGCCTTCTCCACAGGTTCGGCTCGCTCAACGTCGTCAGCGACAACGCAGGCTGTTTCGGCAGCAGGCCGTTGCCCCGGAATGGCTGCCTCATCGAGTTCGGCATGCTCACCATCTACGTCGCCATCGAGGTCCAATGCCGGTTTCCCGAAAGGGTGCAGGTCACTGCGGATCCTCCCGCAGTCTGCGCAGCTCGCGGCCGGCGTACCGCTCGCCCTGCTAGCTGTGTGGAGGTCATGATGACCGCTCCGGTCGTCGGTGCCGGCATTGCCACGACCGGGGAGGCCGAGGTCAGCACCAGGTCCACCAGGACAGCACGCCTGCCGCTGGAGAGGCCGGAGAACCGCACGGCGCAGGCCGGTACATCGCGTGTGCCGGTGACGCCGTGTCCTCTTCAGGACGTGATCGAGAAGCTGGCAACCCAGTGGCTCCGAGTGCAGATGCTACTCTGGCTCAGGCGGAGCTGGATCAGCAGCGCAAGGACATACTCGAGGAGGCTTTAGAGGTAGCCCGAGTCAGGCAAGAGTTTGACATCTCTCTCCGTGAGTATAACAAGGCTCATGGTTTTACTCCAGTAGCAAATCCTGTTAGTCGCATAGATGAGGTGCGCAACCGAGGTAGAGACCTCAATGCTGAGATAGCTAGAGATGGAAGACCCAGATCTAGTAGAACTGCTAGTCATGTGTCGGCAGATAGGCCGAAGTATAGTACTCCCGGCAAGAACCTTAGGGCTGCAGAGGCAGCCGCAGCCGAGTTACCTAACTTGTCTGGTGACGCTCGTCGTAGGCAGCAGGACTAGGTAAACGAGTTGGTGGCCATTGCCAATCGACAGAATGAGTCTTTCCGGAATGCAAACCCGGATATAGGTGGATCTCGGTACATCCACTCGAATGGTGGTGCCGGGGGAATGTCCAAGGGACAGGCCTCGTTGCCGTATGTCGGCAGAAGCCGTGACCGGAGTGTAAACTCTGGCAAGAACAAGCAGATGCAGTCTTATGATCTAGTCTATGCCGGAAAGCAGATAGCCGGGCAAGGCCATGTTGGTCAGGGAGCCCCAGAACCCGCGCCGGGCAGGCAAGACGTCAGCCGGGTCAACCCGGCAAATCAGGGCCAGCCACCTCGGTATCTGGCACCTAACCCACCTCGTCAACGACTTGGTGCCGGGTATGCCGAATAGGCTGCCGACCGATACGATGATGGTTACTCGGCCATGGAGCGGGCCGGGTACCCAAGATTTAGAGACCTAGCGTCCGAGGGTGCACTCGGTGCTAGGCTGGGAACTCGCAAGCTGCCGGCACATGATGTCCGCAACAAGCTTGACAGAATCTATCTATCTGAACTCCTGGAGGAGCAAGGCCCACCGGGTCCAGCATGTTTTAGACCCCGGATAATGAAGCAGGCACCGGTGCCGAACTTCCAGCTCCCCCGGGGTGCCCAGATGTATGACTGCAGTACTAAGCCGGAGGACTGGCTGATAGACTATGTCACAGCATTGCATATCGCTGGTGGCAGCCGCTGATGGGTAGTGCGGTATGTACCGCAGATGTTGGAGGGTCCAGCCCAGATCTGGCTGAACAACCTGGAGGAGAACAGCATTGATTGCTGGTTGGACTTCTCGGAGGCTTTTGTCAGCAACTTCTCCAGCACGTACAAGACGCCGAATCGCCCTCAGCAGCTGTCCATGTGTCGGCAGAGGGAAGATGAAACTGACCGGGAGTATCTGACCCGGTGGAGTACAATCCGCAACTCCTGTGAAGGAATTATCGAGTCGTAGGCCATCACATGGTTTGCACAAGGGTGCCAACATGGCTCCATGCTGTGGCAGAGACTCCAGAGAGGGATGCCGGCCACCTTGGCCGAGACAATCCAGATAGCGGACATCTATGCCCTGGGTGATCCGACTCAACCCTTACTCGCCCAGGTCGACACGGGCAGGAGGTATCCCGCTCAGGACCGGGACAGATCGGGCAGGCGTAGCGATCGCCCGGATAACCGCGACAAGAGGAGAGATGACAGGTCGGACTACCGGTATGGGTCAGACCAAGTCACTGCTGTCGACCAAGATCAAGTGGATGCCGGCAGTAGCCAGCGTCAGAAGAATGATGGTCCCTCATGGGGCCAAAACTCAGAAGGGAAGAGGCCATGGAATGGTGAGAAAAGGATGTGGAATGGCGAGAGGAAGCCGTGGAAGGGCGAGAAGAAGCAGTGGGATGACAAGGAGAGACACACCTACGAGAAGATGCTGGATGGCCCCTGCAGATTCCACACCAAGCACCCCAGCAGACCGGCTCAGCACACGACCCGGGACTGCAGTTGGTACCAGCGCAAGCCGGTGAAAGCCGGTCCGGCATCCCGACCTGCACCTCTCACGGGTGCAAACACTGTGCCTCTAAAAACCCAGCAGAGGCTGGAGAATGTCAACAAAGTGGCCAACAACAACAACAATAACAACAATGCCGGCCCGAGTAGGCAGAATGAGTAACGAGAGCCCCATCAGAGCTACATGGTCTTTGTGACCGAACCAACTGACAAGCAGAGCCTGAACCGGCGTGTGATGGAGGTGAACGCGGTTATGCCGGCCGTGCCGAAATTCATGTACTGGTCCGAGGATGAGATCAGCTAGAGCATCAATGACCATCCCAAGGTCATGCCCAACCTAGGGGGTTATGCTCTAGTGTTGGATCCGACATTCGTCGGGCCCAGCATCAACATTAGGTTTACCCGGGTTCTCGTTGATAACGGGAGCAGCATCAACATCATGTACCGGGATACCATGGTCAAACTCGGCATAACCGAGAATATGATGCAGCCAAGCAGGACCACCTTCCATGGTATCGTGCCGGGTGTCTCACATGCACCCATGGGCACAATCTGGATCGATGTCGCCTTCGGTGACAAAAGCAACTGCAGGACTGAGAGTCTGCTGTTTGAGGTCATGGACCTCGAAAGCCCGTATCATGCCTTACTCGGTAGGCCGGCACTCGCCAAGTTCATGGCGTCCACTCATGTGGCCTACCTAAAGATGAAACTTCCGGGTCCAAATGGTGTCATCACCATCTCGGGAGACTACAAGCGGTCCATGGAGTGCGCCTCGGCTGGCTCACTTCTGGCCGAGTCATTGGTGATTGCCGCGGAGAAGAGGAGAATCCATGAGGTGGTGGCTCTGGCCCAGTCCGCTCAACTCAGTATGCCGAGTCTGGCTAACCCGCAGCAGACAGCGACCTTCCAGGCGGCGAAGGAGTCCAAGAAAATCGGCATCGACGAGGCTAACCCGGACCACACCGTCATCATCGGTGCCGGGTTGGACAGCAAATAGGAAAGCGAGCTCATCCACTTCCTCCGTGAGAATCGGGACATCTTCGCATGGTCGAATCAGGACCTGCTGGGTGTTCCGAGGGAGTTGGCTGAGCACTCTTTACATGTCCGGTCTGATGTGAAACCGGTGAAACAACCGATGCGACGCTGTAACACCCCAAAAATTCGTCCCTAATTTTAGTGGTGTTTTCCCACACCTGAAAAACTTTTTCTACTTTCAAAATGTTTTCCTTGAACCAGATGGTCCTTGGCTTGACTTTGGTTTCGCTCTCTTGGAAATTTCCCAGCAATTCCCGATCCTTGTCAACCTCCACCATATTTCCATGCCATTGTTTTGCCGGTCGAACGTTGGTCCGTTCTGGAGATTTCCAAAACCCCTCTCGACTATCCCACCAAAGCCTCCACCACAAGTGTACCTGGAAATAAATTCCACCAAGATACCATATGGTTCCCTCATACATATACATCACTCCCATGGAAAAATATTTCCTAGTCCCATGCAATATTCCAAAGTTAAACCCTATTTCCTTTTATGTCAGTTTCAATCCGAAAATTATCCAGACACCTTCCACTCATCCAGAAATTCTGAAATTTTTGTGAGGTGCATGATTTGACATCCTGAACATTTCACTCCATTGGCCCAACCTCATTTGAGCAATATTTGAGGTACTTCCTTTGTAATGCCCTAATTATGCCTAATTGTGATTTCCAAAGCAACCCCTAGCTACAAAATTCATCTGGCATTGCCACTTTGCCAGGTTGACCAACTCCCTTATAGAACCACATATCCAGAATATCAGGTCAAGATCATTTGAATAAAAACAATTGGCATGCCCATGCCATTTGGGCATTTTTGGACACCAATTTATTTGACCAAGCTCCAGGCCTCCATTGGATCTAAAACTCCACAAACATACTACATACCCCTGTCCTAACCTACGGTGAATTTTTGGGATTTTTCTGAGTGGTGCAAGACCCCTGTCATTTCATCGAACACCTGGCGCACCCTTGGTTTTCTGAAAATCTTGTGGTACGAAGTTTGGAGTCCTTGAGTGATTCTTGTTTTGTTGAGTTGGCCTCGTCATTACGAACCTAGTGGTGCAATCCTTTTTCAGTTTAGAGCTCCGAGTCACCGGGAACGCGTCGATGCCGCTCACGTCGCGCTCTGAACGTCCGGGACGCACGCTTTGGCCAGACCTGATTTCCCGCTTACTGCTGTGGTCGGTGCCTAATCCCTCTGCTGCAGTAGACCTCGTGCGACCCTGTGCATCCAGCTCGGCCTCCCTATCCTCTCCTTCTCCTTATCCCCTCCCCTGTGGCCGGAGCTACGTGGCCACCATCAATGGCCGCAACGGCCACGCACCTACCTCTCCCTCCCTCCGGCTTTATAAAGCCACCCCAAGCAGCCCGAGCTCTTTTTCCCTCCTGCGTAGCACTCTCCTCTCCCACCTAAACCTCTCCTCTAGTTGGCTCAAGGAGCCGAACCCGCGTTCTTCGCTTGCGGCCATGGCCACCCGACGGCCATGCCAAGCTCCCTCCCGAGCCATGGCTCTCCCTCCCGACCGAGGCCATCCCCGAGTGGGGTGGGTCGCGGCACCTTGCCCCGTCGTCCGCCAGCCTCCCGGAGCCCCCTGCCGACGGCGGTCGGCCACTCCCCTTCCGCTTCCGAGCTGCCCCGCACACCGTGGCCGTCCCGGCTGTCGCGCCCGTCCGCGCCCGCATCCGACGTGAGGCGGCTCCGCCCCCTCCGACGGTGAGGCACGCATCCCTGGTGAGCACTTGGAGCTCGGCGTGCTCGGGCCCATGTTCGACCGCGCGCGGCCGCCCCTGCCAAGCTAGGCGAGCTGGCGTCGGCGCGCCTCCTCCACGCTCGCGCGTCCCGGCCCTCCCGGCGGGCCCGGCGTGGCCACCTCCGTCACCAGCGTTCTCCCCGGCTGCCAGTCCCGGCGGTCGTCGACGAGGCCGGCCGGTCCGTCCCCAACTTCCCCTGCGCGTGCGTGAAGGAGCTACCGATCGATCCGTGTGAGCTAGCTGAAAGCGTAGTTCTTTTTTTTCAGGTTTACGCCTTACAGAGGAGAAAGCGTATTTCCGGAGAATGCACAACTAGCCCAGCCCAGTCAGATTCAGCCCGTTCTGTTTTTTTTCTGAAGTGAGCAGCAGATAGCTATTCATCGCCCGGCCATATCTTTGGAACCGTAGCTCCGTTTGAGGTGATTTACGTCTCTAAAAATTTGTCTCTTAGAGCTCTATCCAATGGGGCTGTCCATTGTATTTTATGAAATAGTTGTTTTCGTGACTATTATTTATGCGTTGTATCGCACCCCGATTCAGGCGTTCTCCGGAATTCCGACCCGCGACGAGTCCGGGACCTTTTCCCCGAACCATTCGGAGCCGTCTTCGCAGGCAAGCTAACCCCTTGCTATGACCCGTTCCGCAATGCTTGTTTGTTTGATTGCTTAATACTATGTCGGGTGATTATATTGTTGTCTGTATATTATGCTCGCCTGAGTGTTGTTCTTGTTTAGTATGAAACTTATAGTATTGTTCCTACCATGTTGCTTATCTTGTCGTATTTTAATTTATTGCACTACCTTATATTGCTTATCTGTGCAACCCTCACCTTCCCGAGACAATGGCCGGGTCTCCCGCCTCAAGTCAAAGGAATGGGGGAATTATTACAATTGTGCGTCTCGCGCTTGCGGGGCTTTGTTTGGTTCTTTTCCTCTTCGCCGAGGTGAGGAGCGGACGAATGTCGTCTTATGATCCTCGGGGTTGAGGGCATTCGCCAAAAGAGTTATTTGCCTTGTCCCTCCGTCAAATATGGTTGGCATAGACCACCCGGACTGCGACGCTTGGGAGCTGACTTTCCATTTGGTTCTTTTTGCCGAGATTGCTGACACCACGTCGAGGGAACCCTCGAGTGGAATGGATGCTCTCTCATTCTTATGATTGCTTTTCGGTTTAGTTTTGGAGACTATATGCCCAACTCCCCACTTCCTGGTCAACGGTCGGACGATAACGCCGCCAAAGACTTGCGCGTGGAGGAACGGATGCGTAACAGACTCCGCCTGTGCTATATTATTATACTAACCCCCGAGTGACACCGGCCGGGTTGCCCGCCACAGTCACCCGGGTATGCTTATTATTATTCTGTGACTCCTACCCCTGAGTGACACCGGCCGGGTCTCCCGCCACCGTCACCCGGGTGTTCTTGTTATTCTGTGACACTAACCCCCGAGTGACACCGGCCGGGTTGCCCGCCACAGTCACCCGGGTATTATTATTATTATTATTATGTTGTTTATACATGCAAGTGTTATGTTTATTCAGTGCTGTTATTGCCATGTGCTTACCTTATGTTGCTAATGCCTTGTTATCGATGGTATATGATATTGATATTGTGATTGTTGTGCTGGACTAACCCCGGTTGTTTGGACTTGTTATGTTGAAACTTGAATAAATTGAAACAACCCTCCAAGCTTCGATAGGGTCAGTCCATAGTGCCATCAATCTGAACATCGAACGCACTACCACTGTCGCCCCAAATGGAAAGGCCGTAACCTATGTAACCTATCAAGCCTCCTTGGATGCTACCCTCTTGGCAAGTCTAGTCGGTTACTGCATAGTTGTGGTCGGGGCTAGTCTTGCGAAGGTTCCGGAGCTAGGCGTTGCTCATTCGTTGGGGACGTGCCGGATTCACTTCGTCATAAGACTTAGCCCGAGTGGTAAGTCGGTAGTTATTCAAGGAGTGTCCTGGTAGCGTGAACGGTTATGTATGTGTATCTTGCTGAGTTTGACTTAAGGATGATGTCCTAAAGTGTCGGCTGAGTAAGGTGCATCTAGATGGGTGGTCACTGCAACCTCTCGAGAGTATGTCATCTAGCAGCTAGCCTTGTTCCTAGGTTATGGAACAGTTCAGTGTCGGTCACACTATTTGTCCTTTGTCGAGTCCGGAGGTTAAACGTAAGTATTGTTTGAAAGAAAGTTGAACAACCTGAATTCACTAAATGAACAATAAGATGCTGCAGGGAATGTTACTTGTGAAGTGAATGGGATGGCGGTGTGATGCGTTGGAAGCCTATAGTTAGGCCAGAGCCAACATCAACCGTGCATGCCCCAGGAGTTAGCCAGAGTTGGCTGGATTGATAGCCAGAATGGGCTAGAGGCTTGGAAGCCTGATTGTGTTGACATGAGTAGTTATAAGATTTGGTACCAACTGTTACACCCGTCTACTCGTCACAGGTAAGCTCGTTGTATGATTGCCGGTACACGATCCAACCCCACCTGGCTTGGACTCTGTACTGGTGATACCCCTGTTGCTTGCTTATGACAGGTTTGGTTGCCAATGCCATGCTACTTTTATGCCATGTATCTAGAGTACACTTGCCATGTTGTAGGCTTTTATTTACAGTGTATATCTTGTTGCATGGTTGTTGGATTGTCTGTAGTAAGGGGCAATACTTGCTGAGTGCATATTTAATGTACTCACGGGCCTTGTGATTGTGGCCAGATTTTGACGAGGATCCATCTTCTACCTTAGCAAGGATTTGGAGCAAGAGCGTGCTAGGATCAGTAGCCCAGCCAGATGCCTGTGGAGTGGAGCCGCTCCAAGCCGTTGCCATAGTCGTCTTCCGCTGCCAGTTAATCTCTGCCCTGGGCCCTGTTGGCTTGACATTTTGTCATGCCTTGATGGCCTTGTAAACCATTTGTAGCCCTTTGGGCCTGATTGTGTAATGATATTTTCGCTATGTTGCATTGTCGTAACGTGCGTCCAGATATCCTGGGCTGGCGCACGAGGCGACCACCTCTCTGGCGACATGTGTCAGAAGGGGGTGCCACAGAGCATGGTATCAGAGCACCAGGCTGGCTGTAGACTACCCTAGCATGGAAAGCCCCGCCTTACTTTTGCCCGACAACGACCCGATGGATTTAACCCATCTCCGCCTAACCGGCATGGCTCGTGTCGGTCAACAGTATGGTGCAGTAAAACTTGTCCCAATCTTACCCAACCAGACTCACCGGTTTCTTCCTGGAGAAGGAATCGACACTACCCATTAGTATGAAACCCAAGTCCTGGCCACCTATAAAATCCCACCCTCGCTTGCTATCCTTTACAACCCAACTCTCTTGAAGCAGATCCCGCTCAGGAATCTTGCGCTCTCCTAAGTACCCTAGTTTGAGTTTTTAGATGGCACCTACCCTTATTTTCGAGACCACCGCTGAGTTTCGCCCCGGTTTTCCACCTCTGCTGTGGGAAGCTGCTCGCGATATTATTGGTTGTGTTTCTCGCCCGGTGTACCACGTATATCGGTCTAACCTCTCCTCCTGCGTGAGCGAGTATCATGCCGATGTGTATGTCGGCACAAGTGCCTTAGAAAGTGCGACGCCGTATGTAAGTCAAAGCCACTTCGTGGATTCCCCTGAGATGGCGCTCCAAGTTGCAGCTTGGAAATGTCTCGCTCGTCTGCGATACTATGAAGCCGTGATGGGACCTCCTGCGTCTCGCTTTTTCCCGCCAAGCCCCAGCCATCCCATGGTAAGCATCGAAGTGATGCTCAACTCAACCTTGTCACATCTCGTAGCCTACACCACCGCCTTGGAGAGCATCCTTGTCTACCACTTGGAAGAATGCCACTCCCATAGGCAAGCCCTTGCCCAAGTCCCGCAGCCCGCTAACAACAACCCAGCTCCGCAAGGACCAGTAACCATTGAACTCCAGAGGCCACCACCATCAATGGATGCTCTGAAGTTTGGACTCGATACCTTTCATCCAGGACCAGCCGCAACCCACGATCTCCAACCCCTTCGCAGCTTTGGCGTTGTGCCAGAAGGCATCCCTGAGGCTGTAGCCGTGGTGGCAAGGAGCCTAATGGATACCAAGCTTGGCCGAGGACCCAACCCGCAAGCCCCTGAAGGTAGCAAGGTGAGTGAAGCCCAGACCAAGTCCCCACCAAGTGAGGAGTCCTAAGTTGATAGGTGAGAGTTTGTGAGGTTGTTTGTTTTTCTTGTGTTTGTTTGTAATGCAAGTTCTTGTCTGTTTCCTGGTTGATGTTGAATCAGCCGTAATAAAACTTGGTGTTCTGATCCTCTTGTTAACCACTTGGTTGACGTGTGACGGAATACCATGTCCTTTCTCTTCAGTTGAAAGGTTTTGAAGAAATGACAGAGCACATAAAAGCAGAGGTGGTATATGTGAACCCGGACACATATGCACGCTTGCAAAATTAATGCAAACTTGGAATGATATTATTTTCTAGTATGAGAATTATTTTGTGTGTGTTGCACAGGTTTAACTATCAAGTGGAAGTATCTAATGAGACACTGTAACCCCGGTGTCCCGCTCACTTAATGTTGACTCGTGCATAGGTTTGAAAAACTCATACATGTAACAACGCAAGGTTCCTCACCCAATATGAACCTTGTGAGGACTCATGTTAAAGAAAGGGGCCCGAGCCCTCCACGATGACCCCCATCACAAGCTTTAGATTCTTGTTGAGTGTCCCCCCATCGTTGGAGCACGGAAGGATTTCTTGTGTAGGGTTTCGTTAGCTGTTGTGCACGTGTTTGTTCGGTATGGTTGAAATGATTATGCCATACCGCTGCACCGGTTCGTTGGGGCCATAAAACTCCCGGACCTTTTTGCTAAAACGTTATTTTCGAAGAATAGAAATTCTACTGCTTATATGCGTGTATCCTAGCCCTGTTATCTTTGCTGCAAGACTAGAAGTTTGGCCGGTGGAGAAATCTTTGCCTAAACAAATTTTGGGTACGGCCCTACCCCTCAAAATTCAGGGTTTTGGGAGCTCACATTTGAGTAACTCAATCATCCCTCTCTTAAGAGAAACCTTAAGTTTTTCAAAACCTGTATATGCATGAAAGTGTGTATATAGCTTTTCTAAACTGCAACCCTAGGTGAGAGTATGTGAGAGCATATCCCAATCCTTCTGTTTATGAATTTTGGGTAATTACTTACACAAGTTTAAACTCAGTTTCCTTGGATATTTGCTTGGTTGTAGACTTGCTTGTTCATTTTTGCCATGGTTGTGTATGTGTGTATTTGAGCAAAAACCTTAGGTTATATTTATATACTCGTGGTGGTAGCTCCTAATTGAATGATTGTGTGAGCCCCTGCCATGCCATCCTTAGAATGCATGAGTTTAAAAAAAAAATACCTTGCCTTGATAAGGTTTGTTTTAGTAAAATATCCTGATGAGTGTTCATCCTTTTGAGTGTTAAACTCTAGTATTTTGGAGAAAAAGTTTTTAAATATTTTAATATAGGGGTAAATTAAACCATACGAGAAATATCTTGTTATAACCCCGGGAATCTCTGTTAGTCTCCGAATCTCGGGACGAGATTCTTTTTAAGGGGGGAAGGTTTGTAACACCCCAAAAATTCGTCCCTAATTTTAGTGGTGTTTTCCCACACCTGAAAAACTTTTTCTACTTTCAAAATGTTTTCCTTGAACCAGATGGTCCTTGGCTTGACTTTGGTTTCGCTCTCTTGGAAATTTCCCAGCAATTCCCGATCCTTGTCAACCTCCACCATATTTCCATGCCATTGTTTTGCCGGTCGAACGTTGGTCCGTTCTGGAGATTTCCAAAAGCCCTCTCGACTATCCCACCAAAGCCTCCACCACAAGTGTACCTGGAAATAAATTCCACCAAGATACCATATGGTTCCCTCATACATATACCTCACTCCCATGGAAAAATATTTCCTAGTCCCATGCAATATTCCAAAGTTAAACCCTATTTCCTTTTATGTCAGTTTCAATCCGAAAATTATCCAGACACCTTCCACTCATCCAGAAATTCTGAAATTTTTGTGAGGTGCATGATTTGACATCCTGAACATTTCACTCCATTGGCCCAACCTCATTTGAGCAATATTTGAGGTACTTCCTTTGTAATGCCCTAATTATGCCTAATTGTGATTTCCAAAGCAACCCCTAGCTACAAAATTCATCTGGCATTGCCACTTTGCCAGGTTGACCAACTCCCTTATAGAACCACATATCCAGAATATCAGGTCAAGATCATTTGAATAAAAACAATTGGCATGCCCATGCCATTTGGGCATTTTTGGACACCAATTTATTTGACCAAGCTCCAGGCCTCCATTGGATCTAAAACTCCACATACATACTACATACCTCTGCCCTAACCTATGGTAAATTTTTGGGTTTTTTCTGAGAAGGGCAAGGCCCCTGTCATTTCATCGAACACCTGACGCACCCTTGGTTTTCTGAAAATCTTGTGTTACGAAGTTTGGAGTCCTTGAGTGATTATTGTTTTGTTGAGTTGGCCTCGTCATTACGAACCTAGTGGTGCAATCCTTTTTCAGTTTAGAGCTCCGAGTCACCGGGAACGCGTCGATGCCGCTCACGTCGCGCTCTGAACGTCCGGGACGCACGCTTTGGCCAGACCTGATTTCCCGCTTACTGCTGTGGTCGGTGCCTAATCCCTCTGCTGCAGTAGACCTCGTGCGACCCTGTGCATCCAGCTCGGCCTCCCTATCCTCTCCTTCTCCTTATCCCCTCCCCTGTGGCCGGAGCTACGTGGCCACCATCAATGGCCGCAACGGCCACGCACCTACCTCTCCCTCCCTCCGGCTTTATAAAGCCACCCCAAGCAGCCCGAGCTCTTTTTCCCTCCTGCGTAGCACTCTCCTCTCCCACCTAAACCTCTCCTCTAGTTGGCTCAAGGAGCCGAACCCGCGTTCTTCGCTTGCGGCCATGGCCACCCGACGGCCATGCCAAGCTCCCTCCCGAGCCATGGCTCTCCCTCCCGACCGAGGCCATCCCCGAGTGGGGTGGGTCGCGGCACCTTGCCCCGTCGTCCGCCAGCCTCCCGGAGCCCCCTGCCGACGGCGGTCGGCCACTCCCCGTCCGCTCCTGAGCTGCCCCGCACACCGTGGCCGTCCCGGCTGTCGCGCCCGTCCGCGCCCGCACATCCCGACCGTGGAGGCGTGGCGGCTCCGCCCCCTCCGACGGTGAGGCACGCATCCCTGGTGAGCACTTGGAGCTCGGCGTGCTCGGGCCCATGTTCGACCGCGCGCGGCCGCCCCTGCCAAGCTAGGCGAGCTGGCGTCGGCGCGCCTCCTCCACGCTCGCGCGTCCCGGCCCTCCCGGCGGGCCCGGCGTGGCCACCTCCGTCACCAGCGTTCTCCCCGGCTGCCAGTCCCGGCGGTCGTCGACGAGGCCGGCCGGTCCGTCCCCAACTTCCCCTGCGCGTGCGTGAAGGAGCTACCGATCGATCCGTGTGAGCTAGCTGAAAGCGTAGTTCTTTTTTTTCAGGTTTACGCCTTACAGAGGAGAAAGCGTATTTCCGGAGAATGCACAACTAGCCCAGCCCAGTCAGATTCAGCCCGTTCTGTTTTTTTTTCTGAAGTGAGCAGCAGATAGCTATTCATCGCCCGGCCATATCTTTGGAACCGTAGCTCCGTTTGAGGTGATTTACGTCTCTAAAAATTTGTCTCTTAGAGCTCTATCCAATGGGGCTGTCCATTGTATTTTATGAAATAGTTGTTTTCGTGACTATTATTTATGCGTTGTATCGCACCCCGATTCAGGCGTTCTCCGGAATTCCGACCCGCGACGAGTCCGGGACCTTTTCCCCGAACCATTCGGAGCCGTCTTCGCAGGCAAGCTAACCCCTTGCTATGACCCGTTCCGCAATGCTTGTTTGTTTGATTGCTTAATACTATGTCGGGTGATTATATTGTTGTCTGTATATTATGCTCGCCTGAGTGTTGTTCTTGTTTAGTATGAAACTTATAGTATTGTTCCTACCATGTTGCTTATCTTGTCGTATTTTAATTTATTGCACTACCTTATATTGCTTATCTGTGCAACACTCACATTCCCGAGACAATGGCCGGGTCTCCCGCCTCAAGTCAAAGGAATGGGGGGATTATTACAATTGTGCGTCTCGCGCTTGCGGGGCTTTGTTTGGTTCTTTTCCTCTTCGCCGAGGTGAGGAGCGGACGAATGTCGTCTTATGATCCTCGGGGTTGAGGGCATTCGCCAAAAGAGTTATTTGCCTTGTCCCTCCGTCAAATATGGTTGGCATAGACCACCCGGACTGCGACGCTTGGGAGCTGACTTTCCATTTGGTTCTTTTTGCCGAGATTGCTGACACCACGTCGAGGGAACCCTCGAGTGGAATGGATGCTCTCTCATTCTTATGATTGCTTTTCGGTTTAGTTTTGGAGACTATATGCCCAACTCCCCACTTCCTGGTCAACGGTCGGACGATAACGCCGCCAAAGACTTGCGCGTGGAGGAACGGATGCGTAACAGACTCCGCCTGTGCTATATTATTATACTAACCCCCGAGTGACACCGGCCGGGTTGCCCGCCACAGTCACCCGGGTATGCTTATTATTATTCTGTGACTCCTACCCCTGAGTGACACCGGCCGGGTCTCCCGCCACCGTCACCTGGGTGTTCTTGTTATTCTGTGACACTAACCCCCGAGTGACACCGGCCGGGTTGCCCGCCACAGTCACCCGGGTATTATTATTATTATTGTTATGTTGTTTATACATGCAAGTGTTATGTTTATTCAGTGCTGTTATTGTTGTGTGCTTACCTTATGTTGCTAATGCCTTGTTATTGATGGTATATGCTATTGATATTGTGATTGTTGTGCTGGACTAACCCCGGTTGTTTGGACTTGTTATGTTGAAACTTGAATAAATTGAAACAACCCTCCAAGCTTCGATAGGGTCAGTCCATAGTGCCATCAATCTGAACATCGAACGCACTACCACTGTCGCCCCAAATGGAAGGGCCGTAACCTATGTAACCTATCAAGCCTCCTTGGATGCTACCCTCTTGGCAAGTCTAGTCGGTTACTGCATAGTTGTGGTCGGGGCTAGTCTTGCGAAGGTTCCGGAGCTAGGCGTTGCTCATTCGTTGGGGACGTGCCGGATTCACTTCGTCATAAGACTTAGCCCGAGTGGTAAGTCGGTAGTTATTCAAGGAGTGTCTTGGTAGCGTGAACGGTTATGTAAGTGTATCTTGCTGAGTTTGACTTAAGGATGATGTCCTAAAGTGCCGGCTGAGTAAGGTGCATCTAGATGGGTGGTCACTGCAACCTCTCGAGAGTATGTCATCTAGCAGCTAGCCTTGTTCCTAGGTTATGGAACAGTTCAGTGTCGGTCACACTATTTGTCCTTTGTCGAGTCCGGAGGTTAAACATAAGTATTGTTTAAAAGAAAGTTGAACAACCTGAATTCACTAAATGAACAATAAGATGCTGCAGGGAATGTTACTTGTGAAGTGAATGGGATGGCGGTGTGATGCGTTGGAAGCCTATAGTTAGGCCAGAGCCAACATCAACCGTGCATGCCCCAGGAGTTAGCCAGAGTTGGCTGGATTGATAGCCAGAATTGGCTAGAGGCTTGGAAGCCTGATTGTGTTGATATGAGTAGTTATAAGATTTGGTACCAACTGTTACACCCGTCTACTCGTCACAGGTAAGCTCGTTGTATGATTGCCGGTACACGATCCAACCCCACCTGGCTTGGACTCTGTACTGGTGATACCCCTGTTGCTTGCTTATGACAGGTTTGGTTGCCAATGCCATGCTACTTTTATGCCATGTATCTAGAGTACACTTGCCATGTTGTAGGCTTTTATTTACAGTGTATATCTTGTTGCATGGTTGTTGGATTGTCTGTAGTAAGGGGCAATACTTGCTGAGTGCATATTTAATGTACTCACGGGCCTTGTGATTGTGGCCAGATTTTGACGAGGATCCATCTTCTACCTTAGCAAGGATTTGGAGCAAGAGCGTGCTAGGATCAGTAGCCCAGCCAGATGCCTGTGGAGTAGAGCCGCTCCAAGCCGTTGCCATAGTCGTCTTCCGCTGCCAGTTAATCTCTGCCCTGGGCCCTGCTTGGCTTGACATTTTGTCATGCCTTGATGGCCTTGTAAACCATTTGTAGCCCTTTGGGCCTGATTGTGTAATGATATTTTCGCTATGTTGCATTGTCGTAACGTGCGTCCAGATATCCTGGGCTGGCGCACGAGGCGACCACCTCTCTGGCGACATGTGTCAGAAGGGGGTGCCACAGACGCCTCACTACTGAGAGGAGAAAGATTGTTGGTGACGAGTTAGCCAGACTCCTCGCGTCTGGTTTCGTCATGGAAGTGCTGCACCCGGACTGGTTGTCTAACCCGGTCCTGGTAGAAAAGAAGAAGGATGACCCGAATGTAGCCGCTGTTTGGCGCATGTGTATCGATTACACGAACTTGAACAAGGCATGTCCGGAAGATCCATTCCCGTTGCCCCGGATCGATCAAGTGATCGACTCCACGGCCGGGTGTGAACTATTATCCTTTGCAGATGCATACTCTGGTTTTTACCAGATACCGTTGAACCCTGCGGATCAAATAAAGACTACCTTTATCACCCCGTACGGGGCTTATTGCTATCGTGTCATGTGCTTTGGTTTGAGAAATGCCGGTGCTACTTACCAGCGCTGTATGCAAAAATGTTTGCATGATCAAATAGGCAAAAATGTGCAGGTATATGTCGACGACATAGTCATCAAGACTAAAGAAAAACATACCTTGTTGGATGATCTCAAACAGACATTCGCAAACCTGCGGAAATTCCAGGTAAAGCTTAACCCGAATAAATGTACATTCGGTGTGCCGACAGGCAAGTTACTCGGTTTCCTCGTGTCAAGCCGAGGTATCGAGGCAAACCCGACTAAGATCCGAGCAATAGAAAACATGAAATTGCCGAGATTTCTCAGGGATGTCCAGAAGTTCACAGGTTGCCTGGCCTCCTTGAGTCGTTTTGTAGGTCGGTTGGGAGAAAAGGCCCTGCCTTTGTACCAACTGATGAAAAAATCGGATAAGTTTAGCTGGATCCCGCAAGCGGATGCGGCGTTCCATGAGCTAAAAAAGATGTTGGCTACTGCGCCGATATTGGCTTCGCCACTACCGAGAGAGTCCATGTTGCTCTACATTGCGGCCACTAACCGAGTCGTTAGTGTCGTAATGGTGGTAGAGCGAGAAGAAGAAGGAACTACGATGCAGAGACCGGTATATTACTTGAGTGAGGTGCTCTCCACCTCAAAACAAAATTACCCGCACTACCAGAAAATGACTTATGGTGTCTACATGGCGGCCAAGAAATTGAAGCATTACTTCCAAGAGCATCCTATAACCGTTGTAAGTGCGGCCCCTGTGTCGGAAATCATCGGCAACAAGGATGCGAGTGGCCGGGTAGCCAAGTGGGCTATTGAGCTGGCGGCTTACGCACCGCAGTATGCGAGAAGAGATACCATCAAATCTCAAGCAGTGGCTGATTTCTTTGTCGATTGGGCCGAGATGCAGTATGAGCCATCTCTGCCGGATTCCAATTACTGGAAAATGCATTTCGATGGGTCCAAAGTGAAAGAAGGCCTGGGATCCGGCGTGGTTCTCACCTCGCCAAAATGAGATCAGCTGAAATATGTGCTGCAAGTCCATTTCGTGGCATCCAATAATGTGGCCAAGTATGAAGCGCTGATTCATGGACTCAAGGTGGCCAAGGAAATCGGAGTTCGCCGGATCATATGATATGGTGACTCGGATCTGGTGATTCAGCAAACATCAGGCAACTGGGATGCCTTGGATGCCAACATGGCGGCATACCGGTTCCATGTCCAGAAAATCTCGGGGTACTTTGATGGTTGCGAGTTCAATCACATTCGGCGGACAGAAAATGAAAGTGCTGACATGCTATCCAAGATCGGATCATACCGGCAGGCCATCCCACCCGGAGTGTCCCTGGAGCATCTTCACAAGCCATCAATCAAGCCTTCACCCGAGTCCGAATCAATATTTATCCCGGGCAACCCGGAACCCGACGTCATCCCGATGGACGTGGATGTCGGGAGCATGCTACAGAACTCGGGGACTGCCCCGCAGGACCCGGGGACTTTCGTGGATGTCGGGTGCATTCAGCAGGACTCGCTGACCATGTTAGAAAACTGGAAAGCCGCTTGGCGGAACTCGGGGACTCCTTGGGAGGACTCAGGGACTCGTCAGCCCATGTCGGGTGTGGTAATGTCGGTTGATGCGATGGAAATTAACGAGCCTGTAATCGGTACTCGTCCAGTACCGGCATGGGCACAACCCATCATGACATTCATGTTGGATGGCAGTCTACCGAGTGATGAGGTCTCGGCCAGACAGATACAGAGGCGATCCAAATCCTTCACCATCATCAACCATGAATTGTACAAGAGAAGCGTGACCATCATGCTTCAGCGCTGTGTTGAGCCAGAAGAGGGAGAAGAGATTCTCCGAGATATTCATCAGGGGGAGTGCGGTCATCATGCCTCTTCTCGAGCCATAGTGGCTAAGGCATTCCGATATGGGCTTTACTGGCCCAGTGCTTTGCAGCAGGCAGAGGACATTGTCCGGAAATGTGAAGGATGTCAGAGATTCGCCCACAAAATTCATATGCCTGCGTTAGCTCTCAAGACTATCCCCATCACCTGGCCATTTGCAGTGTGGTGTCTGGACATGGTGGGACCGTTCAAGCCAGCCCGAGGTAACATGACTCACATCCTGGTGATGGTGGACAAGTTCACCAAGTGGATAGAAGTAAAACCAATCAGAAAGTGCGATGGCCGCACAGCCGTATCATTCCTGAAGGATATTATCCTAAGGTATGGCCATCCGCACAGCATTATCATGGACAATGGCACAAATTTCGCCGAGGGAGCCTTTGCTCGGTTCTGCAAGGAAAAGAGAATCCGGGTGGACCTAGCATCGATCGCACATCCGCAGTCCAACGGACAAGTGGAAAGATCAAACGCCTTGGTCTTATCCAGCATAAAACCCCGGCTAATTGAACCACTGCTACGTGCTCCGGGGTGTTGGCTGGATGAAATCCCGGCAGTGTTGTGGAGTCTAAGGACTACCCCGAATCGCTCTACTGGCTACACGCCATTCTTCCTGGTCTACGGAGCAGAGGCAGTTCTACCAACCGACATAGAGCATGACTCGCCAAGAGTCGCATTGTATACTGAGTCCGAGGCTAAGGAAGCCCGGGAGAATGATGTCGATCTACTCGAAGAAGCACGAGAATTGGCATTGTCCAAGTCATCGATATATTAGCAGAATCTCCGACGCTATCATAGCCGGAAAGTAAACCCTCGCAAGTTTCGCGAGGGAGACTTTGTACTTAGGCTTGTGCAATGCACGGCCGGCATGCACAAGTTATCACCTCCTTGGGAAGGGCCATTTATCGTGAGCAAAGCTCTGCACAATGATGCCTATTATCTTATTGATGCTCAGAAGCAGGTGAAGAACAGGATGGACAGATCCGGAGAGGAGACCAAACGACCTCGGAACGTAGCTCTGCTTCGCCCTTTTTACTCTTAAGGACCCAATGTATGTATCTCGAAACCCGGAAATGAAATGTCGGCACCCTGAAAAGAGACTCGGGGACTGCCTTGTGGTAAAATCTGTGTTTATCTGCTTGTTTATCTCTGTTTCCCGTGTGTCGGATGGCTATAAACCGAATCTCAAAATTTCAAGTATTGTATGCTATGTCTTTGTGATCTTGTGACCCGACTGCCAAACACCAAAAAAGGTAGGCAAGGCAAAGGTTTCAGGATGTAGTAAACAAGAAAACAAACTCGGGGACTCGGCCAGGAGCGATTCGGCTTCTTTTTGTTAGTCTTGTGTTTTATGTCGGATGGCTCTAGTCCATGTCTCAAAGTTTCAAGTATTGTATGCTATGTTTAGCTGTCTCGTGACTCGACTGTCAAAACACCGAAAAATGGTAGACAAGAGCTGGGATTGTAGCACCTAGTACACAAGAAAGTAAACTCGGGGACTTGGCCCAAGCGCGATTCGGCATAAGCTGTTTAGTTCTTCACTTATGTGTCGGATGATTTTAAGCCATATCTCAAAGTTTTTAGTATTGTATGCCGTATCTCGGTAATCTTGTGACTCGACTGTCGTACGCCGAAAAATGGTAGAAAAGAGCAAAGGTTGCAAAGTATGGTAAACAAGAAAATGAACTCGGGGACTCGGTTCAAGATGATCCGGCATACGTCTAACCTTGTTAAAATGTGCAAAGTAAAGTACCAAGTGCCAATCATAAAAGGCTTAAGGTTTATCTTACATATGCACCCGGCATTCCGGGGATCTGATGATCTGATTTTTTGCTAAGTTTAAGCAGCAGGATCTTTGCTACTCGGGGCAGAAGGAGCAGCATCAGTTCTGGCAGGTTCTTCGGCCACGACCTCGGCGGTGTCCTCGGTCGCAGGTGCCGGAGCGGTGCCTATGGCTATGCTGGGAGGTGTGTCGGCTTGGATCTCCTCGTCGACGTGCTCTTCGTTCTCTTCTTCGTCCTCGTCGACATCCTCGATCTACTCTGCTTGAGGAACCCGCTGGCCTGGGACAAAGCTGTGCACTGGAGCATACTGGATGAGAGAGTGCGCCAGCTCTTGGCGACGCCGGATGTAATCCGGGTCAGTGGTCCACTTCGACCCATCGCGCAATGTCTTGAGCATGTCGAGGTCGATCCCCTCGTCCCAAGATAGCACATACATCAGCGCCTCATCCGCACCGACTCGGGCGGCGGATGACCGCCAATCGTCGAGCCAATCGTCGCTAGCCAGCAAGCACTTGGCCAATTCGTCAACTGACTTAGGTTGCTCGCACTCGGGCCAGAGAACACTGTAAACCCGGATCGCAGAGGAGAGGAGTCCCACTCCGATAGCCCTCAGCGGCGACAGGCGCGACTTCAAAGCCACCAGATGGTCGTCAATGTCCCACTCAGCCGAGATCGGGCCATCTTGGATCTTCCTCTGCCGGAACTTCTGAGTGCTGTTATCCGCAGCAGCTTTGGAGTGGGGGAAGTGTTTGGAATTGAGAATGGCTAACACCAAGATGAGTCACATGAAGGAAAATAATGAATGTCGGATAACGACAGAGAAAGAAAGGACTTACTGTCCATCTCGGTGTTGATGCTGGAGAACTCCACCAACCACCACGCGATCTTGGTCTTTAGGTCCTGGAGCTCACCCTCGGCCAAGGTTGCGCAAGACTCGGACTCCTCAAGGGACTCCTTGAGTTTCCGAGTCTCTTCATCCCGGAGCTGCTTATCCTCGGCGGCGGATTTCTCCAACTCGCCAGTGCGACCCCGAGATTTCTCAAGCTCGGCCTTCAGCCGGGACACCTCGTCCTGCTCCTTCTTGAGCTCGGTGTAATGCGCGAGCTCGCACTCCTTCTTTTCGGCTGTGTCGAGATAGCAGAGTCAGCATGCAAGAATTGATACAAGTGCAAATCAAAGAAAATAATATGACTTACTCTCGAGGTCCGAGATCCGCTTCTGCAATCCCTCAGATTTGGACTCTGCCTCGGCTATTCATGTCCGTAAAAGAAAAGAAAATGAGATCAAGCTGGATGAGTATAACTGCTATGCCGGTGGGAGGAATGGTACCTATCATGCTTAGCTTGGCTCGCAGCATTTTGTATTTGTCCGAGAGCTTTTTGTGCTCCAGCAGGAGCTTCGGTGCACCTGAGTGCGTTTGGTCATGCAAGCCTGGAAAGAGGAGGTGTTAGTCTTATTGGTGAAGATTCGCGCCGAGTAATCCTTACTCGACCGAGTAATCCTTACTCAACCGAGTCTCAATTAGTCGACCCGAATCTCGGGGACTGGGGATAGATGATATCTGCATTGAAAAGTTGAAACGATAAATCTTCATTCGGCAGCACTTACCGCGGCTGCTTGGTCGGCTTCAAGAAGGGCAGCTTTTGCTGCGAACATCTTTTGGGCAACTAAGCTTGCCCCGCCGGATGCTCCGAGATCTGGCCCGCTGGTGATCGCGAGCTCACCTCGCTCAAGTCGGTAGCGTTCCAGGTCATATGGTAGTGCTCAAGGGAGCCCAAGCTTCTCCCGCTGAGGGCTAGCAAAGGGGCAAACCCCCAAGTGGCGGTCTGGATACTGGTTGATGTTGCTGCTGAAGCTGTTGGTGGCACGACCAGCTGCCTATCCGGATTGGCCGGCACTATTTTCGCCGGAGCTTTCCCGGTTGTTTTCTTGGTTGCAGGAACCGGGGCTTTCGATGTCTGTTGCGGCTGCGGCTGCGTCGGTGTCTGCTTTGGCTGCTGCTGCTGATGTGTCGGTGGTGGTTGTCACTGTTGCTGCTGCTTCGGTGGAGGCTGTTGCTGTTGCTGGTGAGGCTGTTGCTGCTGCGGTGGTTCTTGCAGCTGCTGCTGCCTCAGTTGTTCCGAGTCCTCCGGGACCCCGGTCCTTTCTATCTCGGGGGCCGAAGAGCTGGCCCCAAGACTCTCATCCCGGTTGGGCGCTGGAGTGTCGGTCGCATCCGGACCCGCGTCTCCAGCTCCGGATCCCGGAGCCGATGTATCTGCTGCTCTACTTGTCCTTGGCGGACTTGGCACCCGAGTGTCGTCGGGCCGAGGCGGCGTCGGAGTCCTGAGCGGGACCCGGTCGGCAGACCCGGTCGGCGGGACCTCCAGAGGAGCCATGCTGTAAAGCAAAGCAATAAAGTATATTGTCAGAAGGAGAAAAGCAAGTATAGGCAAGTATATGAAGGTTATGTCGGCTAAAGGGAATCTTACCCCTTGGAGACAGGGTGCTCACAGCGCTTCACTATCATCTTTACCCTCGCCTTCTTCTGCGCGGGACCCGAAGAGCCGGAAGTACCGACATCGGTGGAAGTTGCAATTGGGCGCTTCCGAACCGGGCCCTTGGGTCCCACGGCGAGGGGTGCCATCTCGAGCAACTGGTCGTCCGAGTCAGCTGGGGGCGAGGACACCGGATATTAGAACGCAACTGGATGAGGGTCATATACCTCTAAAATCTGGCAGTCGTCATCTTCATCCTCAGACCAATCTCGGATGGAGGAGACGCGAGTCTTACCTGTGGTAGGACCCGGAACGGCGGCGGGGATCGGCATGTTGTCCTCGTCGTCCGGATCTTCCGAGTCGGCTTCGACCCGGTCCTTACCCCAGTTCACGGCGGGGTTCGCTCCGTCCTCCTTCGTCTGCCGCCCGAATCTCCGCATGATGAAAACGGAGAATGGTTAATAAAAAGGACAGAGTGGCACCAACATAAGAGTTTATGTCGGCGGAAAACTGATGTCGGTTGAAGTCACTTACCATGGGCGGAAGATTGCTCCGGCTATGGGGTTCCTTGCCCCACTCCCATTCCGGTGTCATCTGCGTTCGGGCTATGGCCCTGATGCGCCTCCAGATCTGGGCCTTGTCCAGCTCGAAAGTGCTTGTCCGGGTCGGATCAAGCGGGCCACTTATGTGGCAGATCTTGTGGACTCGGCGCTGGAGGGGCGAAACCCGGTGACTGATGATTGTCGCTAGCAGGTCGTCGGCCGACATCCCTTCACCTTTGAGTTGTTCGACGACTTGGTGGATCTGGTTGACCTCCAGCACCTTGTCCTTCGGGTTGTACCCCCAGTTAAGTTGCGCAGTAGGGGGCCGATGACGAAGTTCGGAAGGTTGATCATATCAACCTTGGTCGTGTTCTTCACGTAGAAGAAAGACTGTTGCCATTTCCGGTAAGACTCCAGACCGTAGATTCGGGGAAAGATGGAGGTGCGCCGAGGTGTGACGGTGGCGGCCCCGCACTGAGTCATCTCTTTGGGTGTCTCCATGTCAGCAGGATTCGGGATGACCTGTTTCCGGAACTAAAAGTATTTGGAACACAGGTTTATGGTGGGCCAGAGGCCGAGATATCCCTCGGCGAATGAGACAAAGGCTGAGAGAGTGGTGATGGCGTTAGCCGGAAGATGATGAGGTTGGAGACCGAACTACACGAGGAAGCTGTTCATGAAGTTGCTGGCTGGGATACCAAATCCTTGCTCGAAGTGGGCCACAAACACTACATACTCTCCCTCCCAGAGATCCGGCACTGTCTCGGGACCCGTTAGCCGGCATTCCACCCCGGCCGTGATCCGCCGTGTCCGGGTCAGCCATTCTATCTCGGTGCGGGAGACGTCGGAGCCTTCCCAGGCGGCCCGGGTGGATCCCTCCACTACTCCCTCTTCGACCACCTCGACCACCTCGACCACCTCAAGGTTGGTGTTATCCAACATCTCGTTGAAAGTTGGCCGAGAGCTGCAAAGAGGACCACCGGCGGTGAGCAATGTTTACCGTGGCGGAAAGAAAGAGAGGAAAAGTAATATGGCGAAAAAAATGGCCGGCGGCGCACCACAACTACGGCGGCGCGCGAGGCGGCGCGGCGGTGAAGAAAAGGAAGAACAAGGAAGAACAAGGAGCAAGAGATCTAGATGCGAAATGTGCAAAGGAGAAGAAAGAAAGGAGAAGAGAAAAACTTACCGTCGCGTTCGGCGTCGGCGGGCGGCGGCGGGTTGGTGCCTACGTGAGCGGTGCTGGCATCCGGCCGTGCGACGGAGTGTGTGGATCCGTACGGCGACGCGGTGCTCTGTGCGCTGGTGTGCAGGAGGAAGAAAGAGGCAAAGAGAAAGAGATTGAATGCGGAGGGGGGGGGGAGATTTACCTCCTCCCGCCTATTTATCAACGCCGGGGGTAGATCATGGGCGCATGATTTTCTGCACATGATCTAAGCAACTGACGGAGATTAACCACCCCATGATATCTGCCACGATTCCCGCGAGGGTGTAACGGCCGCACGATCTGCCCCACGTTGGGCCACAGGGAGCCAGCGGATCGGTGCGGCGCACCTGATCGGGCAGGACCCGAGACGACGCGTGGGCTATGCAGTCAAAGCGTACACTTGAGTGCCTGCGCGGGCGCAGAGACAGAGGTGGCCGGCGTGACGCGTGTGGCACGCATGCCAGTGTCACGTCCATTCGTGCACGAAAACCGAAGCATCAAGCAGAGATGCTCTGCCACGTAAGGGAACCGATGACTCGGAGGAGCCAAGGGTTTCTTCCGTATGTCGGAGCAATATTGATATAAAGGCGGATATCAAGTTTGGATGCAATTTGCTTTCCGACATCCAAGTTTAGTCAGCATATGCTATGTCGGTGATCAGCTAAAAATGCTGGTTGTCGGGTAAACCTGCCGTGGCCCTTCATCCGAGGCTGCAGGACCGCGCCAGCTTCGGGGACTAATGTCGGGGGGCAACCCCTGGATAGGGTCAAGAGGACGAGATATGTGTAGATCCGGAGTTGACCGGGTCAATGATAACCGACATACCACACTGACCTACCCGGAGTCGACCGGGTCAAAGCTAACCGACATACCCGTTTGTCGGATCATACAAATTATATGTCGGATCCTCTCCTTTGTTCTTCTTATGTGCAGGGAAGACGAACCGATTTATGAAGTATCTGGCATGCCTATGCCGGATAAGACAAGATGAAGTTCTATCCCGGTGGACGGTCAAGGCTCACGTCTTGTCCATACAATCACGGGGCAGGCGTCCTGCCACTGGCACGATGGGACGCGCTGCCTAACCGTTGACTCGGAGGCCACGGTATGGGGAGTCAGGTCTCCATGCTGCTGACTGAAGCGGTACGGGGAGCAGTGCACCGGGAGTTGATAGATTAGACATGCCACGCAGGGGTGACGGAAGCAGTCAGAGGCCAGCCATGGCCACTGTGCTTGCTACGCCAGCACTTACGTCAGCCCTAACTTGTGCCCTGGGTTCCATTATATAAGGAGCACCAGGGGATCCTCTTACGGGGACGCTGGACGCATCAGACGATACTTTGCCTAACGCGACAACACTCTAGACCAGAGCCCACGGAGAGCCACTGAGCCACCGTGAGACTCGGTAGAGAGCCCTGAGTTCATAGCTTTGCATATACAGCTCAAGGAGCATCTTGTAGCTCAAGTGTGATCAACCATAGAAACAGACAAGCAGGAGTAGGGATTTTATCTCCTCACGAGAGCCCTGAACCTGGGTAAAACCGTGTGTGTTCATCTTTCCGTGTGCGTGTTCATACGCGCTATCCCTCCCCGGTACCTCCAGCGTCCATCGGCCCCATCTTTAGCCTATCTATGGCATCTGTCCGTGCACCACCACGACAGTGGGTGGAAGCGATGCCAGTTCCACGTCAGACGGCTCAGGCCGCCATCAAGTTCATTGAAGGAATCATCTACCGGTTTGGAGTACCGAAAAGAATCATCACCGACAACGACACTCAGTTCACAAGCAAAGCCTTCCTCAACTTCTGCGAAGAAATGGGCATCAAGGTGTGTTTTGCCTCGGTGTCCTACCCAAGATGCAACGGGCAAGTAGAGCGAGCAAATGCAGAAGTTCTCAAGGGATTGAAGACCAAAGCCTTTGACAAGATGGAGAACAAGGGAAAAAACTGGATTAATCACCTGCCAAGCGTACTGTGGTCACTCAGGACAACACCAAGCAGAGCCACAAGAGAGACACCTTTCTTCCTCGTCTACGGAGCTGAAGCTGTTCTACCATCAGAGCTCAAGTACGGATCACCCCGGGTGCTCGCATACGATGAGAACACGCAAGAAGAGCGGAGGATCGATGACATAAACCTGCTGGAAGAGTGTAACGCCCCGACCCCGGAATTATACAGAGAGGCTATGAATCCGACACAACCATCAATGTATAAGACAAAGATCGAGACTTGTGGAACAGAACTGGCACAAAGCATGACTCTACGACTCCAAAGTATAGCAACTCATATAACGAGAAGAATACAAATATTACAAGCAAAAGGATCACAGATCCAACAATTCAACAAGCGGAAGCGGGTAGTGTTGTCTAACAACAAGAAGCAAAATATGGCCTAAGAGGCCTACAATAAAATATCTCCCAGCCAACTTGTTCCACGTCCCCAAGCTGCCACCTGGGAACCCCAGACTAGGAGTCGACGTCAACGAAGAACCCACCTAGTTGCTCGGTGTCGTCCTCCTCTGAAATACAAAATCATAGAGGCAGCAAAGAGAGACTGAGTACGATGTACTCGCAAGTTTAGTAGGGCGATATAGGCCCAATGACTGACGGAGGCTCTAAAGCTTTATATGTGTTTCTTTTGCATAAAGCTAAGTTTCATAAACAGAAATATAATTGACACATGGCATTCGTCTACTCAGAATACTTTTCAAAAAGGGGTAAGAGAGTAACATTTGTCATCATTGGTTCTCAGCGAACCCTTTTATAACCAACCACACTCATATCCACCAAGGCACCCCCTCGAATCACCCTCGAGGAAGTGAACCTTTAACACACGTGATTATGCAACCTTTAGCTGCCATATCAATTAGGTTAAGATTCTCTATGATCTTATCGTCTATTCCCAAGTTGTCCATAACCGTGGACACGGCTTTTCGAAAAGATTAACCCTGCAGGGGTTTACTATTTTACCCATTGGTACCGTCCGGCTCACCTAGTTGGCCCTCTTCCGGGGAAGGCCGGCAAGCAGGCGCGGTTAAACCTTTACCTCGCGTGAGACTATCCAAGAGTCATCTGTGGCCACAGGGCAAGTTTACCCAGCCTCAGCCCCTGCCCCATCGCCACGTCCTAAACACAAATCCTCATCAACATCATCTTTCCACTCACACGCAAATGGAAAACCGAACTAGAGGACCCTTGGATATGCCCGCACAAGTTATTCAGTTAGTAAGGCGCCCATACACCCACCAATGGCAGCACGCTCATCTTGGTTCAAGAGGTAAAGAACTCGCACCTAGGGGCTAGAGTGAGGCAACACACCATCCCCGATGGCAACTCACCCAAGCCGTCTTAGCATTTTAATTAAGCATCACATTTATCCACCATGCCCGAATCATTCCATCATCATCAACAATTACGGAATTAATAACGGACATAAGCATTTATTTAAGCATGGCTAAGCATAGCTAAGCATATGAATACAACCATTTTATCTTTGTCTCGGCCAACACTTCAACCCTAGGTTTCATAGGTAGGGATACATGTGATTGGCTCGGGGAAGAACATGCATTCATAGGATATTCTAATATTTACCAAAAGAGACATTTGAACCGTATGCAATATTATGGTGGATAAAATAATTTGATAAAAACATAGGATGCTAGATGCCAAGAAGGTTAGGTTATCTCTTGCCTTGCTGCCCGGTCGTGAAGTACTGCTCGTCGGGGTAGTTAGAGAGACCCTCGACTCCGGAATCTATCGATACCCAAAAGAAATACAAAGCACACATAAATCACACAAACTCAAAATGCAATGCTCAATCACATGATGACATGTCCAATTGATGCAACCATATTATTATATAAATTAAAAACAAATTTAAATGAGGAGCCAAATAAGTAGTGCAATTATTTGGATACGACCCCATATTTATCTTAATGACCGCATTCTTCATAAATTATTAAATTATTAGCGAAGTGGCTCAAAATGCATGAACATGACATGAAATGGTTAGGATTTGTTCTTCTGATCGTTTAGGTAATTTATTTGTAATTTTTGGAGTACCGATGAATAAATAGCAATTAATTTAATAAATGAATTTAAATCATTTAACCAAGTTATGAATAACATCAATTAAATGTTTGTGATCATGACATGATAGTAGCATGGTTGAATAGCATTTGACATGACGATCACTTTGATATTTTATTCATACTTTTTGGACAATTATTTAAGAAGTTATGGATTTTCCTAATTTGGGATTATTTAACCCATTTTAGGAATTCTTAAATAAACAGCAAAATATGATTTCAAATAAACGTTTCAATGTGTCCATTGGTTAGAGTTTGCCTTGCTGATCACGTCGGTATTTTATTTGTTGAAATTGGACCAATATTCAAAAAGTTATGAATTATTTAGAATCCAAAATATTTTCCAAAAACACAGAATTTACTGTGCAGGCCGGCCCGTAAGTCGGCCCAGGCCGGTTTGTAGGCCGGGGAGGTGCCAGAAGAGGCCGGCCTCAGAGCCGGCCCAAACCGGGCGTTAGGCCGGGCCACTGCCCGAACAGGCCGGCCTCGTGGCCGGCCCAGGCCGGGGTGAGGGTCGGGCACCCCTCGGAAGCAACCGGCCTGCTGGCCGGTTCTGGCAGACGCCTAGGCCGGGGCAGAGTGACCGCGCCGGGCGTGCGTGCGGCAAAGGTGCTCGACAGTGGACGGCGGCCGACGGCGACCAGGATGGAGCGGCGCCCAGTGGTTGCGCGAGTGCGACAAAAACGTGCGGTTGCGGGGCCGATGCGGTGCGTGTGCTTGCGGGAGCAGGGAAAGGACCGGACGTCGTGCGCGTGCTCGGCAGAGCAAGGCCGCGGCGAACGGCCGGTAGCCTCCGCACGGAAACGGAGATGCAGAGGGGGAGGAGGCGAGTAAGGATGTCCAACAGGACGACGAACTCACCACGGACACGTAGGGCTGCTCGTCGGAGGCAGGGGAGGCCTGAGGCGGAGGCAATTGTGCCGATCGGCCGCCGGACCAGGAGGAAGACGACGGCGACGACGGCTCGATTCAGGGCTCCCTAGCCCGATTCCTATGGCGGGGAGGCCTGGCTCGGCGAGGCGGAGCTGATGACAATGACGCCTTGCCTCGGGGTGGCCGGTGCCGACGGCGAGGCGCGAGGAAACGGCGGCGGAAAGGCGTCGGTTTCGGGAGCTCGCTACGGTCGATCTCGATCCGGAAAAATCGGGGAGCTAGGGAGGGGAAAGGAGAGAGGGGGCAGGTGCGCGTCGACGTGGTCCACTTGACCTCCAGGAGGGCGAGGGAAGCGACGGCCGCTTGCGCGGCATGGCGCCAGTGCCATGGCGCACAGTGAGAGGAAGGGAAGAGAAGGAGAGGCTGACGGTGGTGGCCCAACGTCAGATTTTTATTATTTTTGCAAAAATTCTTTTTAGTTCAACAACTTCAGGGATTTAAAACAGGAACTAAAACATGTTTATAAAATCTGGGAAAAATCACATAGGCTCCATTCAAGCTTTTACACTTCCACAAAAATTGGTGAGGCCAAATAAATTGTTTTGACCAACCTTTGTTCAAAGGGGTTTAGATTTAGTTATTTTTGATAAAAGCAAAAAGCCCCTAGTTGGAGCAATTAACCATTTCCAAAAATAGTGCAAATATTTATGGAGGCTCATATTATAATAGTGAAACACCCCATATTTTTATTTGGATATTTTGGGGAAGTTTAACTTGGTTCCAACATTATAAATTGAATTGAACCAAATTGAAAATCTTAACTTCATTTCTCATTTAACCAAATTTAGAAGTTGAGAAATGGTTTTCAAAGAGCAAGCTTGGAACTTCCTATAACATTTGGAAGTCCAAGGATGAGTGGGTTTGCTAAGTTGAGCCTTACATTTGGTTGGTGGTTTTGGGAAGAGTTGGCTCCCCATTACAATTGATTTCCAAAACAATGTGCATTTGGTAGAAATGACAAGTTTCACATGCATGCCATGATGCAAAAGATGCAAAGGAAAAGTGGAAAAATTCTTCGTATTTTTCATAACCAAGTTGGGGCTGTTACAATTCTACCCCCCTTACAGGAATCTCGCCCCGAGATTCTAGAGTAGAAGTAGGGACGAAGGAAACATGACAACACACATTTTCCACGGTCTTCTCGATCTCACGAAGATCTTCCTTGGTGCACAACTTGGGGCTAGAAAGCTTGACGCGTCAATGGGGCAGAAAGAACAGAAGGTAGCTTACGGTGACGGATAAAAGTGCCTTTGCCCACAACCATAAGCCATTGGGGGAAACTAGGAACGACTTGACCAAACAAAGGTCGAGCCGAGGGTAGGACAACCGATCACTCTGTTCAGGATATTGGTCCAAGACCAAGACAATACTTCACACACTCCGAGGCGTAAACCATAGAAACTTGAAACACCGTGAGGAGACATGACACCTTCTTTTGGACTCCATGCTTTTGACCTACCAGACGCTTCCACAAGGGTAAAAGCTTGGCCCTAACGATACTGAAGGATTTCTACAATGTCAGTGTGATTGGACAAAACTTTGGGTTCACCGGAAGGAAGAAGACATAGCATTGACCCACATTTAGATTTAGAGGTAAAACCTGATATAGGACTATTGCCACGAGATAGATGGAGTAGGACGATTGACCGATAGATATTTGCAACTCCGTAGCGAGGTTCTCCTTGAGATTCTAGATATCGCACTCCGGCTTCGGATATAGCCTTCATTCAATCCTCAAGCGAAGGTCGTACTTGAAGGTAGATAAAATACCTTAGGGGAGAACTCCTAGGTTAGGTTACACATGATCCTCATGGACAGCGGTCGATTTGAAAGAGATAGGAGGTTTAGTCAAAAGACCTTCCGGTGAGGTGCGTGAACCACAACACCGGACTTGTCGGTTTACTAGTAGGCTTGAGGTCATGCTCTTAATAGACTCCAAGCACCCCTTTTGCTTGAGATTCAGAGTTGGTTAGGCTTGAGGGTAACTCAGACTTGGCATGCCCGAGGGAGGAGTTTGCTAAAGTTAGCCGACAGGTAGGATAACTAGATTCTCAGATAAGGGCTACATGGCCAAGCTCCAGAACACGAGGTAGATTGGGAGTTCCATTGGGTCACGATCACGAAGAGGAATTTGATCCAGCATGAACTCCAAACAAGGAGCCCAACTGATTTATGATTGGGAAGCACCGGTAGATGATAAGGTTTTGCCAAATTCTTCTTATTTAGGAACGACCCGGTCAGGGTTTGGGGTGCACACATGGCTTAGTCAGAGAACGGGAGGTACCAACCTACCAGCTCACTAATGCACGTATGCATAACCAACTTGTGATTTAACCCGAGGAGACAAAGCAAACTTCACTCGGATCCATAGCGACAAAAGTCACTGCTTGCGAGAGAAAGCTTGCATTTCAAGTAAAAGATGTGGTCTTAAGAGTTTCGACATGAATCTAACTCGTTGACCGAAGGTGCGCACCTGAACGGAGGGACTTGGCAACACAGACAGCTCAGCTCGATGATTGGATTACCAGTCAGGCTAAGAGTGCCACCAAAGTCTTTGGATTTCAGAACAATATCAATTGCTAAGAATATCCAATTACCACAACGATATGCATCCTCAACACTCTCGAGCCCGAAAAGATCGGAGGTAGATGGATACGGAAGGGTAGGAGCATCACTTCATCAAGTACGTCATGAGACTAAGCACGACCTCTTGATATAAAAGAGAGTGACACTCCAAGGTGGAACGGAACAAAAGCTAGAAGGACTTTTACTCCGCGAATTACAATCCTTTGACCTGGTCCGGGGAATGGACCCGGTACCGGAGGTTGTTTCTCCTGACATCCCGAAGTGGAATGCCTTGACGAAGAACAAGAATAGCATGCATCAGAACACCCCAATGCAAGATAAACTTGATTGTCAACAGACTGATGGACGTCGGACAACAGATTTAGGGCAAAGGCCGGTTAACAACAATTCCAGGATATTGTAGAAGCCCGTGTTAGCACTCTTCAGACAACTAGTGCCGAAAGGGTTTCAGGAACGGGTGTTACCGGAGGGATCACAATTATTGATGGAAAACTCGCTAAGAGCAATCCCGTCATGATTCAGATGATTCCATAACAGAGAGCCTAGGTAAGCTAGTGACGACGAAGAGCATTGTCGAGGAAACCAATTACGGCTGCAACCTCGAGTTTTGAAGACCAACTTCAATTTTTGCCAACCTGATGTAGGGTTCGACCTTTAACACCAGGATTCAATGGGAAAGATCTTGGGTTAAAGATCAGCTTCATGCACTGGGACCCACAATAGCATAATGCTCACAAGGGTGCCAACCCTCATGAATCATTACACCTGAGCCCTAGCACAATCCGGGAACTTCGGTTCAAGATCTTGGCTAAAGCGAAGGAATTTTCTTAAAGATCCGCAACACTTCCTTTCTTCGGTTTCAGAAATGTCAGACGAGCAAAGTTGACCACCAACTAAAGATAGAACCCAACCCCGTGATCCTAAAGATTTAGAATTTGCCAACGATCAGAAACACCGTTAAATCAAATAGAGGTAAGATGGCACCGAGATCAGAGTGAATTGGGTAAGGAGTAAAAAGAATCCTAGGAGGGTTTTCACAACTCATTTTTAGGTTAAAAATAATTTTCACGAACTAGACTCGACATCGACCAATCGAAAGGGTTTCCTACAGGCAGTCCTGCTCTGATACCAACTTGTAACGCCCCGACCCCGGAATTATACAGAGAGGCTATGAATCCGACACAGCCATCAATGTATAAGACAAAGATCGAGACTTGTGGAACAGAACTGGCACAAAGCATGACTCTACGACTCCAAAGTATAGCAACTCATATAACGAGAAGAATACAAATATTACAAGCAAAAGGATCACAGATCCAACAATTCAACAAGCGGAAGCGGGTAGTGTTGTCTAACAACAAGAAGCAAAATATGGCCTAAGAGGCCTACAATAAAATATCTCCCAGCCAGCTTGTTCCACGGCTCCAAGCTGCCACCTGGGAACCCCAGACTAGTAGTCGACGTCAACGAAGAACCCACCTAGTTGCTCGGTGTCGTCCTCCTCTGAAATACAAAATCATAGAGGCAGCAAAGAGAGACTGAGTACGATGTACTCGCAAGTTTAGTAGGGCGATATAGGCCCAATGACTGACGGAGGCTCTAAAGCTTTATATGTGTTTCTTTTGCATAAAGCTAAGTTTCATAAACAGAAATATAATTGACACATGGCATTCGTCTACTCAGAATACTTTTCAAAAAGGGGTAAGAGAGTAACATTTGTCATCATTGGTTCTCAGCGAACCCTTTTATAACCAACCACACTCATATCCACCAAGGCACCCCCTCGAATCACCCTCGAGGAAGTGAACCTTTAACACACGTGATTATGCAACCTTTAGCTGCCATATCAATTAGGTTAAGATTCTCTATGATCTTATCGTCTATTCCCAAGTTGTCCATAACCGTGGACACGGCTTTTCGAAAAGATTAACCCTGCAGGGGTGTACTATTTACCCATTGGTACCGTCCGGCTCACCTAGTTGGCCCTCTTCCGGGGAAGGCCGGCAAGCAGGCGCGGTTAAACCTTTACCTCGCGTGAGACTATCCAAGAGTCATCTGTGGCCACAGGGCAAGTTTACCCAGCCTCAGCCCCTGCCCCATCGCCACGTCCTAAACACAAATCCTCATCAACATCATCTTTCCACTCACACGCAAATGGAAAACCGAACTAGAGGACCCTTGGATACGCCCGCACAAGTTATTCAGTTAGTAAGGCGCCCATACACCCACCAATGGCAGCACGCTCATCTTGGTTCAAGAGGTAAAGAACTCGCACCTAGGGGCTAGAGTGAGGCAACACACCATCCCCGATGGCAACTCACCCAAGCCGTCTTAGCATTTTAATTAAGCATCACATTTATCCACCATGCCCGAATCATTCCATCATCATCAACAATTACGGAATTAATAACGGACATAAGCATTTATTTAAGCATGGCTAAGCATAGCTAAGCATATGAATACAACCATTTTATCTTTGTCTCGGCCAACACTTCAACCCTAGGTTTCATAGGTAGGGATACATGTGATTGGCTCGGGGAAGAACATGCATTCATAGGATATTCTAATATTTACCAAAAGAGACATTTGAACCGTATGCAATATTATGGTGGATAAAATAATTTGATAAAAACATAGGATGCTAGATGCCAAGAAGGTTAGGTTATCTCTTGCCTTGCTGCCCGGTCGTGAAGTACTGCTCGTCGGGGTAGTTAGAGAGACCCTCGACTCCGGAATCTATCGATACCCAAAAGAAATACAAAGCACACATAAATCACACAAACTCAAAATGCAATGCTCAATCACATGATGACATGTCCAATTGATGCAACCATATTATTATATAAATTAAAACAAATTTAAATGAGGAGCCAAATAAGTAGTGCAATTATTTGGATACGACCCCATATTTATCTTAATGACCGCATTCTTCATAAATTATTAAATTATTAGCGAAGTGGCTCAAAATGCATGAACATGACATGAAATGGTTAGGATTTGTTCTTCTGATCGTTTCGGTAATTTATTTGTAATTTTTGGAGTACCGATGAATAAATAGCAATTAATTTAATAAATGAATTTAAATCATTTAACCAAGTTATGAATAACATCAATTAAATGTTTGTGATCATGACATGATAGTAGCATGGTTGAATAGCATTTGACATGACGATCACTTTGATATTTTATTCATACTTTTTGGACAATTATTTAAGAAGTTATGGATTTTCCTAATTTGGGATTATTTAACCCATTTTAGGAATTCTTAAATAAACAGCAAAATATGATTTCAAATAAACATTTCAATGTGTCCATTGGTTAGAGTTTGCCTTGCTGATCACGTCGGTATTTTATTTGTTGAAATTGGACCAATATTCGAAAAGTTATGAATTATTTAGAATCCAAAATATTTTCCAAAAACACAGAATTTACTGTGCAGGCCGGCCCGTAAGTCGGCCCAGGCCGGTTTGTAGGCCGGGGAGGTGCCAGAAGAGGCCGGCCTCAGAGCCGGCCCAAACCGGGCGTTAGGCCGGGCCACTGCCCGAACAGGCCGGCCTCGTGGCCGGCCCAGGCCGGGGTGAGGGCCGGGCACCCCTCGGAAGCAACCGGCCTGCTGGCCGGTTCTGGCCGACGCCTAGGCCGGGGCAGAGTGACCGCGCCGGGCGCGCGTGCGGCAAAGGTGCTCGATAGTGGCCGGCGGCGACCAGGATGGAGCGGCGCCCCGTGGTTGCGCGAGTGCGACAAAAACGTGCGGTTGCGGGGCCGATGCGGTGCGTGTGCTTGCGGGAGCAGGGAAAGGACCGGACGTCGTGCGCGTGCTCGGCAGAGCAAGGCCGCGGCGAACGGCCGGCGGCCTCCGCATGGAAACGGAGATGCAGAGGGGGAGGAGGCGAGTAAGGATGTCCAACAGGACGGCGAACTCACCACGGACACGTAGGGCTGCTCGTCGGAGGCAGGGGAGGCCTGAGGCGGAGGCAATCGTGCCGGTCGGCCGCCGGACCAGGAGGAAGACGACGGCGACGACGGCTCGATTCAGGGCTCCCTAGCCCGATTCCTATGGCGGGGAGGCGTGGCTCGGCGAGGCGGAGCTGATGACAACGACGCCTTGCCTCGGGGTGGCCGGTGCCGACGGCGAGGCGCGAGGAAACGGCGGCGGAAAGGCGTCGGTTTCGGGAGCTCGCTACGGTCGATCTCGATCCGGAAAAATCGGGGAGCTAGGGAGGGGAAAGGAGAGAGGGGGCAGGTGCGCATCGACGTGGTCCACTTGACCTCCAGGAGGGCGAGGGAAGCGAAGGCCGCTTGCGCGGCATGGCGCCAGTGCCATGGCGCACAGTGAGAGGAAGGGAAGAGAAGGAGAGGCTGACGGGGGTGGCCCAACGTCAGATTTTTATTATTTTTGCAAAAATTCTTTTTAGTTCAGCAACTTCAGGGATTTAAAACAGGAACTAAAACATGTTTATAGAATCTGGGAAAAATCACATAGGCTCCATTCAAGCTTTTACACTTGCACAAAAATTGGTGAGGCCAAATAAATTGTTTTGACCAACCTTTGTTCAAAGGGGTTTAGATTTAGTTATTTTTGATAAAAGCAAAAAGCCCCTAGTTGGAGCAATTAACCATTTCCAAAAATAGTGCAAATATTTATGGAGGCTCATATTATAATAGTGAAACACCCCATATTTTTATTTGGATATTTTGGGGAAGTTTAACTTGGTTCCAACATTATAAATTGAATTGAACCAAATTGAAAATCTTAACTTCATTTCTCATTTAACCAAATTTAGAAGTTGAGAAATGGTTTTCAAAGAGCAAGCTTGGAACTTCCTATAACATTTGGAAGTCCAAGGATGAGTGGGTTTGCTAAGTTGAGCCTTACATTTGGTTGGTGGTTTTGGGAAGAGTTGGCTCCCCATTACAATTGATTTCCAAAACAATGTGCATTTGGTAGAAATGACAAGTTTCACATGCATGCCATGATGCAAAAGATGCAAAGGAAAAGTGGAAAAATTCTTCGTATTTTTCATAACCAAGTTGGGGCTGTTACAAAGAGAGAAGGTGCCGGGCCTCCTTACGGTCAGCTCGGTACCAACAAGGACTCCGCCGATACCACAGTCTTCATGTTCGCTCGCGGGAGCTGCAACCCGGGGACATGGTACTCCGCAAGAGGCAAAACATGGAAGGCCTGAACAAAATATCATCAAAGTGGGAAGGACCCTTCCGGGTGACACATACCCTGAAACCCGGAACGGTGTACCTTGAGGACGAGCAAGGCCGGCCGGAAGGCAACACCTGGAACATCGAGAATCTTCGGAAATTCTATCCCTGATTACGAACATGAATCGCAAATGTCGGATCCGTTAAAGCATGCCTGAGGGGCTAGTGTTCTGTAATAGGGTGTAAGAATCGTCGCCAGGAGAATAAAAGATAAGTTATTTCAATTCCCGTGAGCCTCAATCCTTCCATGGAAGCATGTTATCCTTAGCAACCCATAAGCAGGGGGCTGGTATGTGCCGGTGGCAGATGGGTAGAACCGCCGCGAGTGGCCTCGCAGGCTAGGCACCGCCGCCCGATCATGCCGTGCTGCCGCGGAAAGGGGAATCGGGCAGTGCTGTGGTGAAACGCACCTCACCACAGAAATGTACTACCAACTGTGCTTGCGGTTTGCTTCGGATAACACGCTAGCATGATAGGAAAGAGGGTCCATTCTTTTCCTACTGAAAGTTTGCTGTGTGTAGCACCTTCCCGGGGCAGGATTGGGCGGCGGGGCACGAAAAAAGGAGTTCGACACCCGGGAAGGACTGGATGGGCTGGAGACGCGATAGGAAAACAGCTAAGTTCTTGCATCAGCATCCTGCATTTAGGCATAACATCTCGCTCGGAGTCAATATACCATCGACCTGCGCATGCTTGACGGTTGATGAGAGCCTTTGCGGGGGTATGCGACCACCCCGGTGAACGGTCCGTTTCCCTCTGGCCTAGTACCCGTGGACAGTGGCGAAGGACTCCCGGAAGGTATAGTCCGACTTAGGGGGTACATCTATTATGCAGAGGTAGAGTGCCTTGCACCTAAGCGGCCTCCTCTGAAAACCAGACGGCGCGTTAGTGCAAAGGAAGATTTGGGAAATGACCTCGGGAGTTGAGTCTAGGGTTGCATACATCCGAATTTACATTCTAAATTACATTCTTGAATATACATTCGGTTGTGCAACTACTAGACCCTGTGCTGCTAAGGCCAGCTTGGAGTTAGCGCTCCTTGCTGTGCGCCCTTACCTTGTTCACGCCCAATGGGGGACCTCCAATTCCTGGGGACGCCTGGGAGGAGAGGGAGAACCCGGAAGGATTTTTCAGGCGTCTTCTAGCTGTTTGGTGCGTCCGGGCGCCAGGCAGTGGAGCAGGGAGACCACCTCGGCCGCCACCTCGCTCATGGCATTGTCGTCCGCCTGCGACAGGGGACAAGTTCGGTCAGGATCTAGACCAGGCCCAAGAGGAGCGAGGGGCCGAGAAAACGCAAAACTGACCTGTTCGATGGCGTCGAACTCCTCCCAGAGCTGGGATGCCCCCGAGATCCCCGCGGTCTTCCCCTTCAAGGCCGCCAGAAGCTGAGCCCTGCGGAGCGCACGCACCCGAGCCTCCTCCTCCTGGGCTGCGGGACAAGAGATCGTCGCCAAGCGTGAAACACCCATAGTGAGGGCCAGGCGCGACATCACCTCGTCTTCTTCTCTAGCGGCACGGGCCCCAGTTCCCCTGGGAGCCTCCGCCGCACCCCGGTGCACGGACGCCGCCATCGACATCCCTGAGAAGCACATCCCTACCTCCCCCGACATGGCCTTGTGGTTTGTAAAGGGGCAGGGAGGGCAAGAAGCAAGAGGGAGCAAGACTAAGGGTGGCCAAGGAGCTGGGGGCTAGAGAGCATTTTATAGGCCCTCTGTTCCCCACTGGCCCCTATGACGGTTCAGCTAGCGCCGCAATCAAGAGCGAGTTTTGCAGAAAACCGTTCTCGATCGCATCTATTTAGCTTGAAGGCCAAGCGATAGCAAGAGTACGAGTTTTTCGTCATCCAAAAGTCTACAATCGAGCCTACTTTTTACAAAGAAAGGTTGGCTCCTACGCAAGCAAGGAGCATCCCCGCACCACGGAAGGCGCTACTTCCAGAAGTACGTCGACGAGGCCGCCAAGAAGGAGGTCAAGAACATCTTCGGGGGGCGCTGCCGCGGTGTCGCCCCCGCATCTTCAGGGAAGCGGGCTCCTCTCGGCCTTGATGCTAAGGGAGTCCTCTTCATCTTCATCCTCATCCTCCTCGCCGTAGTTGCTGCTACGACCGCTGCTGTCGCTCTCCACACAGCAATCCTCGCGTCCTCCATCGGCACGAAAGATCTTCACAGAGAGCGTCTCATCCCCGTCGTACTCGAACGACAGGTACTGCCCCCGGGTAAGGTGACGGGAGCACGCGAACGCTTTCCATCCCTTCCCCAGGAGCATGGAGCCGTCGACGGTGTACTCCGCTTCAACCCAGGAGGGGCCGTTGGGACAGCCCTCGACCTGCAACCAGTAACCGGTGGGCCGGTCGTCGTCCGTGTCCAACGCCGCCATGAAGGAGTCCAGCAGATGAAGCCGGCTGCGCAGTCTTCTGTCTAGATCCATGACGAACTCAAACGGAGGGAAGCCGGTGTGGGTCGTCCTCCACGAGGGAGGGCTCGGCGAACCTCCCGCTCCGCGACCTCCACGACCTCGGCTTCCACGACCGCAGCCGCCGCAGCGACCGCGCCTCGCTCGGCCTCGGGGAGCAACTCTTCCGCGACTACCGGACGCCACTTCTGCCCCCTCCAAGGACGAGCGCAAGCGACCAGCTCCTCTCTTAGCCCCCGCCATCGACGCGCTCACCTCTGAGGAAGAGTGTGGTTGAGGAAGGAGTGAAGACGAATGAAGATCCTGAGGGGTGTCCTGGCCTTTAAGAAGGCTCGGATACGCCTTCAGTGGCCGTCGCCTCGCTTTCTCCGTTCCCAAGAATCGAGGAGGATGGCGCAATTACTCCACCGGATGGATAACTTCAAGACCTCGCCCCCTGGCGGGTGTGACAAGCCGTTCAAGACCTGACGCCGGGGACCCACTTTGACTCTTTTTTGGTCATAGCCCCGGCGGCAGAAGGACGTGGCCGTCGGGACTACGCCTGGGGGCTACTGTCGCAACAGTGGAACATGGGGTTCCCCTGATGCGGTCAAAGTGGGTCCATCGCTCATGGGCCCACCAAGGAGGCACTCAAGGCCAAGGCACAAGACTGGCAGATGGGCCCCCCCATCTGCCCCACGGCGTCCCAACGCGCGCGACATCGACAACCAAGGCAAAGGACCCGGGGACCCTCCAGGGCCCCCTCGACCCGGAAGCAGGCAGGGAGGTCCCGGAACCCCGACGCCCGGCAGGAGGCCAGGCTCACCCCCGATAACCAACCTCCAGTGCGCAAAGAGGATAAGCTTGCCATCCCTGGCTGGAGGCTCCTAGAAGACTTGGGCGCCAAGAAGATGGAGGCGCCAAAGGGGGGCAGAGGCGGAAAAGATGTCAGCCTCTGTCCGCCCTCCCTGGAAAAGGTGGGCGACCTCACCTACCCCCTCTGAGAAGAATACTTGGACGAGAGGAGGCCACGTCGCCTCCTAAGGAGAACCCGGAGGGGTTTTCCCACCAAAACCCCTCCGGCCCCAAAGGTGCACCTGTGGTATCCCCTTAGCCTATAAAAGGAGGACCAAGACACCAAAGGGGAGGAGGGGATTTCCAGAGAGTCGGAGGCTAGGCTAGATAGTGCACAAGACGAAGAGTAGCTTAGGCGAGAGGTGATCTCCTCCGGGCCAGGATCTGCTTGTCTTCAACCTCTAGCCAACACCTCCTGGGTTCTCACCCGCGACCACCATTGTAAAGCTACACCATGATACACCTCTCAATCCACACATGCAGGAGTAGGGCTGTTAGCCTCCGGGCGGCCCGAACCTGGGTAAACCCCTTGTGTCTCTATGATGCTTGCTAGTACGTAGATCTCGAATGTAGACGAAGCCCCCGGGCGGAACACGTTCCTCAGCCTCCTTCACGCCCCACACCGAACCTAAAAAGGGGGTATCCTTTACTCCCGGTGTTCGTGATCCAAGACACGACAAACAATGAAGCCGAATATGAAGCTCTTCTATTCGGGTTAGAAATTTTAAAAGATGCAGGGGTAACTCATGTCGAGGCATATGGCGATTCGCTGCTTATTGTCCAGCAAGTGGCCAAGATCTTCCAATGCAATAGTGGATCACTCAACGCATATCTCGACAGGTGCCTGGATGTCATATCAACTTTGGATCAGTTCTCTATATCTCATGTTTCCAGGCAGGACAACTGGCTCGCAAACGAATTGGCACAGCAGGCATCCGGTTATCATGTTAGTAGAGGAATATTCTTCACAGCAGAAAGGCCGATGCTAGCTGTCGTCAATGACTCGGAAGCTAGAGGAAAGGTCGAGTCATCTAACTCGGGAGATGGAAGGAAAGCCGAGTTATCTAATTCGGCTCCAGAAGAACTTGGCGAGACTTGGTCAGTTGATTGGAGGACACCCATTATTCATTATCTGAAGAATCCGAGTCAGAAAACTGAGAGGGCTATTCGGCGGCTTGCTTTCAAATATACTCTGATGAATGATCATTTATATCGCCGAACAGCTGATGGTCTTCTTCTTAAGTGCTTGGATGAAGATCAATCTCGGGTTGCCATGGGAGAGGTTCATGATGGGTTATGCGGGACACATCAGTCGGCTCACAATATGAAGTGGATGCTTAGACGAGCCGGATTCTATTGGCCGACGATGATCAATGACTGCTTTCGGCACTACAAGGGATGCGAAGCGTGCCAGAAATTCGGAGATATTTAGTTAGTACTGGCTTCACTTCTTAACCCGGTAATAAAGCCGTGGCCTTTTCGAGGATGGGCATTGGATTTCATTGGCATGATTAACCCGGCTTCATCCAAAGGGCATCGGTTCGTGCTGGTTGCTACTGATTATTTCACCAAGTGGTCCAAAGCAGTACCCCTCCGGAATATGACCCATAAAGAGGTAATTCAATTTATTACAGAGCATATTATTCACAGATTCGGTATTCCGCAAACTCTCACTACAGATCAAGGTACTTCCTTCATGGCCAAGGAGGTGAAACAGTTTGCCGAATCACTCGGGATCAAGATGCTCAGTTCATCTCCATATTATGCTCAAGCCAATGGACAAGCCGAGTCAAGTAAAAAAATTCTGATCAAATTGATTAACAAGAAAGTACAGGACTACCCGAGAAGGTGGCATGAGGTACTGTCCGAGGCATTGTGGGCTCACCGGATCTCAAGGCATGGTGCAACCAAGGTAACTCCTTTCGAGTTAGTTTATGGACAAGAAGCCGTTTTACCGATAGAAGTAAATCTAGCTGCTTTGAGCTTTGCTAAGCAAAACGATTTGTCGGCTGAGGATTGTCATAATTTGATGATGGACAACATCGACGAAGTAGCCAACAAACGTATCAAGGCACTGAAGGACATCGAGATGGAGAAGTTGCGGGTAGCAAGAGCTTACAACAAGAGAGTTCGGATCAAGGACTTTCAACTCGGTGATTTGGTCTGGAAAGTTATATTGCCAATCGGTTCAAAAAGCCGAAAATTCGGTAAAAGGTCACCGAGTTCGGAAGGGCCGTTCCGAGTCATAAGGATTGTACCCGGCAACTCGTATCTGGTGGAGACATTGGAGGGTAGCTTGTTGCCTCAAGCTATCAATGGGAAGTACTAGAAGAAATTCCACCCTAGCGTGTGGCAAACTGCGTAAGCCGCACATATGGCCGATGAGCTTAAGCGTCACCCTTAGACAAATCTTCTACATCGAGTGTTTTCTAGTACGCGAGCTTTACTAGAAAACAGGGGGGCATGTGTTATCACCTATTTTTGGCAGGTCCCGGATCAAGCTTACTCGGAGGCGATGGCGACTCGGTGTGATCTAGCAGGAGACAACCCGACGGGAGTTAACTCGGTTTTATCAGAAACCGGGTCATAAGTCCAAGATCACTCAGAAGGAAATAGGCGACTCGAGAGGCTCGGAATGACGACCCGGCAGGAATATCCCGGTTTGGCCAGAACTCAGCTTGGTCAAGACCCGGTGCAGTTTCGACTCGGAACATCCTGAAAATTCCAGAAGATGCCAGAGAAGCCAAACGCGAGGTGATCTTGCAAAGCCTAAAACGGAAGTCGGTGGCCTTAGAAGGAGTTCAAGAACAATCCGGAGGGCAAGTTTCCAATGAGAACCGGAGACAGCGCTTGCAGTTTGAATTCAACACGACGCCGGCCGGAAACTTGCCTAGTTTAGAAATAGGAACCGACCTATGCTATGAGTTGTAATCCGTGTAGAAGTACAATTGCTTGTAACGGAAAGTCCAACTTCCCCACTATATATATGTAGGGGGTGACGGCCGATTGAAGCTAAGCAAACAATCGGCAATCAATACAAACCTCTACTTTTTACCCTCAAACCCTTGTTTCTGCTTCCGTTGTTCAGCGACTTCGCTAGATTTCGACGAATATTGACAACCGAGTTGAGATCGGTCCAATCTGGCTTAACTCAGCCAATCGTCGCCGGCATCCTCCGACGGGATCCCTCCCGAGGATCTGGGGCGTCTGGTTCTAAAAGAACCGAGTCACTGTTGTGCGTATCGCACTGTGATTCGGTCTCTCGTGGGGTGAGTTGCGGAGTATCTCCCCCGGCACCGCGGGTACACGAGGACGTGTTCGTGTGACGCGTTTTAATTGCAACAATCTCCATGGAGTTCCTCGCTTAGTTGGATCCAGAAGGTTGGACGAGGGAGAAGGAAACATTCTCACATCCAGGCTTGGTTGTTGGAATCTTCCACAGGCTTCGCTGACATCTTCATCAACGCATTGGTTTCAAAAAATACATTGCGTTGGTATGGTATTCTAGGTCTGTCATGTATGACACTTGTATCTTCATAGATAGATCTTGATAGTTGCGTGTAAAAGTCAAAAAAAAATTCGTACACGTAACCCTTCATCAGGAGGCTCAGAAAAGTGTATGCTTTCCATCACCGAAACTAACTCTGCCCATCTGGCAAACAGAAATGTAAATCCTAAGCCTCTGGAATTTAAATCTAAGGTTAGATATATCCCAGGCCTCAGATACAATGCAACATTGCTCATTAACAATCACATATAAATCCCAAAAGATAGTATCTAAAGAATAATTCCCCAATCATACATCCTCTCAAAATAAATCTTATTGATATTCCCTAATTTCCATTTATATCCCATTTTAGCAGCAGAAGCAGCCCACATCACCCCTTTCCAAAAAGAGGAATAATGTACTTGTAGCGATCCTGCCTTTTTAAAATAGGCCAAGATCCCTGTGTTCTGTGCTAGTCCCTGGATCGAATAGCTAAAACTATAGTTCAAGATGTAATATCATGCAATTGCATCAAATATCTATTACATCGATGATCCAGAAGAATAAATCATTACAAGTTGCATAGCCAAAGGCTACCATATTACAAAGTTCAGCAGCGGAAATCATAAAATAGCATGGAGCCTCATCATCTTCATGTGCCATGGGCAGACATGTTGGTTGCAGACTCGAAACCCTTATTCGTTCCTTACTCGTCGTCGGAACAACCTGCAACAGTAAACGTGTTGCAGCCAAAAATTGGCAGTGCAGTTGGAATTGTACTGACAAGTGACACTTTGTGGACTCATAGAGGAAAAACTTCTATTATTCTGTATGCATATTTGGCTGGTGGAGTTTGAAGACTATTTTGCGTAAAGCCAACCTTTTCCTATCTTTGCAAAACTTCTTTTCTTCCAGTCATGAGACAAGTATGGCATGAAAGCCAAAGTCTCCTACCCTTGTTCACCCTTTAATGTTTTACTTGAGAAATAGGAATCTTGAGATCCTCCATTGACGTCCTTGTCCAGCTGCTCAGAATTGTCCATAACTGGGGACACGGCTAAGTACTTAGTTTTTTCCACTCTCGAGAGATATACGATATGAGCATTTTCATAGGTTCAACCATGTGAATGGTCCCCTACCATGCTAGTGATGAGAACATTTTCATAGGTTCAACCACGATAGTGGTCCCCTACCATGTGAAAGAACAAATGATGTCGCCTAGAGGGGGCTGAATAGGCGATTAAAACTTTTCCGGTTTAAGGCTTGATAATTGCGGAAAAAAACTAGTTGTTTAAATTAACAAGCCAACAACCTAAATGAACTAGGCTCACCTATGTGCACCAACAACTTAAGCTAAGCAAGGAAAGCAACAAGGTGATAGCAAAATATAAAACTTCAAGCACGAAGGCTATCATAATGTAAATTGCATAAGTAAAGAGCTCGGGTATAGAGATAACCGAGGCACGTGGAGACGAGAATGTATTCCCGAGTTCCTCCTTGTTAAGGCAGTACGTCTCGTTGGAGGGGTGTGAGCTCGCCACAAAAGGCCTACTCAAGATGCCACAAAAGGCCTCACCCTATTCTCCGATGAACCTCACCCCAAGGGTTAGGTTCACCTTCCACTATCGGAATCCTTCAAGGCGGAATCCAGAGCCTTTACAACGATCTTGGGGCACACACCCACAACTCAATCGGGGGCTCCCAAACCTTGTCCGAGGCTTCACAACTCGAAGTCTTCGCGACACCACCAACCGTCTAGGGTACACAATGCACCCAAGAGGCACAAGCTCTTGGGAACACAATACACCCAAGAGTAACAAGCTCCTCGAACTTCAATCCCACGTATCACCGTGGGGAACTCAAACCTATGCACCAAAAGCAAAAGGCAAGAACACACAAGGTGGTCAAGTCCTTCACTCCCAAATCCAACCAAAGCAACTAATGTTATGGAGGGATTTGAGAGAAAGAACAAAGAGGAGAACCACAAGAAAACTCCAAGAACTAGACCCACTAGGTTCCCCTCACTTAGAGGAGAAATTGATTGGTGGAAAAGTAGATCTAGGTCTCCTCTCTTGTTTCCCTAAAGATGGGCAAGAATCAATGGAGGGATTGGGAGAGGGCAAGGTTTTCCAAGGATAACAATGGTGGGAGAGAGAGAGAGAGAGAGAGAGAGAGAGAGAGAGAGAGAGAGAGAGAGAGAGAAAAAAACGTGCTGCCAAAAAAACCTTGGCCACTTGGGGAAGAAGGGGGCCTTTTATAGGTCCCCTCAAAAACTAGCCGTTGTAACCTGCTCAGACCGGAGACTCCGGTGTAAGTGCACCGGAGACTCCGGCCTAGGCCGGAGATTCCGGCCAGGCTCCGGGCTAATTGGGTCATTAGGGCAGACCGGAGATTTCGGTCCAGAGGGGCCGGAGACTCCGGCCAGGCCGGAGACTCCGGACTATCTCCGGTGATGCTCCGAACCCCTATCCAGTACCGCACCACAAAGAGGCAAAGAGTAGAGAAAAACTTTAGGTCGGAGATTCCGGGTCCTGTGGGCCGGAGACTCCGGCGGACCGGAGACTCCGGACCATCTCCGGTGTACCTCCGGACCCCAATCCAGTACGACACCACAAGAAGGTCACTTGGCAGCGAAAAACAATGGACCGGAGAATCCGGGTCCTTTGGGCCGGAGACTCCGGTGGGACCGGAGACTCCGGACCATCTCCGGACCAGATCCAAACAATAAAACCTGAACAGCCATAACTTTTGCAAATGAAGTCCGAATCAAGTGAATCCAATTTTTTTGGAAAGAGGACGACAAGAGCTTACCCTACAAAAACTGAAAATGTGAAAATAAGAAAGGGAGATTGTGCGATGGGTTGGAAGGGTGAAACCTTCCACACGGATGAACCGGCAAAATCTCCAACACCAAAAAATGCAAAAGAAGACCCATGCGAAAATTGTTTTTGGTGAACTTGGCCTTGTCATGACAAGCATGACAAGCACCAAGACCACACCATGATAAGAGCCAAATAAGATCCAATAAAGATGATTGCAAGGATGCAAAGGTTTGAGCTCTCCATGAACGATACGATCAAGATACTCGGTCGAGAGCCCCTCTTGATAGTACAGTTAACTATCCTATAATCCGGTCTCTTACTAACATCATGAGACCGGTAAAATAGAAACCCTATCAAGATCATACCTTTTCCTTGCACATAATCCACTTGAGGTCGATGAAGACGATCTTCATCTCCTCAAGACGAACCACCTTTCTTGATTGCGCTTCGCTTGATGAAGACTCGCTAAAAGCTCCCCCATACACCAATATGGGAGAGGCACTCTTCGGCATATCTTCACTTGGACTTGAGTGTTGATCAACCCACACTTAGCCTTGATCAACATATAATCTTCTTCCCTTAGCCTTGACTCCAACATATGGAGATCAAGCAACGCATATGGACACAACCTACAAGTAGATCAATACAAACATTAGTCCATAGAGATTGTCATTAATTACCAAAACCACACATGGGGGCAAGACTAACAAGCAAGGATGTAAGAGCATTAAAGGCAAATGCTTAAGAACCAAACAAAAGCATAAAGCCAAATTCCCTTAAACCCTCTAAATTTCTCCCCCATTGGCATCGATTGCCGAAATGGGAGGAAAATTTAGAAAGCCAATATAATATGAGTTCTTCCATAAAGTGTGCATTTCTCAAGATATGAGTGAAATCTAATGCACATATCCATTGACGAATAATTAGAGGAAATCAAACTATATTGAGGATCCAAAGATTGCAAAAGGATGAACTCATTCTAAACATCTGCACAAAGGAGAAAAGCAATCGAAAAGATCCAAAACGGGAGTTCTAAATAAAAATGGAGAAGCTCCCCAATGTTCATGCACTATTGAGGATATGGTTGAGCCATAAGAAGATACCAATTTAAAAGACTCAACATAAGATAGGCCCAACCAAGATACAAAGAAGATTTTTCAAAAGAATATGTTCACAAGCCCAAGGATACCAATTGGAGACTAAAACCAATTGAAAAAGCCAAGAGCTAGTGAAAACATTTAGCCAATAAAAATCAACATGCTCGCCATGATAAGCATGAGGACAAGGATCTTCAATAAAATGTGAGTGCGCAAAGATGCAAATAGAAATAAGGCAAGCACTCACGAGACAAATTTGGAGCCACCAAAGAATTATAGATAAAAAAACAAGGTGCCTCGAAAGAAATAGGATACCAAATAAAAGGTGACCTCTCTCATATGTATAGGTTTCTAAATAGACAAATCGTTGATGATATACATCCACAAAGAAACTTGCACATATGAAATGGTCGATGAAGGAGAGACCAAGGTATCCAAAAGGAAGTCATATATACACAAGTAAGATTATTGCTTAAAAGCATAGCACATAGCTCAAATTTATCTTATTTGTATATAGATGAACTTCAAACACATCAAAGAAATCACACATATCACTAAGGGAACAAGAGATAGTGAAGATGCTTTGAGATAGGCAACAAGTATCACAAACAAATAATACCAATTGAAGAAAAGGTTTTTGCCATTTCATCACACATATCACAAAGATATACCAAGTGAAGAAAATAAGCCAAAACCACAACAATTGCACAATAGGAGCTTTCATGCTAACAAACAACCTACACAAGGTTGGAAATTTGAAATGTATGCACTAGGTAGATACTTGTTACAGAGATAGCATTGGTGATGAAGAAGATGATCCTTTGTTATTCATCATAGCTTGACTCCTATAATCACATGGTGAGAACACCTTCCTTATTAATGAGGCAAGCATCCAATGCTTCTCAATTGTACCTAAAACACAATTCAAGTACAAAATGGTTCCCAAACTCAATGGGTCCCATAGTAGTTAGATAAACTACAATATATAGGAAACACTCCACATAAATATGTGCATATAGATATGAAATTGAATTTTATGCACATCTTAGCCGATTTAGGATTCGGTGGAGTATCCCCTATACATTGGAACTAGAAAGACAAACATGCCATATAATATATATATATATATTAGAGAATATACATGCAAAGTCTTTCAAGAACCAAATGAGATACAATTTGGACGAAAACACCAAGTAAACCAAGATGAGAGCACACCAAAGTGTGACACAAAAAAGGTTGTCCAAATTATATCAAAATCCAAATCAACACATGATTTAGGAAAAAACAAATCAATATATGATTGATTTCAAAACACACCAACACATGAAGTGAGACATCAATAGGGATCGAATCAAAACAACACATGATCGATAAGACACCAATTGAAAAAAAAAGGATACCAACTAGGAGCAAGGATACCAAGAGAAGGATGATACTTGACCGAAATCAAGTAAAGTAAAACAAATACATAAGGTATCAAAGCTCCCACAAGAGATATCAATTGAAACAAATATCTATAAAAGAGATATTAAATTCCAATTAATACCAATTGGTGGTACCAAAGCAAAGCCAAAAGGCATAGAACATAAATATAGGATACATGCCCAAATGGCATTTCTCATTCGAAAAGATACAACACAAATCAAGAAATGAGAAAGCAAACTCCCAAGGGAAAGCAAGGTTACGACAAATAAGCCAAGCACTCTCTACACTTTTATGATGGCACAAAGCATCAAGGAAAAAGGTTTGTCTTCCATAAACGCATAAGATAGAAATCAAATGCCAATTGAAAGGATCAAATATTTGATAGATAGGATAGTGTTATAAATAAAAAAGGAATGCTCCCCCAAGATTAATGCATTATCTTGGATATTTGCATTTGAATACAAAATGCACGCACAAGGGATCATTACTCTCCACATTTTATTTACAACACTAAACACTACCAATTTGAAAAATAGGATCCATGCAAGAGGCAAGGAAGGCAATGGGAGTAAAAACAAACACTTAGCAATAAATAAGGCAATTCAACGCAAGAGCCAATATGAAAATGAACAAAAATATTCTACCACAAGTGTGAATATCAATTGTCCAAGGACAATGAGTATAAGGAAATATTTTCCCGGTGAGTAGAGATATCCAAGGTCATCCTCACAAGATAAATCATATGACAAGAGATAAGAAATAAAACACCATATTTTAATAAAGTTTATTGGTAGTTTCAACTATTCAAACCAACCGGGAAGGCCAAGGTTAGAATAATATGGAACAAATGGTTTCTCAAATAATATATGGAACTGCATATTAGAGAAAACCACACCAAACAAACACACCCAAACAAGAGCCAAAGGATAACCAAAATGAAAATTGGAACTTGTTCGAGCCAACATGCCACATAGGAATAAGATAATTTGCAATATCAACTCCAAGTGGCACAACCTCAAATGTTCACATTTCCTAGGATTGTAATATGCACATAGCTTATTACTCCCCCATAATGTGATACACCATTTATTTTCAAACAATAGGCAAATAAAAACCAACTAGAGAAATTAATGGACAGATTAGAATTTGAATTTCTCATGAATGTGACATACCACAGTGACTAGATAATCTAGATATATCTGTTGGGAATATGCCCTAGAGGCAATAATAAAATGGTTTATTAAGCATATTCATGTTTATGATAATAGTTTATTATCCATGCTATAATTGTATTAAATAGAAACATAATACATGTGTGGAATATAAACACCAGGAGTCCCTAGTGAGCCTCTACAGCACTAGTTCGTTGATCAAGAGATAGTTAGAGTTTCCTAACTATGGACTTGTTATAGTCGCTTGATAACGGAGTCATATCATTAGGAGTAATGATGTGATGGACATGACCCAAATAATAAAGCGTTACAATTAATTGTGTCACAAAGTTTTGTTGTCAACACTTTTATTATGCCAAGTATAGTTTCCTTAGACCATGAGATTATATCACTCCCGCTCACTGGAGGAATACTTTGTGGACATCAAACGTCACTTCGTAACTGGGTGACTATAAAGGTGGCTTTCAGGTATCGCCGACGGTGGGTTGTTGGGTGATATGAATCAAGAATGGGATTTGTCCCTCCATGTGACGAAGAAGATATCTCCGGGCCTTCTCAGTAATATAGCATCAAAAGGTCTGCAGACATGTGATTAAGATGTAATCACCGGGATCCTATATTATGGACGAGTAAAGAGAACTTGCCGGTAACGAGATTAAACTAGACATGGGGATGTCAACGATTATATCTCGGGCAAGTAAAATATCGTGAGACAAAGGGAATCGTATATGAGATTAATTGAATCTCCGGCATCGTGGTTCAATCAAGAAAGAGTTTCGTTGAGTGCATAGGAATTAATATGGGCATCCCGGTCCCGCTATTAATTATTGATATGATCATGTCTATGCATTCCCGAACCCGTAGGGTCACACACTTAACGCTCCAATGAAATTAGGTTTTGCGATGAATTAAATGATGAAATGAATGAATGGTGATTCGGAGTCTCGTATGGGATCCCGGACGTCATGAGGAGTTCCGGAGGAGTCCGGAGAATAATATTCATATAAGGAAAGTGGTTTCCGGAGGTATCGGAAAGGTTTCGGGAAATTTGTATAGGGTTCCGGAAAGGTCCGGAATGTTCTAGAGGGGTCTAGAAGTGGGACCCACATATTGTATAGGACCCACATGGACCAAGGGGGTGCAGCCACCACATGGGTGTGCCGCACCACCCTAGGGCCCACATGGGCTGGTTCGGTTGGGACAAAAGGGGGGAGTCCTACTCTTAGTTGGACTAGGAGTTAGGCCCCCTTTCCTTTAGGAAAGGCCCAAGCCTGAGTCCACTTAGGACTCAGCTTGGGGGCCAAGCTAAAGGGGGGCCGTCCGGCCCCAACCCTAACCCTAGCCGGCCACCTATATAAGGGGAGGAGGGGAGGGGTGCGGCACACCATTGAGCTGCCCCCCAAGTTGCCCTAGCCGCACCACCTTCTCCACCCTAAACCCTAGCCGCACCCCCTTGTCCTAGGGGCTGCGCCACCACCATCTCCACCTCAAGCTACCGCACCCCCTAGCCCTGGGTGCTGCGCCACCTCCTCCTCTCCCTCTCCTCTTGCTATGCTTGGCGAAGCCCTGCTCGTCGAGATCGTCATCATCACCACCACACCGTCGTGTTGCTGAGATCGTCAAGGCCACATCTACCTCGCTTGCGGGATCAAGGAGTAGACGTCTTCATCGAGCCATACGTGTGGATACCGCGGAGGTGCTGCCCGTTGCAGCACTTCATCAGATTGGATCTCGAGGATAATACATCTCCTCGCGACTAGACGAGTCTAGTTGCGGGGATCGACTAGCTAACCCCTGCACCGACGAAACGCGTTTGTTGATCTTCAAGGGTAAGAGATTGGATCTCACCTTCGCTATCTTCATCTAGTAGATCTAGATCCTTGGGGTTTATTCCGTTTGTTGCGTAGGAAATTTTTTTTGTTTTCCATGCTGCGACCCCTTCAGTGGTATCAGAGCCTAGATCTATTCGTAGATGTTGATGTGATTAGAACACAAGGAGTTGTGGGCGTTGATATTTTATGTTGCTACCTTCTCGCGTGCACTTTGCATCTTTGCGGTATTGTGAGATTGAAGCGGCCCGGACCAACCTTACTCGTCCACGCACGAGAGACCAGTTCCACGACAGACATGCAACTTGTATTGCATAAGTGGCTGGCGGGTGTTTGTTTCTCTTGCTTTAGTGAAGGTGCAATTTTCAATGGAAGGCATTTCAAAAGGATGAGTAAATAAGCAACTATTATATCACCGTTGTGGTTTTTGCGTAGATTAGAACGGTTCTATCTCGTTGACCCAAGCCAGGTAAAAATTGCATAAACAAAGTAGAGGACGTCTAACTTGTTTTTGCAGGGGTCATGTGATGTGGTATGGCCAATATGTGATTTGTGATAATGTATGCAATGATCATGTTTGTAATATTTCGCGGCTTGTATGTCGACGAGTACGGCAACCGGCAGGAGCCATATGGTTGTCTATTATTTTATGTGACCTGCGTGTCATTGAATCATCATGTAATTGCTTTACTTTATCGCTAAGAGTAGCAATAGTTGTAGTTGTAATAGTTGGTGATGGCAACCATGGAGGAGGCGCCACAATGTCGGTGATGATGGAGATCATGACGGTGCTTTGGAGATGGAGATCAAAGGCACAAGAAGAAAGGCCATATCATATCACAATTTTTGAATTGCATGCGATGTTAATCCTTTTATGCACCTTATTGTTATGCTTAGATGTGATCGCGAAGGTAGCATGATAAGGTGATCTCTCATGTCAATATCAAGATAATTAAGTGTTCTCCCCTAGTATGCACCGTTGCTAACTTTCTTCGTTTCGAAGCACCACGTGATGATCGGGTGTGATAGATTCTACGTCCACATACAACGGGTGTAAGCCAGTTTACACATGCGGAAATACTACGGTTGTCTTGACGAGCCTAGCATGTACAGACATGGCCTCGGGAACACGGAACCGAAAGGTTAAACACGAGTCATATGAATGATATGATCAACACTGAGTTGTTCACCATTGAAGCTACATCATCTCACGTGATGATCGGTTGTGGTGTAGTGGATTTGGATCATGTGTCACTAAACAACCTGAGAGATGTTAAGTTTAGTGGGGGTTCATGTAGTAATTTGATTAAGATGAACTAAATTATCATAACCAATTAGTCCTAAGAAAATGTCTTTGCAAAATCCTTGTAGATCATGGCTGACTACGATGAATTGTTCGTTGCTGAGGAGCTGCGTCTTGATGGGTCAAATTTCATCGAGTGGTACCTACGTCTTAGAGAACTCCTATCAACCCATGATGAACTCTACGTGTTACATGAAACTTTAGATGAGAAACCCAAAGCTTCTGCAAGTTACAACAAGCGTATGGCTTGGCTCAGTCGGAGTAAGTCTCACATTCAAGTCAAATGGTTGATGAGTGTCTTCATGATTTCAGACCTAGCTAAACAATTCAAGAACTTGAGTGCCATTGAGACTGTCACTGAGCTAAAGAAAATGTTCATAGCACAAGTGAGAATTGCAAAGTTTGAAGGTCTAGATGAATTTCTTTCAACTAAGATGGAAGAAGGTGATTGCTTGGAACAGCACCTGGAGAAAATGTATAAGATATATTACACTCTGGTGGATGCTTGGGATATGGAGATAAGTGACGAATTCGTGATAGATGGGTTGTTGCGATCGCTTCCCCCCATCTTCAAGAATTGTGTCAGAGACTATGTCAAGAAAAGGGATTCGATCACTTATCCTGAATGTCTCGACTTCGTCGTATCGAAAGGAATTCCCTAGCAAGAAAAGTTGACAATGCAGAAGGTGTATTTTGATATACAAGTTATAAATGTTTAATGTCCCATTTACACTTATGGTGAGCTAAGTATTTGATACTTGTGCTGTTTTGTAAAAACAGGGCCTGCCGTTTGAGAAGTGCATGGAGGGACTGAGTGGATTTTCGCGGGAAGATGGCAATCAAGGAGTTGATGCTAGCGACGCTCTGCTTCTACATTTATCGTTTTAATTAGAGGATTTGAATAAGTTTTGTAATCGAATTAAGTGTGATCTTTAAATTAGTGTGTCTCGGTTTGTGAGACGGCCATTCATGTTAAAGACAAGTTGTTGTTCTATTTTCATGAATAATCCTTTTTGGTGATCATGTTTCGATTATGAGATTATTGTCCTTTGTTAGATTTAAACGATGATTAGTTAAACATTTGTAAAATATGAAACATACTAAAATATCCAATACTTGATGATGAGATTTGTTTTAATTGTGCTATAGTGTTGAAGAGCATTTTGATGCGCATAACTAGGTAGTGTAATTAAAATGCCATTTTCTGAAAATGCCATGAGTAGCTGGAAATAAACACAAGTGTTGGTTGTATTTTTCAGTGAATAAGAGACATCATTATGTTCTTCATCATGAATGAGTAAATAGGTGTATTTATTCAAGTTATGATGGGACCATATTATTTTGGAAGTAAAGGATATTAAGTTAACAAGATAATTGAGTCTTTTCGATTTGATCAAAAGAGACGAAATATTTGAGTTATTGTTTAGTATGCAGACTTGTGACAAGTGTTATCACAAATTGCAATATTTAGAGTTTATTCAAAAGTGTTTTGATGCACCCTAAAGTATTGTAGTCACATTGTATTTGATATTGTGTGGTCATAAAGATGGGATTTGAATTTAAGGGTTTGTTTGTAATCATTTAGATTTATTTTTGATAACACTCTGTTTGAATAAAGGATCTATTTAATGATTTGCATTTCGCATATGAGTTATGTGGAACAATGGTTTTCAGTAATTATGAGATAATTAGAAACTATAGCAAATGGAGTTTTGTAGTATATTCATATGAGATTATGAATAGAGATTCCACAATGTGAGATTAAAAGGGACAAACCAATTTGTTTGCTGTGTTAAGTATTTTAGTGGTTTTATCGTGAAATGGTTTCATGGATAAAAGAATTGCTGGAATAAATTGAGAAAGTTGAAACCTTGTATGTTTATGTATGAAGTGGCACATATGTAAAGTGCTATGTTGGTTAAAACTTGACAAATAAAGTATTTAATGATGGTGATCATTGGATTTTCGGTTTAGCTTGTCTAAAGAGAAGTAGGATTCAAGAATATGAAATTTGTCAAGTTGCAAATAATATTCATGATTTACTTGTCATGTTTGAGAAACAAGACATACCTGCGAAACTACAAAAGGAAGAAATAGAAACTTTAAATATGAAAGTGACTAAGAGTCATTCTGTGTTAAGTTTAAATCACAAAGTAATTGTTATTTGATTTTGTGAAAATAAAGTTTTCACATATTTATTTTGCAAAGAGTTTGTGTAGAATAAATAAAACTTAAAGCTGGCATGGTACTGGCGTTTCGTATATGAGTTCTCGAATTTTAAGAGTTAAGAATTTTGGAGGAGTCAAAAGTATCGAGAAAATGCATAAAGAAACTGAGTGGGATCTAATTAACATATGTGGTGACATATATTAAGTTAGAGTAGAAACTATTTTCCATGATCAAAATATGTGGAGACATGTGTTTGAGTGGGAGCTAGTTGATCATGGTCAAATATAGAGATAACATATTTCTGAGTGGGAGCCAGAGTGGTTTCACAATTTAATATGTGTATGGTGTATATTTGAGTGGGAGTTTACAACATCTTGTTTGAGTGAAATGGAGATTTCGTGAATGTTGTAAATATTGTCGTGGACCAATGCATAACTTGTGAAGTTAGTTTGAACGTCAAATATCCATGGAGATGGGTGTATCTATGGTGGATAGATATGTTTGATAAACATTAAAGTCAGGATGTTTAACCTAAACAAGTTTTTGAAGGAGTTCAAAATAAAACAAGAGAGGAAAGTTTCATCTGCTTGTGAGAAATAGGTGAAGCATTGAGTTGAGAACTCAGTACAAAATTGATGGTTGGAGGATATGTTAGAATTCACTATGAATTGTTCATAGCTCCAAACATATAAGAACCATGTGTTTGTATTTGACAACATGTGACCCAAGTTCTTAGTTGTAAGAACATGTTAAAATGAGGAGTCATTTTTCATGAAGTTGAGATGAATTTAGTAAGTGGTAGACTTGGTTGAATTCATAAACCAATCTAAATTGGGATCTCATAAAATCAGAAGTGCAGCGAAAGCATGATCGGAAATATCGAAGTGACAAGGTTCACTGTCGATTTGTTAAGTCTACAACATATAGGAGTATATGATTAAGTCAAGGATTAAATAGATATAACATATTGGTTTGAGAAATATTGTTTCAAGATTGAGTGAGTTCCGGATGCACATGCTATGTGAAGGTCCTTTTGATTGATCATACGTCATGGGATACAAATATCTCACTCTATAACCAAACATATTATATTCATTATATGATAATGAGATTTATCATAGGATGATAAGAAGTTTATCTTGTGATGATAAAGTAATGTAAAATTAGGTGACAGTTACAATCTTGCAAAGAACATAAAAGAAATGTATAAGTACAGAGCACGGACAGAACCTCTTCCACAAGCAAACATGATCAAGCACTAAGACTTCATGAGTGAGACTCCATGAGTGTTGGATCGAGGAAAATGTAAACTAGATTATTGACTCTAGTGCAAGTGGGAGACTGTTGGGAATATGCCCTAGAGGCAATAATAAAATGGTTTATTAAGCATATTCATGTTTATGATAATAGTTTATTATCCATGCTATAATTGTATTAAATGGAAACATAATACATGTGTGGAATATAAACACCAGGAGTCCCTAGTGAGCCTCTACAGTACTAGTTCGTTGACCAAGAGATAGTTAGAGTTTCCTAACTATGGACTTGTTATAGTCACTTGATAACGGAGTCATATCATTAGGAGTAACGATGTGATGGACATGACCCAAATAATAAAGCGTTACAATTAATCGTGTCACAAAGTTTTGTTGTCAACACTTTTAATATGACAAGTATAGTTTCCTTAGACCATGAGATTATATCACTCCCGTTCACCGGAGGAATACTTTGTGGACATCAAACGTCACTTCGTAACTGGGTGATTATAAAGGTGGCTTTCAGGTATCTCCGATGGTGGGTTGTTGGGTGATATGAATCAAGAATGGGATTTGTCCCTCCATGTGACGGAGAAGATATCTCCGGGCCTTCTCGGTAATATAGCATCAAAAGGTCTGCAGGCATGTGATTAAGATGTAATCACCGGGATCCTATATTATGGACGAGTAAAGAGAACTGGCCGGTAATGAGATTAAACTAGACATGGGGATGTCAACAATTAAATCTCGGGCAAGTAAAATATCGTGATACAAAGGGAATCGTATATGAGATTAATTGAATCTCCGGCACCGTGGTTCAATCGAGAAAGAATTTCGTTGAGTGCATAGGAATTAACATGGGCATCCCGGTCCCGTTATTAATTATTGATATGATCATGTCTATGCATTCCCGAACCCGTAGGGTCACACACTTAACGCTCCGATGAAATTAGGTTTTGCGATGAATTAAATGATGAAATGAACGAATGGTGATTCGGAGTCTTGGATGGGATCCCGGACGTCACGAGGAGTTCCGGAGGAGTCCGAAGAATAAGATTCATATAAGGAAAGTGGTTTCCGGAGGTATCGGAAAGGTTTCGGGAAATTTGTATAGGGTACCGGAAAGTTCCAGAATGTTCTAGAGGGGTCTAGAAGTGGGACCCACATATTGTATGGGGCCCACATGGACCAAGGGGGTGCAGCCACCACATGGGTGTGCCGCACCACCCTAGGGCCCACATGGGCTGGTTCGGCTGGGACAAAAGGGGGGGGGGAGTCCTACTCCTAGTTGGACTAGGAGTTAGGCCCCCTTTCCTTTAGAAAAGGCCCAAGCCCGAGTCCACTTAGGACTCAGCTTGGGGGCCAAGCTAAAGGGGGGCCGGCCGGCCCCAACCCTAACCCTAGCCGGCCACCTATATAAGGGGAGGAGGGGAGGGGTGCTGCACACCCTTGAGCTGCCCCCAAGTTGCCCTAGCCGCACCACCTTCTCCACCCTAAACCCTAGCCGCACCCCTTGTCCTAGGGGCTGCGCCACCACCATCTCCACATCAAGCTGCCGCACCCCCTAGCCCTAGGGGTTGCGCCACCTCCTCCTATCCCTCTCCTCTTGCTTGGCTTGGTGAAGCCCTGCTCGTGGACATCGTCATCATCACCACCACACCGTCGTGTTGCTGAGATCATCAAGGCCACGTCTACCTCGCTTGCGGGATCAAGTAGTATACGTCTTCATCGAGCCATACGTGTGGATACCGCGGAGGTGTTGCCCATTGCAGCACTTCATCGGATTGGATCTCGAGGATAATACATCTCCTCGCGACTAGACGAATCTAGTTGCAGGGATCGACTAGCCAACCCCAGCACCGACAAAACGCGTTTGTTGATCTTCAAGGGTAAGAGATTGGATCTCACCTTCGCTATCTTCATCTAGTAGATCTAGATCCTTGGGGTTTATTCCGTTTGTTGCGTAGGAAATTTTTTATTTTCCATGCTGCGACCCCTTCAATATCAATACTAGTGGTATTCCTCATGTACACACATTTTTAGGTTTGTGAAGTGCACAAAGTATATCACTCCCCCAAAATGGGATAGTCCATTAATCTCTCAAAAGAGCCAAATAAAATCCACACAAGATCTAATAAGGCTTAACACGCAAGTTACACATACATGATACACAACTAACATACACAACCTTGAATAACAAGATAAGTAAGAAAGTAGCATACCACATACAAACACATGCTAGGAACAAGACTAACACATGCAAGGGAGCAAGCAACTTTCAATGTATATATGATTTAAATACAAGTTACCGCAAAGAGGAACATTGGATATGAGATAGAACAATATGATCCAAATGGCTTGGATTGAGGAAATATAATCATAAAGATCCCTTAATTCTTCAAATGATAGCCAAGTCTCCAATGTCCTCTACAAACACATATTGATCAAGTTTGAGCTTGTTGGTCCCCAACCAAGTTGGGTCCTAAGAGGTTAGTCACAATAGGCTTGGCTACCCAAATGATTCTTTTCTTGACACCACTTTGAGTACCAAAATATTTGGCAAACACATTGCCAACTCTATCCTTCCCAAGAGAATAAACATCATCAATTATGATAGAAGAGGATAGGTTACCGATGGTGCATGAAGAAGCAAAGTGACCCTTGCCACGGCAAAGGTAGCAACATCGACTCTTCTCTTTCTTCTTAATAGGCTCCTCAAATTGAGAAGCATGAACTTGAGTCTTCTTAGAAGGTGGCCTTTGTTCAACCCGTGGTTGAGCATGGGATTGAACGAGAGGCCGCTTCCCTAGTTGCTTCTCACTAAGAGGCTTCTTCTTCATTGGGCAATCCCGAACATGGTGCCCTTCTAGCTTGCACTTGAAGCAAATGATCTTGGCCGGATTCTTGACTTGTACTTGGCCCTTGTTCTTATCAATCTTGGACTTGTTCTTGTTGTTGGAGTTGAATCCAAGTCCACTCTTATCATTGGGGGATTGTTGCACACTCAACATGTTGTCAAGTGCACTCTTCCCTTCATGACGCTTTTCCAAGCCTTTCTTCATAGAAGTGGCTTGGGCCTTGAGCTCTCCTCTTTTCTCTACATGGTTAGTGGCAACACAAGTACTATAGGAGGTAGAAGCATCATTGTTAGAGCAACAAGGCAAAGCAAGTAATTCATCACAAGAGGTACCAACATTGTGAGTGGATGAACTACTAGGACTAGCACATGGCAATATAGCATTTTTAGATAAAGTTGTGCCATTGTCCACATGAGGCTCACAAGATGTTACCTTGGTAGTGATAGCCTCATGAGCTAACTTTAGACTAGCATAGGATGGTAGAAGATCATCATTAGAGCTAGATAGCTTTTCACGACTTTCTTCCAACTTCCCATACTTGCTAGTTAGCAACTCAAGTTGTGCCCTTAGCTCAACATTCTCCTTAAAAATAGATGCTTCACAAGAAGTGGAGTTAGTAGCACAAGCATCATTAACATTAGGAATGGAAGAAGACAACTTGGCAAGCTCTTCCTTAAAGCTAGCATTTTCCTTTTTCGTGACTTTATATTTAGCATGAGCATGGTCACGTTCCTTAGTGAGGTTAGCAATAATTTTATTATTAAGCTCCTCAAAAGATTCGAGTTTCTCCTCAAGAGAAGCCCGAGTTTCTTGCTCTTCCTCAAGGGTCACCTCTAAAGATGCTTTTTTATCCGCATCCTCTCTTTCAATCCTTCCTTTTTCTACAAGGCTTGCTTCCAAAGCCTTAATAGTAAGCCCACGCTCAATTAGGGTTTCCATAATTTCAAAGAGGATAGCATGAGCATTTTTATTTTTAGGAAGGGCATTTAGAACCATTAGACCTTTCTTGTGAACGGATTCATCATCATCATCCTCATCATCTTCTTCATCATTTTTATCATTATCATTATTATCACTACTAGAAGATTTAGCCATAAGGCAAAAGATGGTTGATGAAGAAGAACAATTAATTTTTGAACTACTCAAGTTCACATCTTGTTCCATAGCTAATTGGGTTTCCTCTACATTATTATTAATACAAGAGTTAGAGGGAACACAAACATTTTTATCATGGAAACAAGAAAAGGGAAGCATATCATCATGAGATTCATACAAGCAATTTTTAGATGATATGCAAGAACTATCAACACTAGCATGAAAATCATTTATAGTGCTATATGTGCTTAAGTCCAAAGATGAGGCATTGCAATGAGATTGAGATGAAGGATCATCAACAATGAGCTCACTATCCAAATTGCAAAACCCATCAGTACTCACCATTACATTAGTTTTGTGACTTACCACATATTGGTGAAGTAGACAAAGATGAGAACTCATTACGGCCGGAAGTGGAGGGAGAACAATCATCCTCAATAGTGTTGGACACTTCATATTTATCTTGAAGCTTGGTCCAAAGCTCATGAGTGTTCCGAAAAGGCATGATTGACCCAAGCACTACATTGCTCAAAACACATATAAGACCATTAGATGCTAGAGTATCGAGATAAGAGTTTTCTCATCCTCTAAAGATAAATTTTGGGAATCCTTTGGAGGAGAAAAACCCATATCTACAATACTCTTTAAAATTGGGTCTATGTCTCTAAAAAGATTAAGCATGAGAATTTTCCATACATCATAATTTGTGCCATCGAATATAAAGTGGGATCGTGCACTAATTCTCTAAATGACATCTTTACTCTCTAGGAGGTAAAGCCCAAAAAGAGAACCTTGCTTTGATACCAATTGAAAGAACAAATGATGTCGCCTAGAAGGGGGGTGAATATGCGATTAAAACTTTTCCGATTTAATGCTTGATAATTGCAGAATAAAACTAGGTGTTTAAATTAACAAGCCACCAACCTAAATGAACTAGGCTCACCTATGTCCACCAACAACTTAAGCTATGCAAGGTAAGCAACAAGATGATAGCAAAATATAAAACTTCAAGCACGAAGGCTATCACAATATAAATTGCATAAGTAAAGAGCTTGGGTATAGAGATAACCGAGGCACGTGGAGACGAGGAAGTACTCCCGAGTTCCTCCTTGTTAAGGGAGTACGTATCGTTGGAGGGGTGTGAGCTCGCCACAAAAGGCCTACTCAAGATGCCACAAAACGCCTCACCCTATTCTCCGATGAACCTCACCCCAAGGGTTAGGTTCACCTTCCACTATCGAAATCCTTCAAGGCGGAATCCGGAGCCTTTACAACGATCTTGGGGCACGCACCCACAACTCAATCGGGGCTCCCAAACCTTGCCTGAAGCTTCACAACTCGAAGTCTTCGCGACACCACCAACCGTCTAGGGTACACAATGCACCCAAGAGGCACAAGCTCTTGATAACACAATGCACCCGAGAGTAACAAGCTCCTCGAACTTCAATCCCACGTATCACCATGGGGACTCAAACCTATGCACCAAAAGCAAAAGGCAAGACCACACAAGGTGGTCAAGTCCTTCACTCCCAAATCCAACCAAAGCAACTAATGCTAGGGAGGGATTTGAGAGGAAGAACAAAGAGGAGAACCACAAAAGAACTCCAAGAACTAGATCCACTAGGTTCCCCTCACTTAGAGAAGAAATTGATTGGTGGAAAAGTAGATCTAGGTCTCCTCTCTTGTTTCCCTAAAGATGGGCAAGAATCATTGGAGGGATTGGGAGAGGGCAAGGTTTTCCAAGGACAACAATGGTGGGAGAGAGAGAAAAAATGTGCTGCCAAAAAAACCTTGGCCACTTGGGGAAGAAGAGGGCCTTTTATAGGTCCACTCAAAAACTAGCCGTTGCAGCCTGCTAAGACCGGAGACTCCGGTGTAAGTGCACCGGAGATTCCGGCCAGGCTCCGGGCTCATTGGGTCATCAGGGCAGACCAGAGATTCCGGTCCAGAGGGGCCAGAGACTCCGGACTATCTCCGATGATGCTCCGGACCCCTATCCAGTACCGCACCACAAAGAGGCAAAGAGCAGAGAAAAACTTGAGGCCCGAGATTCCGGGTCCTATGGACCGGAGACTCTGGCGGACCAGAGACTCCGGACCCCAATCCAGTACCACACCACTAGAAGGTCACTTGGCAGTGAAAAACAATGGACCGGAGACTGCGGGTCCTTTGGGCCGGATACTTCGGTGGGACCGGAGACTCCGGACCATCTCCGGACTAGATCCAAACAACAAAACCTGAACTGCCATAACTTTTGCAAATGAAGTCTGAATCGAGTGAATCCAATTTTGTTGGAAAGAGGACAACAAGAGCTTACCCTACAAAAACTGAAAAATATGAAAGTAAGCAAGGGAGATTGTGCGAAGGGTTGGAAGGGTGAAACCTTCCACATGGATGAACCGGCAAAATCTCCAACACCGAAAACGCAAAAGAAGACCCATGCGAAAACTGTTTCGGTGAACTTGGCCTTGTCATGACAAGCACGACAAGAACCAAGATCACACCACGATAAGAGCTAAATAAGATCCAATAAAGATGATTGCAAGATGCAAAGGTTTGAGCTCTCCACGAACGATACGATCAAGATAATCGGTCGAGAGCCCCTCTTGATAGTACGGTTAACTATCCTATAATCCGGTCTCTTACAAACATCATGAGACCGGTAAAATAGAAACCCTATCAAGATCATACCTTTGCCTTGCACATAATCCACTTGAGGTCGATGAAGACGATCTTCATCTCCTCAAGACGAACCACCTTTCTTGATTGCGCTTCGCTTGATGAAGACTCGCTAAAAGCTCCCCCATACACCAATATGGGATAGGCTCTTCGGCATATCTTCACTTGGACTTGAGTGTTGATCAACCCGCACTTAGCCTTGATCAACATATAATCTTCTTCCCCTAGCCTTGACTCAAACATATGGAGATCAATCAACGCATATGGACACAACCTATGAGTAGCTCAATACAAACATTAGTCCATAGAGATTATCATTAATTACCAAAACCACACATGGGGGCAACCATGCACTTTCACCATGCCAATGATATGAGCATTTTCATAGGTTCAACCAGGATAGTGGTACCCTACCATGCCAATGATATGAGCATTTTCATAGGTTCAACCACGATAGTGGTCCCCTACCATGCCAATGATATGAGCATTTTTCATAGGTTCAACCACGGTAGTGATCCCCTACCATGCCAATGATATGAGCATTTTCATAGGTTCAACCACGATAGTGGTCCCCTACCATGCCAATGATATGAGTATTTTCATAGGTTCAACCATGATAGTGGTCTCCTACCATGCGCACAATGTGAGCATTTTCATAAATTCAACCACGGAAGTGGTCCCTTACCATGCCACACACTTATAAGACTTCACAAATCCAACAATATAGTTCAATAACTCTTTAGTTAATTCACTTCGATAATGTATACTCCCCAACTACAATAAAACATTTAGCATAGCATTTCAATATTTTTACCAAGTTATCATGAGTTCCTAGACCAACTAGTGTAGGGAGTGCTACACTAAATAGTTTGCATAGCAATACTAATAACACATATCATGCTTTACTAAAATAAAACACTAAAATGCATATAGGAGAAATAATAGGTAATTTATGCAGTAGCATCACTTGCCTTTGAAAATTTGTCGTTGCTCACACACTCTTTTCAAAGCAACTCGTAGCTTTCCGTTCAATCTATACATTGCAAGGAAGAGCAATGAACAAACCATACATTAATCAAATACAACAAACATGACAACAAACATGGATAGCAACAAAGATAACTAGGTTGGTGGTCTAGGTTTTAATATATGATTCAGTATGCAGAATGAATCAATGTATTTAGGTTTGATGTTTTCCATGTGTGGTAATGGGTTGGTATTGATCATAACGATGGTTAGATGGCTCACCAACGGGAAAATAATTTTGTTGTAGATGAGGAGGAGGAGGAGGAGGAGGAGGAGGAGGAGGAGGAGGACGGCGTGACACAAAATAGATGAAGTAGACGACGTCGATGATCATCCATAGCCTCCGGAAAGTAGTCGATGTAGATGTGTGCGGGGACGAGGTGGACATCATGACGCGGTTGTTGTAGACGGCAGGTGCGCGCATGCTCTGGTTGCGGTCTTCGGCGTCGTGGACGGTATGGCTTCGGGGACTGTGCAACCAACATAGATGAGAGGATGCACCACCATGTCCTGGAGGTATGCCTTGTCGGTTGGAGTCTTCTGGTGCGAGGAATCTCCGAGGTGATCATCATGGATGACAAGATCAAGCGACAAACTCGAATTTGGGGCTAGATGGTATGCTTGATGCAGTATGCAAATAACTCTTTGGGAGTAGCTTTCTGAACGGGAATGACTGGTCTAAGGAGGGAGATCATGAAAGGCATGCCATCCGTTGGCATTCGGTGCACTGGATCGATCTGGATGTTTAACAGATGGAAATGGGAAATAATTTCCCTGAATGAGATTGTTGTTGAGTGGGGAGAAATTTCATGTTGGTGGAAAATCAATTAGAGGCATAGAATGCTTAGAAGAGGAGGGAAAGAGGTGGGGCTACCATGGTTGCAAGTAACGTACAGGTTCTGTACGTCGTGCTCGTGCACGACCAGGAAGATGATTCGGTCGGGTCAAATGGGCTGCGGGGGGGTGCTCCTTGTTGGGCCAGCGAGGGGAGGACGACGTGCGGCGCAACACGGCGATGGAGGTGGGCAGCATCGTCGATTGCTTCATGGAGTGGTGACGGGCGGCAAACTGAGTCGCGGGATCACCGGCGCTGCTTCTGTCGATCACACGTTGGTCGTTTCGCTGCACTGAAAAATCGAAAGAGATGGCAACGGGGTGCGCACGGTACCGTAGAGGCTCCCTGGGTTCATGGAGGCGACGACAAGGTACGGTACGACGAGGGGAAGTCGATGGCGCAGCGGCGTAGTCGATCTCGTCCTGGAGAAGCGGCTAGAGCACCTCGAGGCGACGGCGAGCTCCTGCCAAGGACGTGCTCGACGATTTGCTGTGGATAAAAATCGACGAAGGTGTCAGCAGTGGCGGAGCTTGAAACAAATTCATGGGCGGGCCAAGAAATGAGAAAACACAATTTTTCCCCTCTAAACCATAACACTTCAATGGGTATTAGACTGTACTGTGTATTGTTGACGAGGTTAGGGCTCGGCAAATCCCTGGGTCGAGTACCCCGGGTTGATTGAAGGGGAGGAAGATGAACGTTGGTGATCACGACGGCTAACAGGGGGCGATTTACCCAGGTTCAGGCTCCCGGAGGATAACACCCTACTCCTGCTTGTCTGGAATTATGATCAAGGTGGCTACAATGGCGAGATGGAGATCTCGCTAGGGTTTAGCTGGCGGCTATGAACTGGTCTTCGCTAGTTGCTTAGTTACCCTAGACGAGGGACCCTCCCAGCCTTTATGTGATAGGCTGGGTCTCGGGTGAACGGTGCTGATGGCACGTACAGGATGATCAAGCTGATGACCTAGCGTCGACTACCTTGGGCCGCACATCATCCTTCTTGGGCCTTCCTTGGCGTGACCCAGGTACCACCACCATGGGGTACTCGAAAGGTAACCCCACAACAGTAGCCCCCGAGTGCTTAGTCGAATCGTAGAGTCTGGTAAAGGACTCCTTCCTTCCGGGCACGCCACCAGGTTCCTGAAAGGAACAAATAAAATGGTCGACTCCAGCCGTTCAGGGCTTATAGAGGATTCCTTAGTCGAAACATCGACTGCAGGGTGAAAACTGCGACTATTGCTTTGGTCGGTGATTTTTCGACTGCGACTGTTCTGAGTCATTCGGGAGTGCGAACAGCGCTCCCGATGGGAGTAGCCCCCAAGATTAAGCTGAATTGCTTGCAATTGAGGTTAAACTCAATTTTTCTTCAGTCGAAAAGCCTGCTCCCGATGGGAGTGAAGAAGGGACTCGAATTTATGGAGTCACAACTTGCTTTGCATGACTTACTTTGTACTCGGCCGGTTTGGCTTACTGCTGAAGCTTGCTCAGCTCGTGGAGCTTACTGTATTTCTTTTGCAGTCGAATGAACTTGTCGAGTCGACTCAGCTCTTAAAGCTTACTGTATCTTTATTGCACTCGAATGAACTGTCCAGTTGCTCCATCAGCCCATTTGGCTTACTACGCCTCCGCAGATGACGTCAGCGCTGACGTTTTCGGCGTGCTCTGCGTCCGATGGGACGTGACATGGTGGTCCCAGTGCCAGCCTTGAGTGATCTGACCATTGGGCGCGAACTTTTGGCGGTGTGATGAAGGCGCCTCGATTCCCGCGCGTAGTGGGCGGCGTGGCCGGCGACGGTTGCTATCTCCGCGCGACACGTGGACGGCCAGATGTTGTCTCGAATTGCCGCTTCGTTGAGGACGGCCAGGATGAACTGACCCCGCGGTATATAATTTTCACCGCGGTGGGGAACAGTTCATCCATCCCCATTTCGCCGTCGTCTCCACTGCTCTCTCCTCCATTGCTGCTCTTGCGCCCAGTTCTCCAGAGCTTTCTCCACTCTCCCGAGCGAAGATGGGCTTGAAAAGAGCGAAGACCACCGAGGGAACCACCGCCGCTGCCGATGCGGGCATGAAGAAGGTGGACGGCGACTGGGTAAAGTCGTCGGTGAAGAAGACCGATCTCGAGAGCCTCCGCGCGCAGGGGCTGCTGCCGCCGGCGGACCAGGCGGCCGTGCGTTCTCCGGGAAAAGAGGTACTCCCCTTCCCTCGCGATGGGGAACGCGTCTGCTTCGTGGAATTCCTTCCACGGGATTTCGGGTTCCCCATCCACGATTTTGTTCGTGGTCTCATGTATGCTTATGGGATTCAGATCCATGATCTGACTCCCAATAGTGTCTTGAGCATCGCGAGCTTTATCGTGCTCTGCGAGTGCTTTTTGGGAATCTCTCCCAACTGGCTTCTCTGGAAGTCGCTGTTCCTCGTTCGCAGGAACGCTGGGAAGTCGAAGCAGGTCTACCCAGTCAGCGGCTTCGGCATCCAAGTGCATGGCGACACCACGTACTTCCAAATAAAGAAGTCCGACTCCGTCCAGAACTGGCGGAAGAAATGGTTCTATGTCAAGTGCGACCAAGAAGGCCTTCCCGACTTCGCAGCTGATCGCGCGTTGCAGAAGACGAAGGCGTGGACGCACCCGCTGTCGAAGGAAGACAGGGAGGCGACCAAACCGCTGCTGGCGCTCCTCCGCGATCTTCTAAAGACCCTTGGGCGCGAGACAGGTGGGGTGCACCTGATTGCCACCTTCTTCAGGCTTCGGGTGCAGCCGCTCCATTCTCGCGTCCACCCGATGTGGGCGCTCGAAACCGGCGATGAACCTGATGACGAAGAAGTCGAGTCGAAGGTGAGGAGCATCACCAGCCTCCGAGCCGCCGATACGTGCAACGTGAAGTGCCCGGTGAAGCCGTATGGGCCGAACAACCCTGTGCCTGAGGTAAGCTTCCTTTTTGGTGTGCTTCTGTCTTGTATGATCTGTCGAAATTTTCTTTTGTCTGACCCGAATTTTTGACAGGGTCATTCTAGCTTTGTCAGCCTTCCTCCGCTGATGGAGAACGGTCCTCACGAAGAGGCAGAGATCTTGAAGGAGGACGAGGATGATGACGATGAACTTCCTTCCGCTAACTCTCCGAGCGAAGAGGTGGAGGAGGATGATGAAGACGAAGAGCCGCTGCCGAAGCGGCAAAGGCGAAAGAGTGGCGAGTCTGCTTCGGCTTCGTCACCCGCAAAGCAAGTGGAGGTGGAGGACGTGGACGAGGGAAGCGAGTCGTCCTCGGGTGCCAGGTACACGAGCGACCCGACAGAGCCTTTGGTCGTGCCTCCCCTTAGCTCTGCGCCACCGACTGGGTTCGCGAGGATGCCCTCCGTCTCCCTGGGCAGCGATGATGATCAGGACGTCACCAGGTTAGTCTTGCAACCATCACCTTGTTTTGTCGAGTGCCCTTTTTGCCTTTGCGAGTATTTGAATTGAATATCTTGCCGCAGCAACCGTACTGGCGCTGTCGGTTCTTCGCCTCCAGAGATGGAGCACACTTCTGCTCCCGTGTTGGAGCAGACCTGTGAAGGCGACCGAAGAGGAGCCGCAGGCGGGTGATGCGTCGACCTTGAAGGCTTCTACTTCCTCCGTGCCAGAGAAGGCTGCTGATGCGACCTCGATGGACGCTGGATTGCTTGAGCATGTAAGTGTCCCTTAACTCAGTTTGCAGGATTTGTATCGGGTGCGCGAACAGCGCTCCCAATGGGAGTAGCCCTCGAAGATGTGCGTGACTAGAATAGTCGGGCGCAGATTGATGTCTTGTTCTTTCCACAGCCGTTTTGTCGCCAGCTGATGGAGGGAGCCGCTGCCTTCGTGTGAATGGAGAAGGAGGGGGATCGACTCCGCACTGCTCTGGAGCAAGCGAACAGTGAGTACTAACCCTTGCGTTCGAGAAGGTGCTTGAACTATCTTCATTGTGACTTTGCTCCGGTGATCCACAAGGCGAAAGGGAAAGGCTTGGCAAAGCGGGTCGCGGAGCTGTAGAAGTCACTGGCGAAGCTCAAGAGCGTGAGCGACGCCGGGACGAACTGGAGAAGTCCAAGGATTGAGCACTTGCTCTCACCTCGCTGATGTGCCATTGGAAGTAAGTATCGTCAGCGTTCCTGCCTACTTTCTTCTTGTGTCGACTTCTGGAAACCTTATCATGTGTGGATTCTTTGGGAGGCCAGGTAGACTTACGGAGGTGTCCTCCAGAAGCGAACTTCTAGTGCTAATGTCAGACTTAACGGAAGCTGTTGCTTCATCGATCGCGCCTCTGCGCCGTATGCCTCGACGGCGCATGCAGAAGTCGACAGGCGCCTTGTCGACTGTGCACAGGAGCATCTTCCCAAGCCAGCCGCCGCCGTCGCTGTTGCCGCACTTGCGGCTCCGTTTGAAGGAGACGCGACCACATGGCGGACTACATGCGTGCTCAGACGGTACGCGGCTCAGAGCTCACTTTCCAGCTCCTACTTGGTCACCAAGTCGCAGGTGACTTTGAGAAGGTTGTCAGCGACTTCCCTCGGAGGCCTGATGGCAAGACCGCGTCCCTTAGCTCTGTGAAGGCGCGGGCGAGTCAGCTGGCTGCGAAGTTGGTTGCCACCTTCGAGAAGAGAATCGCCAAGGCTGCAGAGTTGGCTGCTAGTAAGAACCGTTCTCAGTCAGAGTCTGCAATGTAGTTTCCTTTGTTTTAGGGTTCTTCTTCTTTTGAACTTGGTCTGTAATGAAACTCATGATCTGCGAAGTCTTTTGGCCGCGAACATGCTAGTGTCGAAATATAATTTTGTCTTCGAGTCTTCTGTCATATGAATTTGCTTGACAATGTCGAAAATTGGCAGCCTGAGATGGGTGAGACTCCCGAGGTTGCTGGAGCCGCTGGTGCGGGTGAGGACGAGGATACCTCTTCGGCTGCACCCACTCGCCCTCGTCGTCAAGCTCCTCCAGCCCACGCGCGAAGTGTGAATGATCAGCGAGTGATCACTTACATGAGGAACAAGATTATTGAGCTCGAGTCGAAGCTGAAGGTTGCCGAGTTGGAGTTGGAGCGCTTGAAGTCGCGGCCCGCTGCGCCGTTCTCCCAGCGTGAGGAATTCCTTCTTGGCCAGATAGACTTAATCAGTCGACAGCTGCAAGGTTGGCCTTCAAGCGATTTGTTTCGGCTTCTTTATGCTTTCATTCTTCTAAGTGTTGGATCTTTTCTGCAGATGTTAATCCCGACTGGCAAGCCGAGAATAGTCGAATGGACGAGCGGGTGGAAAGGGAGGCCACCGGTGACTCACTTGAAGCTCGTACCTTCTGGTCGAACAAAAACGCAGGCCGTATACTCGCGAAGATGCTGGATCGCACCTGGCGAGCTGCTGTGCTCTTGGAAGGTTGCAGGAAGGCACTCTGGCAGATCAACAGGGTGTACTTTCCGCATAACGAGCAGCCTTCTGGGCTGGCTGCGCTGCTGGAGAGGTTCCGCAGTAGCAGGGCGTTGAAGGAGGTCGTCGTCGCTCAGCTTGTTGCCGGGGCCAACGCGGCGTTTGCTTATGTTCGACTGCACCAGGCCTCATGTTCCCTTGGACAGGATACTTGACGGCTTGCCTAGAGATTCTGATTATGCTGAATCCCTTGCGGCTGCACGTCAGGCGATTCAGCAGGTCCTGAATCATACAGAGCAACTTGTAGGGCCACTGGATGCGCCAAAGGAAGAGCATGTCGACTAAGAATAGCAGTCTGTTGTTGTATAGTGTTAGCTTGTAACGAGAAAAATTTCCCAGTGGAAAAAAATGAGTGTTTGCATGCCGAGGTGGGGTAGCCCCCGAGCGAATGAATTGCATCTTGTGGACTTCTGTAAACCTGTATGGCGCAGCCCCCGAGCGGATCGAGTGCGGTCGAGGTGTGTCGAGTTGCCTGTGCGACGCAGCCCCCGAGTGCTTTGAGTGCGGCTAAGGCGTTTCCGAGTGAAACCTGTGAGGTGCGGCCCCCGAGTTCAATCGGGTGGCGACCAAGTTTTTGTCTTAGACCTGTACGGCGCAAGCCCCCGAGTGGTTCGGGTGGCGGCCGAGGATTTTCGAGTGGAACCTGTGTGGCGCAGCCCCCGAGTGCGTCGAGTGGCGGCCTAGGTTTTGACTTAGACCTGTACAGCGCAGCCCCCGAGTGATTCGGGTGGCGGCCGAGGATTTTTCGAGTGGAACCTGTGTGGCGCAGCCCCGAGTGCGTCGAGTGGCGGCCGAGGATTTTCGAGTGGAACCTGTTGTGGCGCAGCCCCGAGTGTGTCGAGTGGCGGCTAGGTTTGACTTAGACCTGTACGGCGCAGCCCCCGAGTGGTTCGGGTGGCGGCCGAGGATTTCAAGTGGAACCTGTGTGGCGCAGCCCCCGAGTGCGTCGAGTGGCGGCCTAGGTTTGACTTAGACTTGTACAACGCAGCCCCGAGTGGTTCGGGTGGCGGCCAAGGATTTTCGAGTTGCTTGCTGATAAAAGTAAAGGGGAGAGCTTGTTCCTCAAATCACTTTATTGATTTTGCGAGCAGGCCGCCTCATTAAAACCCTTCCAGTCCCGTCAGGTACCCTGGCGAGGGAAAGAGTGCGTCTGAAACCTGCCGCTTCTTGACCATTGTACACTTATTACAAATTGGGGTCGATCAGGCGTAGAAAACGGCGCAGTTGCGAACGTTCCACGGGTTGCTGCAGGACTATCCCCGTCTTCGAGTCCTTCAGGCGGTAAGCTCCGTCGCCGATTGCCTCTGTCACAATGTATGGACCCTCCCAAGGGGAGGCGAGTTGTGCACCTTCTTCTGTTTGAGGCGAAGGACAAGATCGCCAGGGACGAACGCTCTGGGCCGCAGGTCGCCGCCCGTGGTAGTTGCGTAGGTCTTGCTGGTACAACGGCTGTGCGGGTAAGGGCGATGTCGCGTGCTTCGTCAAGGTGTCCATGTCGTCCTCGAGTGCTTCTTCCTGCATCGGACTCGTCGTAGGCCACCACTCGGGGGCGTCGAACTTGATGTCGCACGGCAGGACTGCTTCAGCGCCGTACACCATGAAGAATGGCGTGTACTGGTAGATCTGTTTGGCGTGGTGCGCAGACTCCACAGCACAGATGGCAGCTCTTCGACCCAGGCACCTGCGGCGCGCCTCAGTGGCACTCGCAGGCGCCTCTTTACGCCCTTGCAGACTAGGCCATTGGCTTTCTCGACTTGTCCGTTGGACTGCGGGTGCGAGACAGATGCGTAGTTGAGCTTGATGCCTTGGTCAGAGCAGAAGTCCTTGAATTCTTCGGCTGTGAAGTTCGAGCCGTTGTCGGTGATGATGCTGCTGTGTGGCACGCCGAACCTGAAGATGATCGACCTGATGAAGTTAACGCCGAGGAGGCAGTCGAACTTGTGATCGGCGCGCGCTTCGATCCACTTCGTGAACTTGTCGACTGCCACCAGGAGATGAGTGTGTCCGCCCGGAGAAGACTTCTTGAGTGGACCCACCATGTCGAGCCCCCATTGAGCGAAGGGCCATGCGAGTGGTATGGTCTTCAGCGCTGATGCTGGTGCGTGCGGCTTGTTGGCGAACTCCTGGCAGCCGATGCACTTCCTCACGAGTTCTTCTGCGTCTTGCATTGCGGTGGGCCAATAGAACCCTGCTCGTAGGGCTTTGGCCACCAAGGCTCGACTGCTGGCGTGGTGTCCGCAGATGCCGGCGTGGATCTCGAGTAAGATGGCTTGACCGTCGACTGGGTCGATGCACCTTTGGAGGACTCCTGAGATGCTTCGCTTGTAGAGTTCCCAGTTGATGACGGTGAAGGCCCTTGGAGCGGCGGATGACGCGCTTGGCTTCGACTGGGTTCGCTGGCACCTCTGATGCAGTATGTAGGCTAGGTATGGGCTTGTCCATGTGGGTTCGACCAGCATTACCTCCATGGGTTCCTTCTCCGTGCTGGGCGGGTTGGTGGTGCTCGTTGTCGATGTAGAGGGTCCCGGCGCAGGTCGGAGCTTGATGGAGCGTTGCGTGATGCACTCGAGGAAGACTCCGGGTGGCACCGGCGCTTTGTCTGATCCTAGGTTGGCGAGGGTGTCAGCTTCCTCGTTGCTCTCGCGGCCGATGTGCCGCAGCTCGCAGCCGTCGAAGGTGCCTTCCAGCTGGTTGTATAGGTCCCTGTAGGCTATCATGTTGTCGGCGATGGCGTCACATTGCTTCATGGTTTGCTGCACGACAAGGTAGGAGTCTCCGTAGATCATAAGGTGAGTGGCGCCGCAGTTTTTGGCCATCCGCATGCCGTGGATTAGGGCTCGTACTCTGCCTCGTTGTTGGAGGGTGTGGGAAGTCATCTGCAGTACATACTTCAGTTTGTCGCCTTTGGGTGAGATGAGGACGACTCCGGCCCCTGCTGATCTGAACTTCTTGGACCCGTCGAAGTACATTGTCCATGCGTTGGACAAGTCGGGTACGTCTGGCAGCTGGGCCTCTATCCACTCTGTGGTGAACTTCTGGAAGGACTTGAGCCTTGATTGCCTTCGGGTGCGCATACTTCAGCCCCCAGGGTCCCAACTCGACAACCCACTTGGCGACTCGTCCTGTCGCGGCTTGGTTGGTGAGGATGTCGGAGAGCCCAGAGGAGCTTACCACCGTGATGGTGTGCTCGGAGAAGTAGTGGACGACCTTCCTTGATGTCATGAAGACTCCGTACGCTAGCTTCTGGATAGTGCGGGTATCGCTGCTTGGAAAGGGTTAGCACCTCGCTAAGAAAATAGACGGGTCCGCTGAACAGGGTGGCTATGCCCTTCTTCTCCTCGTTCGACGACGAGTACTGTGCTGACCACTCTGTTCGTGGCTGACACGTAGAGGTACAACGGCTCGTTCTCCAGTGGCGCCACCAGTACTGGAGGAGTCGTGAGGGTTTTCTTGAGCTTGTCGAACGCGTCTTGCGCTTCTTCTGTCCACTCGAATTTATCCGTCTTTTTCATCAGTTGGTAGAAAGGCAGGCCTTTTCTCCCAACTTACTAATGAACCGGCTGAGAGCTGCGACTCGGCCGGCTAGGCGTTGCACTTCATGAAGCTTGGTCGGTGCTGGCATTGCGAGTATGTTTTGCACCTTCTCAGGGTTGGCTTCGATTCCTCTTGCAGAGACGAGGTACCCGAGCAGTTCTCCGGCTGGCACGCCGAAAACACACTTGTCCGGATTTAGCTTGATCTGATACTCGTTGAGTGCGGCGAAGACTTTGCGGAGGTCAGCAATTAAACTGTCCTCCGTTCGAGTGGTGACGACTATGTCGTCGACGTAGACTTGTACGATTTTTCCTATTAGCTCCTTCAGGCAAGCTTGCATCGTGCGCTGGTATGTGGCTCCAGCGTTCTTCAACCCGAAGGGCATCATTTGGTAGCAGAACACACCATGGGGTGTGATGAATGCAGTCTTCTCTTCATCTTCGACTTTCATCCTGATCTGCTGGTACCCGGAGTAGGCGTCCAGGAAGGATAGGCGCGCGCAGCCTGCAGTCGAGTCGATGATCTGGTCTATCCGCGGGAGCGGAAATGGTCCTTGGGGCAGCACTTGTTAATGGCGGTGAAGTCGACGCACATGCGGAGTTTTCTTCGTCTTCTTCTTCTCCACCAGGACCGGGTTCGCTACCCAGTCCGAGTCCTTGATTCTCCGGATGAATCCGGCGTGGAGCAGTCGATCGATCTCCTTGCTGATGGCGTCTCGCTTGGGACCCGAAAAGCGTCGCATGGTCTGCTTGACGGGTCTGGCGTCCTTGTGGACGCGTAAGGAGTGCTCGGCGAGTTTCCCTGGGTATGCCTGGCATGTCAGAAGGTTGCCAGGCGAAGATCTCCCAGTTCTCACGTAGAAACTCGACGAGCGCGCCTTCCTATGCGATAGGCAGGCTTGCCGACACCTTGACTGTCTTGCTGGCGTCCGTCGGGTGGACTTGATGGGTTCTTGTGTCGTCAGTCGTGTTGAACGGAGAGTCCTTGGCTGGTTTCTTGCGTGGCGGGAAAATGGTCTTGTCGTTGTCGACTGCCATCATCGCAAGGTGCTCCTCCATTCCGAAGAATCAGAGATCTGGCTGAATTCGCGGTCGCAGCTGTTGGAGCGGTCGAAGTCGCCGTGCACCGTGATGACGCCCTTGGGTCCAGGCATCTTGAGCATCAGATAGGCGTAGTGAGGTATCGCCATGAATCTGGCAAAGGTTGGGCGCCCGAGTATCGCATGATACTGCGACTTCCAGTCGACTACCTCGAAGTCGATCGCCTCCCTCTGGAAGTTGTCGGGTGTGCCGAAGATGACGTCGAGTGTGATTGCTCCCATGGGCGTGACTGCTTGCCCTGGTACTATGCCATGGAAGGTGGTCCCTGATGGCGCAAGTTTGTTGTTGGCCTGTTCATTCTTCTGAGGGTGTCGGCGAAGATAATGTTGATGCCGCTGCCTCCGTCCATGAACACCTTTTTCAAGGTGTAATCCCCGATCAGAGCTTCGACTACCAGAGCGGCGTGCCCGGGTCGTGGTACCGCAGGTGGATGATCTGCTCTGGAGAACGTGATCGTGTCTCTGACCCTCTCAGGTATTCGGGTACTGCAGGTGGACAGGTGACAGCTTGGTAGACTTGGCGGTGATGATTTCTGGGTCATGTTTGAAGGGCGCCCCTTCTGTATCATGTTGAGCTGATCCGCGTGCCGCTGGATATGCGTCAGGGCATTCTTGCTGCGGCTGCTGCTGCGGATAGAAAGCTGCCGATGCTGTGCTGGGTTAGCGACTGCAGGTGCGGGTGCGGGTGCTGCTTGGAGAGCCAGCTGCCGACTGGCTGTGCTACGGGTGCTGCTGGGAGCCAACTGCATGGCTGGCTGAGTGACTATCTTCTGCATTGCCTGGTATATCCTCCGTGCCTTTTTGCAGTCCTTCAACAGGTGACGGATCCCCACTTGCCCGTTTCCGGGTTCCTGAAACATGTGGTGCTTGCAGGGTTGTTCTAGCTCTTCCTCCGGAGTCAGCGTGCGCCTCTGCCACTCTCGCTTGCGGCTCCATCGCCACGGTAGGTGCTGCCACCGCTTCGGTTGAATTGTCCTTGGCTGTGGTGGCGGCTCTGGTCGTCGTTGCTTCGACTGTGACTTGCCTTGGACTGTACTGGCGATTGCTGTCGTATGCTTCGTTCTCGCGGGGGTTTCGAAACCCGCGCTACTAACTCTATTGAGTCATTGCCGTGGTAACGCGGCTTCTTCTTCTGGCATCCTTCCCGCCAGTTCTTGGTCCGGGCTCGTCTCGTGCTATCTCATGAGTCCTCTCCGTCTGCCCACTGGTTGGCTATCTTCATGAGGTCAATCATGCTTCTCGGCCGGAGCCTACCAAATTCCTCGCGGAGGTCGCGGCGGTAGACGCCGTGCATGAAGGCATCCATCACTCATCTTCCGAGGTGGGTTCCATGGTATTGCGGAGCAGGGTCCATCGCTGGATGTATGACCGGAGCGGCTCGTCTCGTCCTTGCTTGCATGCTTGGAGTTCGACGAAAGTTGTCGGCCTTGAATACGTCCCTAGGAAGCTCTTAACGAAGGCATCCGCAAACTCGTCCCACGTGCTGAAGGCGTCCTTGGGTTGGCTGTTGAGCCACCCGCGTGCGGATCCTGTGAGCATCAGCTGGATGTACTGCATGGCTGTAGTCGAAGTACCGCCCTGGCAACTGCAGGCTATGAGGTAGTCTTCCAGCCAGTCTCTCGGGTCCTGCTTTCCGTCATACTTGACCGCTTCTGCCGTGAGCTTGAAGCCCTTGGGCATTTTTGTGTCGCGGATGTTGAAACTGAAGCATGCGGCGCCCGCGTGGCTCAAAGTCGCCATCGTCGCGGTCGTCAGCATTGGGCGTGCCGACCGTCCACTGGGTGCGGTTTCGGTCTACCAGTCCTCTGTGTGATGACGTTGCGGAGGTCTTCGCCTGGCTGCGGCTGTCGCGGTTGTCTTGGAGCTGGGACTACGAGTGCTGCGGGTTCGCGGTCCTCGGCGACCCCGATTTTCTTGCGCCCTTTCTGCTGGTGCCTTGTTCGCCAGAGCCTCTTCGACTGCTTTGATGGACATGATTTGTGCTTGTGAGGAGAGCGCGGCGTCACCCTCAGGCGGCTGCGTCAGTCGCAGGTACGTTTCGACTGCCATGAGGGCAGCTCCGGGTGTCTTGGGGACGGGTATCCCGTCCGCGTCTTTAGTCATGTATGACGACTCGAGGTTGCGGGTAATTCTGGCGCGTTCGGCCTCTGTCATCCGGGGCACGCGGGGCCTGTGGCGCCTGCTCCTTGCGAGACTTCTGTCGAGGCAGCAGTGAATGAGTAAGCGGCCCTCCTGGCACTCGCCGCGTCGCCTCCTCCTTGCGTCGGAGTAGCTCGGCCTTCTCTAGCGCGGAGTCGTTCGCCTTCTTCCGCAGCAGGTACTGGACCGCCATAAGGGCCTCTCGGGTGCGTCTGGTGGAGGGTACGTGCCCTCCTCAACGTGCTTCAGGGCTCTGATTGCCATGTCGCGGGTGATGGTGAGTCGTGTCTGATCGGCATGACCACTTCCAGTGGGTATGCGGGTTCGTCGCCGTTGGTCCGCGCCGGGCCGGTCATGTAGACTTGTGCGGGGTAAAACCCGGGAAGTGGGGCTGATTCTTCCACTGCTGCTTCCTTCATCCGAGCCGTGCTCGGAGTCGAAAATGGTTGCAACGTGGTAGATACCACAGTCGCCGTTGAGGTTCTTTCCATGGGTTTCGCGGCCTTCACCGCGGACGCGAGGAATGGAGTCGCTGTCGTCGACGCGGGTGCGATTGTCTTGCGGATGATCTCGCGACGCGAAGGTGTGGCCGACGTAGTCGGAGTCGATGTAGATCTTGGCCTTGCCCGCGACGCGACCGAAGTAGTCGAAGTAGACTTGATTCGCGCAGGGGTCGCCGCTGATGCGATCTCCTTGGCAGCCGGAGATTCGGGTGTCGTGGTAGTCGTGGCAGGTGCGATCTTCGCGGCAGTCCAAGATGCGATCGCCGCAGTCGCAGCAGATGCGACTCTCGCTGGCGGGTGAAGGCGTGGTTGATGTAGTCGATGCAGATGCGGGTGTCGTCTCTGCGCGTAGCGCGACCACCGTAGATCGGAGTGTTCCGTAGCTTTTTATGAGGTAGTGCATGGTACAAAGGTGATCCACGTACCTTCACTCAGTTCAGTCGTACGCCGAGCGATGAGCCTGGCGGTGGCTGACGTACTCGAGGGAGCTGACCGGATTGGCTCCTTGGTGCGGGCGTCGGTCTTCAGGGTTGATGGAGCCGGAGCGACCATGGTTCCAACGCTCGTTCTTTCCCACAAACGGCGCCAATTGACGAGGTTAGGGCTCGGCAAATACCTGGGTCGACTACCCCGGGTTGATTGAAGGGGAGGAAGATGAACGTTTGTGATCACGACGGCTAACAGGGGGCGATTTACCCAGGTTCAGGCTCCCGGAGGATAACACCCTACTCCTGCTTGTCTGGAATTATGATCAAGGTGCTACAATGGCGAGATGGAGATCTCGCTAGGGTTTAGCTGGCGGCTATGAACTGGTCTTCGCTAGTTGCTTAGTTACCCTAGACGAGGGACCCTCCCAGCCTTTATATGATAGGCTGGGTCTCGGGTGAACGGTGCTGATGGCACGTACAGGATGATCAAGCTGATGACCTAGCGTCGACTATCTTGGGCCGCACATCATCCTTCTTGGGCCTTCCTTGGCGTGACCCAGGTACCACCACCGTGGGGTACTCGAAAGGTAACCCCACAACAATTGTATTAGTCATTACTCCAATTTGTCTTCCATTGGTTACAGATCAACAGATACATATAATTACTACTGTCATATCTTTTTTCTTTTCAAGACAAATCAATTTTTCTCTGAGTTGCCTTTCCCATGCCGTGCAAAATTGAAAAATAATTTATGTAGGTAATCTTCCGTGCTATCAAACTGCCGACCCAAAATTTGGAGAAACAAAGAAGAAGTAGTCAGGCAGGAAATTGGAGAAGAATAGGGATCGATTCGTGGGAAGCAGGCTCGCAGCGCCGGTGACGGCTGTTGACCTGCTACCGGTCCGGTGCGCAGTGCCAGTCCGGCCATGGCCAGTGGCCGCCTCCTGGCTGTAGGATGCTGCTAGCTCTGCTACCTCCTGATGCCCTCCACCGATTCCCCCTTTCCCCTTCTTTTCTTGTCTATCAAAATCGCTAGATCTAGCCATATCCATGGCCATGGTTCTGTCGTGAGCAGAGATGGGTCGTGAGGAGACTGGGGCGAGTGTGGGGGACGATAGGAGTCGAGAGAAGAAGCAATGTGCTCATGGCTGGGCCGCCTTACAGGCATACTAGTTAATATATATTTTGCACAAAACCTGGGCGGGCCGTGGCCCAGGTTGGCCCTAACGAAGCTCCGCCAGTGGGTGTCAGGGAGGTGCGCAAGGGATAGAGAAGGACAAGAGGCCAAGAATCGGCGGCGGGAGCTCACTGAGCTGGCTGTAATCAGAGAAATACGACGGCGGCAAGGTGGAGCTACGGCGAGAAAATCCAATAACCTGGGGGCGTTTCAGAGGGGGCTTTGGGGCAAACGGGAGAGGACGTCGAGGGCTTTTATACGAAGAAACGGCACATAATTTGGGGCATTAAAACGCCCGGAATCAAGACGGGAGAATGCTGCTGTTTTCGGGTAGGTGGGGTTGAAGATGACGATGACGTCATCGCTGACGTCAGCGATTTATCTTTTTCTTATTTTGTGTTTTCTTTTATAGATTTTGATTAGGCCACCAAATCAAGTCAAATAAATTGGTAAAAATTTGTAAAATAAAAAATAATCATTTTAGAAACTTATGAAACATTTCCAAAATATTTACAAATTTGAAAAATTCAATTAATGCATAAAGGATTATTGACACCTATATGTCATTTTATAAAATAGGGTTTTATATAATCCTTTTCAACTCAAATAAGTTCCAGAAAATAACATGAGTAATATCATTAAAAATTAATAACCCTTTTCATAAAAAAATAACTTAATAAAAACATTTTTATAAAATATAGTTTAATTAAAACCTTTATGGCCAAAAACAAATTAGGATTAAATCCCTTTGCATTCAAAATAAAATGTAGAAAATTAGTATGAGTAATGTAACAGCCCCAGATTAGTACCCTAAAATAGGGGCCAAATTTTCACTTTTTGCTTTGCATTGCATCATGGCATACAAAATTAAATTGCTAATTTTAAAATAAAGCAAACCTGGACATTAAAACAAAGGGAGCAAATCCTTCCCAGATTTTTCCAAAGTAAAGGCTTTGCCCAAAATGACCAAATCAAATTAACTGAACTTCCAAATTGTTCAGGAAGTTTCAATCACCCAATTATAATTATTTGGTAAGGGCAAATTCTTAACAAGCAAATAAATAATTTGAGAATTCAATTTGGCTTAATTCAATTCCTAATTTTGAAACCAAGTTAGCTTTCCAAAAATTCAAACTAAAATCATGGGGAGATTCAATGTGATGGTGAGAGTCTCCATGAATATTTTCACTATTTTTGGAATTGTTTAAATGCTCCAATTAAATACAATTTGGAAATTGCCAAAATTACTTTTAACTAAAGGCTATGAACAAATGTTGGCCAAAACTTTTTATTTTGCTTCACCAATTTTTGTGGAGCACCTGAAGGTCAATTGGAGCCTATGTGAATTTTTGCATAATTTATAAAAATGTGTAAGTGCCTATTTTAAATCGCCCAAGTGGTTGCTGGACCTTTTTGCAATAAAGGAAATGGAGCCAGGGGTTTTTCAGAAAAACATCTTCTTCTCCCCTGTAGCGACCGAGCATGGTCGAGCTCGGTCCGCTCGACTCCGTCCCCGCCGCACCCTCTCTGCCGTGCTGCTCCCTGGTGCAGAAGGAGGACGCTAAGACCCTGCCCTACTCTCCTCACTCTCCCCTTCCCTTCCTCCTGCTTTGCTGGATCGAGACCGACCCCAGCTTCCGCACGGCCACCGCGGAGACGTCGCCGTCGCCGCCGAATTGCCGCCGCTTGGAACCTCCCCGGAGTGTGCCGACGCCACCCTCTCCTCCGTCGCCTCCTCCTCTTCCTCCACACCCGCGGAATTGAGCCGGGGTCGCTCGGTTCGTCGCCTTCGTCCTCAACCGCGGCCGTCGCCCATCGCCCCGTTTCCGGCGTCCTCGACCACCCCGCTGTCGTCGAGCAACCACGAGTCAACGGAGGTGAGCTCCTCCTTCTTTTAAGCTTCCTCCCGCGCCCCTCCCCCTCTCCTCGCCGCCGGTCACCTGGCGCCGCCGCCGTCGGTCGCTCTCCCGCCGTTGCCGTGCGCCCGGCCTGGACCGGCCAGGAGGCCGGCAGCCTCTGCCGCTGCCCCGGCCTAAAGCCCGGACTGGGCCGGCCTCGATGCCGGCAGCCTCTGGCGCTGCCCCAGCCTGGCCCCGGTTTGGGCCGGCTCTGAGCCGGCCTCCTCTGCCACGAACCCGGCCTGTAGACCGGCCTGGGCCGACCTGTGGGCCGGCCCGTACAGTAAAAACAGAAAATGGTTTAAATTGAAATAATTCATAACTTTTCAAATATTGCTCCAATTTTAGCAAATCAAATACCATTTTGATCAGGAAAACAAACCCTACAATATGAAATCATTGTGACATTATTTTGAAACCATATTTTTGCTGTTTATTTAAGAATTCCTAAAATGGGCTAAATAATACCGATTTGAGAAGTTCATAACTTATTAAATAGTGATCCAAAAATTATGAATTAAATATCAATGTGATCCACACTTCAAATGCTATCCAATTATGCACTTACCACATCATGACCACAAATTCTTATTTGATGTTATTCATAATTTGTTTAATGAATTAAATTCAACTATTTATTTAATTTGCTATTTATTCATCGGTACTCCGAAAATTACAAATAAAGTACCAAAATGATCGGAATGACCAACCCTAACCATTTCATTTCATGTTCATGCATATTGAGCCGTTTCTCTAATAATGTGATGACTTATAAGTAATGTGGTCACTAAGATAAATATGGAGTTGTGTCCAAACAATTGCACTAATTATTTGGAACACCATTTAATTTGTTAAATAAATTAAATGATATTATCTTTGCATCAATTGGGCATGTCATCATGTGATTGCGCATTGCACCTTGTGTTCGTGTGATTTATGTGTTCTTTGTATTTCTTTTGGGTATCGATAGATTCCGGAGTCGAGGTTAACGATAACTACCCCGACGAGCAATACTTCGCGCCCGGGCAGCAAGGCAAGAGATAACCTAACCTTCTTGGCATTCTAGCATCCTAATGTTTTATCAACTTATTTATCTACCATACTATTGCATGCGATTCAAATGTCTCTTTTGATCAAAATATAGAGAATCCTATGATTGCATGTTTTCCCCGAGCCAATCACATGTATCCCTACCTATGAACCCTAGTGTTGATGTGTTGGCCGGATACAGAATATAATTGTTGGTTATATGCTTAGCCATGCGTAGAAATGCTTAGTTGAAATACTAATTATGTCCGTTATTGAATTCCATACTTATTGATGTTGATGGAATGATTCGGGCATGGTGGATAATTGTGATGCTTAATTAAAATGCTAAGACGGCTTGGGTGAGTTGCCATTGGGGATAGTGTTTTGCCTCACTCTAGCCCCTAGGTGCGAGTTCTTTACCTCTTGAACCAAGACTAGCGTGCTGCCATTGGTGGGTGTATGGGCGCCTTACTGACTGAATAATTTGTGAGGGGCTTGTCAAGGGTCCTCTAGATTGCTATTTCCATTTGCGCGTGAGTGTGTGGGTGGAAAAGAAACGAGGATGGTGGTGTTTAGGATGTGGCCGCAGGGTAGGGCGCTGGGAGCGCTGAACCTGTCCTTCCGCACACTGATGGCCCTTGAGTAAGCCTCATGCATTGTAAAGGTCTAACCGCGCCGCTCGCCGGCCTTCCCCGGAAAAGGGCCAATTAGGTGAGCCGGACGGTACCAATGGGTAAATTAGTACACCCCTGCAGGGTTTAATCTTTTCGAAAAGCCGTGTCCACGGTTATGGACAACTTGGGAATAGACGATAAGACCATAGAGAATATTAACCTAATTGATATGGCAGCTAAAGGTTGCATAATCAACGTGTGATAAAGGTTCACTTCCTCGAGGGTGATTCTAGGGGGTGCCTTGGTGGAGATGAGTGTGGTTGGTTACAAAAGGGTTCGATGAGAACCAATGATGACAGTGTTACTCTCTTATCCCCTTTATGAAAAGTATTCTGAGTAGACGACGCCTCGTGTCTTTTATGTCCTTATTGTTGAAAACTGGCTTTATGCAAAACAAGTACATATATAGCTTTAGAGCCTCCGTCAGCATCGGGCCTATATCGCCCTACTAAACTTGCGAGTACATCGTACTCAGTCTCTCTTTGCTGCCTCTATGATTTTGTATTTCAGAGGAGGACGACACCGAGCAACTAGGTGGGTTCTTCGTTGACGTCGACTACTAGTCTGGGGTTCCCAGGTGGCAGCTTGGGACCGTGGAACAAGCTGGCTTGGGTGATGTTTATTGTAGGCCTCTTAGGCCATATTTTGCTTCTTGTTGTATTAGACAACGCTATCCGCTTCTGCTTGATGAATTGATGGTCTGTAACCTTTGATGTGTAATATTTGTATTCTTCTCGTTATAAGAGTTGCTATATGTTTTGTGTCGTAGAGTCATGCAATGTGCCAGTTTGTTCCACAAGTCTTGATCTCTCTACTATACGGGGTGGCGATGTCTGTTGCACAAAGCTTCACTGTATAGTTCTAGGGTCGGGGCACTACAAGTTGGTATCAGAGCAGGACTGCCTGTAGGAAACCCTTTCTATTGGTCGATGTCGAGTCTAGTTCGTGAAAATTATTTTTAACCTAAAAATAAGTTGTGAAAACCTTCTTAGGATGCTTTTTACTCCTTACCCAATTCACTCTGATCTCGGTGCCATCTTACCTCTATTTGTTTTTAACGGTTTTCTGATCGTCGGCAACTTCTAAATCTCTAGGATCACGGGGTTGGGTTCTATCTTTAGTTACTGGTGAACTTTGCTCGTCTGCCAATTCTGAAGCCCGAAGAAAGGAAGTGTTGCGGATCGTCAAGAAATTCCTTTGCTTTAGCCCAAGATCTTGAACCGAAGGTCCCGGATTGTGCTAGGGCTCGGGTGTAATGATTCATGAGGGTTGTCACCCTTGTGAGCATTATGCTATTGTGAGTCCCGGTGCATGAAGCTGATCTTTAACCCAAGATCTTTTCGTCGAACCCTGGTGTTAATGGTCAAACCCTACATCAGGTTGGCAAAATCTAAAGTTAGTCTTCGAACTCGAGGTTGCAGCCGTAATTGGTTTCCTCGAAAATGCTCTTCTTCACCACTAGATTTAGCTAGGCTCTCTGTCTTGGAGCCATCTAAATCACGACGGGATTGCTCTTAGTGAGTTTTTCCAGCAATAACTGTGTCTCCTCGGGTTAAATCACAAGTTGGTTATGCATACGTGCATTATTGAGCTGGTAGGTTGTTACCTCCCTTTCTCTGATTAAGCCATGTGTGCACACCAAGCCCTGACCGAGTCGTTCCTAAATAAGAATAATTTGTCAAATCTCATCAGCTTACCGGTGTTTCCCAATCATGAATCAGTTGGGCTTCATTGTTGGAGTTCATACTGGATCAAATTCCTCTTCGTGAATCGTAACCCAATGGAACTCCCAATCTACCTCGTGTTCTGAAGCTTGGTAATGTAGCCATGTCTTGAGAAATTAGTGACCCTACCTTCTGTTAACTGTCGCAATCTCCCCCTTCAGACCGGTTGAAGCCTGAAGTATCTGCACACCTACCCAACTCTGAATCTCAAGCAAAAGTGATGCTTGGAGTTCATTAAGAGCATGACCTAAAGCCTACTAGTAAACCGACAAGTCCGGTGTTGTGGTTCACGCACCTCACCTGAAGGTCTTTTGACTAAACCTCCTAACTCTTTCAAATCGACCGCTGTCCATGAGAATCATGTGTAAATGGTTCTAGAAGTTTTCCCCCAAGGTCTTTCCCTATCTTCAAGTACGACCTTCGCTTGAGGATCGAATGAAGGCTATTTCCGAAGCCGGAGTGCGATATCTAGAACCTCAAGGAGAACCTCACTATGGAGTTGCTGAATATCTATCGGTCAATCCTCCTACTCCCTCTATCTCATGACAATATCTCGTTATGAGGTTTTACCTCTCTATCTAATTGTGGAGAAATGCTATGTCTTCTTCCTCTCGGCGAAATCAAGGTTTTGCCCAATCACACGGACGTTGGGTCAATTCATCAGTTCCGTTAGGGCCGAGATTCCAACCTAATGGAAACATTTCGTATGGCAACAGCGTGTGGTCCAAAAAGATGTCTTTTCTCCTCGTGGTGCTTAAACTCTCTACGGTCTACGCCTCGGAGTGGTTGAAGTATTGTCGTGGCCTTGAACAAGTGGTAGGTCGTCCTATCCTCGGCTCGACCTTGTTTGGTCAAGTCGTTCCTAGCTCACTCAATAACTTATGGTTTTGGGCAGGAGTCATTTTGCCTACCACCTTAAGTTATCTCCTGTTCTTTCCGCCATTTTGGCATGTCATGTTAGCTAGCCCAATCTCTGCAGCGAGGAAGATACGTGTTGTCATATCCTCCTCCTCTCTACATCTACTCTAGAATCTCGGGACGAGATTCCTGTAAGGGGGGTAGAATTGTAACAGCCCCAGATTAGTACCCTAAAATAGGGGCCAAATTTTCACTTTTTGCTTTGCATTGCATCATGGCATACAAAATTAAATTGCTAATTTTAAAATAAAGCAAACCCTGGACATTAAAACAAAGGGAGCAAACCCTTCCCAGATTTTTCCAAACTAAAGGCTTTTCCCAAAATGACCAAATCAAATTAACTTGAACTTCCAAATTGTTCAGGAAGTTTCAACCACCCAATTATAATTATTTGGTAAGGGCAAATTCTTAACAAGCAAATAAATAATTTTGAGAATTCAATTTGGCTTAATTCAATTCCTAATTTTGAAACCAAGTTAAGCTTTCCAAAAATTCAAACTAAAATCATGGGGAGCTTCAATGTGATGGTGAGAGTCTCCATGAATATTTTCACTATTTTTGGAATTGTTTAAATGCTCCAATTAAATACAATTTGGAAATTGCCAAAATTACTTTTAACTAAAGGCTATGAACAAATGTTGGCCAAAACTTTTTATTTTGCTTCACCAATTTTTGTGGAGCACCTGAAGGTCAATTGGAGCCTATGTGAATTTTTGCATAATTTATAAAAATGTGTAAGTGCCTCTTTTAAATCGCCCAAGTGGTTGCTGGACCTTTTTGCAAATAAAGGAAATGGAGCCAGGGGGTTTTTCAGAAAAACGTCTTCTTCTCCCCTGTAGCGATCGAACACGGTCGAGCTCGGTCCGCTCGACTCCGTCCTCGCCGCACCCTCTCTGCCGTGCTGCTCCCTGGTGCAGAAGGAGGACGCCAGGACCCTGCCCTGCTCTCCTCACTCTCCCCTTCCCTTCCTCCTGCTTTGCTGGATCGAGACCGACCCCAGCTTCCGCACGGCCACCGCGGAGACGTCGCCGTCGCCACCCTCTCCTCCGCTGCCTCCTCCTCTTCCTCCACACCCGCGGAATTGAGCCGGGGTCGCTCGGTTCGTCGCCTTCGTCCTCAACCGCGGCCGTCGCCCGTCGGCCCCGTTTCCGGCGTCCTCGACCACCCCGCTGTCGTCGAGCAACCACGAGTCAACGGAGGTGAGCTCCTCCTTCTTTTAAGCTTCCTCCCGCACCCCTCCCCCTCTCCTCGCCACCGGTCACCTGGCGCCGCCGCCGTTGGTCGCTCTCCCGCCGTTGCCGTGCGCCCGGCCTGGCGCCCGGCCTGGACCGGCCGGGAGGCCGGCAGCCTCTGCCGCTGGCCCGGCCTAATGCCCGGACTAGGCCGGCCTCAAGGCCGGCAGCCTCTCGCGCTGCCCCGGCCTGGCCCCGGTTTGGGCCGGCTCTGAGGCCGGCCTCCTCTGCCACCGACCCGGCCTGTAGACCGGCCTGGGCCGACCTGTGGGCCGGCCCGTACAGTAAAAACAGAAAATGGTTTAAATTGAAATAATTCATAACTTTTCAAATATTGCTCCAATTTTAGCAAATCAAATACCATTTTGATCAGGAAAACAAACCCTACAATATGAAATCATTGTGACATTATTTTGAAACCATATTTTTGCTGTTTATTTAGGAATTCCTAAAATGGGCTAAATAATACCGATTTGAGAAATTCATAACTTATTAAATAGTGGTCCAAAAATTATGAATTAAATATCAATGTGATCCACACTTCAAGTGCTATCCAATTATGCACTTACCACATCATGATCACAAATTCTTATTTGATGTTATTCATAATTTGTTTAAATGAATTAAATTCAACTATTTATTTAATTTGCTATTTATTCATCGGTACTCCGAAAATTACAAATAAAGTACCAAAATGATCGGAATGACCAACCCTAACCATTTCATTTCATGTTCATGCATATTGAGCCGTTTCTCTAATAATGTGATGACTTATAAGTAATGTGGTCACTAAGATAAATATGGAGTTGTGTCCAAACAATTGCACTAATTATTTGGAACTCCATTTAATTTGTTAAATAAATTAAATGATATTATCTTTGCATCAATTGGACATGTCATCATGTGATTGCGCATTGCACCTTGTGTTCGTGTGATTTATGTGTTCTTTGTATTTCTTTTGGGTATCGATAGATTCTGGAGTCGAGGTTAACGATAACTACCCCGACGAGTAGTACTTCACGCCCGGGCAGCAAGGCAAGAGATAACCTAACCTTCTTGGCATTCTAGCATCCTAATGTTTTATCAACTTATTTATCCACCATACTATTGCATGCGATTCAAATGTCTCTTTTGATCAAAATATAGAGAATCCTATGATTGCATGTTTTCCCCGAGCCAATCACATGTATCCCTACCTATGAACCCTAGTGTTGATGTGTTGGCCGGATACAGAATATAATTGTTGGTTATATGCTTAGCCATGCGTAGAAATGCTTAGTTGAAATACTAATTATGTCCGTCATTGAATTCCATACTTATTGATGTTGATGGAATGATTCGGGCATGGTGGATAATTGTGATGCTTAATTAAAATGCTAAGACGGCTTGGGTGAGTTGCCATCGGGGATGGTGTTTTGCCTCACTCTAGCCCCTAGGTGCGAGTTCTTTACCTCTTGAACCAAGACTAGCGTGCTGCCATTGGTGGTGTATGGGCGCCCTACTGTCTGAATAATTTTTGAGGGGCTTGTCAAGTGTCCTCTAGATTGCTATTTCCATTTGCGCGTGAGTGTGTGGGTGGAAAAGAAACGAGGATGGTGGTGTTTAGGATGTGGCCGCGGGGCAGGGCGCTGGGAGCGCTGAAGCTGTCCTTCCGCACACTGATGGCCCTTGAGTAAGCCTCATGCATTGTAAAGGTCTAACCGCGCCCGCTCGCCGGCCTTCCCCGGAAGAGGGCCAATTAGGTGAGCCGGACGGTACCAATGGGTTAATTAGTACACCCCTGCAGGGTTTAATCTTTTCGAAAAGTCGTGTCCACGATTATGGACAACTTGAGAATAGACGATAAGACCATAGAGAATATTAACCTAATTGATATGGCAGCTAAAGGTTGCATAATCAACGTGTGATAAAGGTTCACTTCCTCGAGGGTGATTCGAGGGGGTGCCTTGGTGGAGATGAGTGTGGTTGGTTACAAAAGGGTTCGATGAGAACCAATGATGACAATGTTACTCTCTTATCCCCTTTATGAAAAGTATTCTGAGTAGACAACGCCTCGTGTCTTTTATGTCCTTATTGTTGAAAACTGGCTTTATGCAAAACAAGTACATATATAGCTTTAGAGCCTCCGTCAGCATCGGGCCTATATCGCCCTACTAAACTTGCGAGTACATCGTACTCAGTCTCTCTTTGCTGCCTCTATGATTTTGTATTTCAGAGGAGGACGACACCGAGCAACTAGATGGGTTCTTCGTTGACGTCGACTACTAGTCTGGGGTTCCCAGGTGGCAGCTTGGGACCGTGGAACAAGCTGGCTTGGGTGATGTTTATTGTAGGCCTCTTAGGCCATACTTTGCTTCTTGTTGTATTAGACAACGCTACCCGCCTCCGCTTGATGAATTGATGGTCTGTGACCTTTGATGTGTAATATTTGTATTCTTCTCGTTATAAGAGCTGCTATATGTTTTGTGTCGTAGAGTCATGCAATGTGCCAGTTTGTTCCACAAGTCTTGATCTCTCTACTATACGGGGTGGCGATGTCTGTTGCACAAAGCTTCACTGTATAGTTCTGGGGTCGGGGCGCTACAAGTAATATCATTCAAAATGATAAACTCAATAAAATAATTTGGGACAAAACATTTTATTTAAAAAGAGTTTGATAAATCCATTAAATACACATACACATTTAATTATGAGCTTTGTAAAAATATTTGAAATACTTTGCCAAAAAAGGTTTTTAGGATTTTATAGAAAACCAAATAAGTATTTTATTTCCAAAACTTTTAAATCTTGAAATTAGAAGATTAACATAAAATACCCTTCAAGATTTCAAAAATAAACTTTTATAAAAGGTTTTCTTGATTTTTGGAGACTTTCTTCATTTAATAATAAAAGTTTTAAATTTTTGTGATTTTTAAAACATTCCAAAGTTTTGGGTGTTGGGAATATGCCCTAGAGGCAATAATAAAATGGTTTATTAGCATATTCATGTTTATGATAATAGTTTATTATCCATGCTATAATTGTATTAAACGGAAACATAATACATGTGTGGAATATAAACAATCAGGTGTCCCTAGTAAGCCTCTACCAGACTAGTTCGTTAGTCAAGAGATGATTAGAGTTTCCTAATCATGGACTTGTTATAGTCACTTGATAACGAAGTCATCTCATCGGGAGAATGATATGATGGACAAGACCCAAATGATAAAGAGTTGCAATCGATCGTCACAAAGTTTCATTGCCAACACTTTTAATATATGCCAAGTATAGTTTCCTTAGACCATGAGATTATGTCACTCCCGTTTATCAGAGGAATGCTTTGTGGACATCAAATGTCACTTCGTAACTGGGTGATTATAAAGATGGCTTTCAGGTATCTCCGATGGTAGGTTGTTGGGTGACATGAATCAAGAGTGGGATTTGATCCTCCATGTGACGGAGAAGATATCTCCAGGCCTTCTCGGTAATATAGCATCATAAAGTCTGCAGACATGTGATTAAGTGGTAATCACGGAGATCCTACATTATGGACGAGTAAAGTGAACTTGCCGGTAACGAGATTAAACTAGACATGGGGATGTCGACGATTAAATTTCGGGCAAGTAAAATATCGTGAGACAAAGGGAATCGTATATGAGATTAATCGAATCTCCGGCATCATGGTTCAGTCGATAAAGAGTTTTCGCTGAGTGTATAGGAATTAATATGGGCATCCCGGTCCCGCTATTAATTATTGATATGATCATGTCTATACATTCTCGAACTCGTAGGGTCACACACTTAACGCTCCGATAAAGTTAGGGTTAGTGATGAATTAAATGATGGGATGAACGAATAGTGATTCGGAGTCTCGGATAGGATCTCGGACGTCACGAGGAGTTCCGGAGGAGTCCGAAGAATAAGATTCATATAAGGAAAGTGTTTTTGAAGGTATCGGAAAGGTTTCAGAATATTTGCAAAGGGTACCGGAAGGTCCTAGAAAGTTCTAGAGGAGTCTAGAAGTGGGACCCACCTAATGTGTGGGGCCCACATGGACCAAAGGGGTGTAGCTAGCCACTTGGGCTAGCCGCACCACACAATGGCCCATATGGGCCAAACCGGCCAAAGGAAAGGGGGGAGGCCGAGTCCTAGTTGGACTAGGTGGCCGGCCACCCCTAGTTGGAAGGGGCCCAAGCCCGAGTCCACTTGGGACTCGACTTGGGGGCCAAGTTGGCCGGCCCCTCCAACCCTAGCCGCCACCTATATAAGGAAGTGAGTGGAGGGGGTGCGGCATACCCAAGGATGCCGCCCCAAGTTGCCCTAGCCGCACCCCCACCTAAACCCTAACCCTACGGCGCCACCTCTCCCGGAGGGCTGCCGCCACCACCTCCACCTCCATCCTAGCCGCACCACCCCTAGCCCTAGGGGCTGCTGCGCCTCCTCCTCTCCCTCTCCTCTTGCTTGGCTCGGCGAAGCCCTGCTCGTGGAGATCTACATCATCACCACCACACCGTCGTGTTGCTGAGATCATCGAGGCCACGTCTACATCGCTTGCAGGATCAAGGAGTTGATGTCTTCATCGAGCTGTACGTGTGGATACCGCGAAGGTGCTGCTTGTGCGGCACTTCGATGGATTGGATCTCGAGGATAATACATCTCCTCGTGACTAGATACGTCTAGTTGCGGGGATCGACTAGCCAACCCCTGCACCGATAAAACGCGTTTGATCGTTCTTCAAGGGTAAGAGACACTAGTGGAGACTGGACCTATTGTCCCGGGCCGTGAGGGCCTTTTGTCGCGGTTGGCCAACCGCGACAGCAGAGGTGGGACTAAAGGTCCAACCAATAGTCGCGGACCTGTCACCAGCCGGGACAAATGGTCCTCATCCTGGGCGTGCTAGGGGCAGAACCTTTAGTCGCGGTTCGTATAACGGGCCGCGACTAATGGTTATCTGCCGCGGCAGAAATTTGGGCACTTTCTGTGCCGCGGCAGAGAGTTCATTTTGGTTAGGGTTTAGGGTTTACTAATTCTCTGCCGCGGCAGAAATTTGGGCACTTTCTGTGCCGCGGCAGAGAATTCATTTTGTTTTATTTTATTCATTTATTTTCTTTATTTCAAAATAGTTTTCGTATATTTCTATGCTACCACATACCATACACAATCGAGCATACAAATATATACAACTTTGATAGTTACATGGAGATCACACGGGACTAAGCCCGTCTATTCGATTACACGGCCCGGCATCATCGGTTATGCCTATTGTTCACACTAAATTCTCCGGCGTCGTCTACCATCTCTTTCAGCAGAAATCCCGCTAGTTCCTCTGCAATTGCTAGTACGCGTTGCTTCGGTAGGACCTTTTCCCGTAGTCTCTCTAACTATATAAGAAAGGGAGATCAATATGAACATCAATCATGATAACAAAAAGCGAGGTAATAAAATAATGTTGTGAACGTATTTCTTACGTCGACTCTATAATCTTTGTGCTCAGTGGTAAACGTGCAAATAAACTCGCAAACGTAGTATCCACATAGATGCGTCCCCGATGGCTGCCTCGCGCACTTTACGAGAATAGAATTCAATCAAAATAATAATCTAGCATCAAAATAATAACTGTATTGAAACTAGAAGTAAAAAGATGCGCGGTCATATCTCGTACTACTTACCGAGACCGGAGTAAACGTCAGCTTCTCACTAAAGGAACCCTTCACCACACTCTTGAATCGGTTCCAAACCCTGCCCGGCAAAGAAAATGAATTAATGAATGAGTTAATTCATTACCTGATATCTCATGAAATCAACGAAAGAGACCGATATAGCGCGAATATTACCTCTAGAGCATGTCCTGCATGTTGCGGAAATCTTCCAGGTTTCTCTTTAATGGGTCCATGACATCAACTATTCCCTTATCAACTCGTATGTCTAGCAGAATCCAGTGAAAGCTGCACCCGTTTATATATACGTCAGTAACTCATCAATTACACTTAACATCGAGTAAGTAAAAATTAGTGTGTACAAGACAGTAACACTCTTACTCGAAGTTGTAAGGAAACAATATGTGGTCACAGTAATGTTGCTCCGTTAGAAACCTTAGAAGGTTTCCCGCCGTCTCGTCGGGTTTCGTCGTTAGCGTTTCTATATGTACTTTATCTGGGTCAATGAACCAGACACTATAGACCTTTCTTTTACAAGACTGCATCTTCATTCTGCATAATATAGAAGGATATATATAATGAGAATAATTACAAATGCAATGAACTGAACAAGTTATATGTAGACAATGAATTCAACAACTTACAGACAATAGCAACTCATGAGAGATTTGTCGAGGGCGTCCAAATTGAATAATTGGAAGAGTTCTGAAAAGTCAACATGGACCTCTTCGGCTCGGAAGAAGTACTCTGCTGGGACTTTCGCCATGATCATTATTCTGTCCCGCTTTACCGCTCTCAAGTACCATTGATGCAAATTTCGCATTTGTGTTGGCAGTTGTTTCAACTTCTGTTCGCTGACCAAAGGCTTCCCTGGGACATATGTAGGGGCTACATCAGCCATGGGTAACTTGTCGTCTTGGGAACCTAACAGTTCAGCAACAGTCACACCCATAGCGGCCGCCAACTTTGCAGCTTCTACCAAATCCTGAGGAACGTCTTTGGATAACACCTTGAGGGGTGGGATCGATTGTTTGGCCTGTTCTCCGAGCTGGGGAACGTCCCTTCGTTTCCCGCTTGCACTTGTACTTGCTTTGCTCCCGCTTGCACTTTCACTTGCTTTGCTCCCGCTTGCACTTTTACTTGATTTGTTCTTCTCCGCTTCCTTCCGAAGTGTGCGTGCATAGTCATCTGGCTTATGGTGCAACTCATATTGCGATTTTGTGCTCAGAAAATCAACTCCCCACGCTATTTGCTTCTCAGTGTATACCGGGGTGGGCTCTGTTTTCTTCTTTGCAAAATGCGCATCTTTTTCAGCCTTTGCGATCGCTGCGATTTCCTCGTCAGTACGATCGTAAGTTCTGATGGGAAGATTCTTATGAGGTACTCTTGGGAGGGGCTCCCTTTTTCGTTTTGGGCTGCTGCGTCGTAGAGTACTCAGCGACGAAACACGCTTCCGCTTATTGGCCTTAGCTGGCAAAGGCGGCGGCGAAGACGGCCGGCCCAAGTCCGGCGGCGGAGATCGAGATGGACTCGCGCTGTGTTGATCATAGTCTTGGGGTGGGCTTCTTGTAGGTGATGGTGACCTGCGACGACTCAGAGGCGGTGTTGGACTTGGCGCCGAGCCTGGAAGCTTGATGTTGTTCTTGTCCCATAGAATGATACCACCCAGTACTTCTCCGAGTGTCTTCTCACCTTCAGGTCCATGGATGTCAAGCTCCATTGAGTCAAACCCCTTTACGATTTCATCCACCCCGACTTTAGCATAGCCAGCTGGAATCTCACGGCCATGCCAACGTGCCTCAGGTGGACAAGGTAAAGCAGTTCCGACCGCCACCTTCAGGGATATGTTCTTCACCTTCTGATGGAGCTCACAAGGTATCTGCTCCTTGATTCCATCCACGGGGTAGCCGGGACCGCCATCTATCATCCGTGCACCGTCAGACGGGACCTCCGATTCAGCCACGCTGCTTCTCCGCAGAGATGGGCCGGCGGTAATATCGAGTGCAGGATCTTGCGGGCGCTCTCCTCTAAGTTCGTCAATCTGCTGCTGCTGCTTGTCAATTCTTGCTAGCAACTGGTTGAACTTGTCTTCCTCCTCCTCCTCCCGTCGCTTCTTTGCTCTCGATCGGCTTCTATAAGTATCTTTGTCTTTGGGAAACCCAATCTCCCAGGGATAACTAGGGCCAAAGCCTCGTGTTCGTCCTCCTTTTTCTGGATTCCCGAGGACCTTTGTCAGCAAGTCTTTCTCTCTATCAGCACGGAACTTTGTTTTCCCCTCTTTAATTTCTTTCACCACTTTCAGCCATGTCTCCCTGGGTACCCTTATCCCCTCACTGCAAATAAGATCCCCTGTCTCCATGTCATACTCACTCCCATGCGCAAGGAAAAAATTTCGTGCCCTCAGTTCCCATTCGTCGCGAATTGGTTCTGGAACGATCCCTTTAGCAAGCAGCGCTTCCTCTATTTTATCCCACTTTGGCATGGCAGTCGCGTAGCCCCCTGTCCCGAGCTTATGGTGATATTTCTTTTTCGCAGCATTTGTCTTGGCTCGTGTTGACTTTTCCGTAGCATCTTCTGACTTCTTGTACTTCACAAATGCATCCCAGTAAGCCTTCTGCTTCACTAGATAGCCCTCGAATTTTGGAGCACTATTGGTCTTCTGATACTCTTGCCATAATGTTTTCTTCCACTGCCGGAATAGTTCGGCCATCTTCTTAAGAGTGAACACCTTGACTTTGTCCCTCAATGCAGCTGTGTCGTCCTCTTCCTCACATTCTGGGAGGGTGAAATGTGCCATGAGGTCATTCCAAAGACCATCTTTGTACCTTTCGGCGACATACTCATTATCTTCCACCCCTTTGGGCTTATTCCACTCTCGAACGGTGATGGGGACGCGATCCCTAACCATAACTCCGCATTGTTTTACAAATTTCTTTGCAACCTTTATGGGTTCCAACGGTTCGCCCACTGGTGATATCTTCGTAATTGTATAATGCGCAGATGCGGCCAACTTTTTGGCCGGGCCTCGTTTGGAACATTTGCTCGATGTGGAGGCCTAAGAGAAGAAACATTCGTCAATTCATATATATACAACTCAATTAATGCATCTACTGACCATCGGACTTCATATATATACCTTGCCGGACTTCGTTAAGGGTCCATCATCGGAGCCGTCGCCTTCTCCATCATCAGAGGCGTCGGCTTCCCCCTCATTTTGGTCGACCTCTTCACCCTCACCGGATGGGTTCAGATACATCGAGGGAGATTCGGGTGGATCAGCACCGGTGGCGTTGTGGATTATGTCCTCGAGAATTTCTTCTTGTCTTAGGTCTCTGCGGATCGGACTAGGTGGATCCATAGTTTCTGCAAAATGCACACAATATCATTTTCGCATACAATATTGCTACATAAAATTATTTATAACAAAAGTTGCATAATTGTTAAAGTTCAACAAAAAATTGCTAGAACTAACACTAACATGATTTTTGGCAGTAGCAATTCATCAAACACCTATACAATTAATTCTAAAATTAATTTTGCTAGAACTAACACTATTACAATTGCTAGAACTAACACTTAATTCTAAAATCTCATAAAATAATTTTGCTAGAACTAACACTAACATAAAATAATTTTGCTAGAACTAACACTTAATTTTAAAATCTCATAAATTAATTTTGCTAGAACTAACACTAAATTCTAAAATCTCATAAAATAATTTTGCTATCTACAAATTGCTAAAAATGCTAGATTTTATACAATTTGCTAGAACTAACACTAACATGATTTTTGGCCGTAGCAATTCATTAAACACCTATACAATTAATTCTAAAATTAATTTTGCTAGAACTAACACTAACACTTTATACAATTGCTAGAACTAACACTTAATTCTAAAATCTCATAAAATAATTTTGATAGAACTAACACTAACATAAAATAATTTGCTAGAACTAACACTTAATTTTAAAATCACTAAAATCTCATAAATTAATTTTGCTAGAACTGACACACTTAATTCTAAAATCTCATAAAATAATTTTGCTATCTACAATTTGCTAAAAATCGGTGGTTAAGGAGGAGAGGGGTGCCGGCGGCAGTCTGACCTAGGGGACGGCGAGCTCGCGGCGGCGCCTCGGGCGCGGGGGCGGCCGGAGTTAAGGGGCGGCGGCCGGAGTTGAGGGGTGGCGGCCGCTCGGGCGCGGGGGCGGCCGGAGTTGAGGGGCGGCGGCGGCCGGACGGCGAGCTCGGGCGCGGAGGAGGCGGCGGCGACGGGCGCGGAGAGGAAGGCTCGGGCGGCGGAGGAGGCGACGGCGACGGGCACGGAGAGGAAGGCTCGGGCGGCGGTAGCTCGGGCGACGGTGGCGGAGGAGAGCGGCCGGTGGCAGGAGGCGACGGTGGCGGTAGAAAATTTCGGCAGCCTGACGGCGCTATGTCACAAATGGCCTCCGGTGTCGCGGTCTGAGCCACGCACCGGGAGTATATACACGCACCTTTAGTCGCGGGGCGTAGAACCGACCGGGACAAAAGGGGTCTTTAGTCGCGGGTTGAGCCACGCCCCGCGACTAAAGGGGGGTGGGGTGGGGGGCGGTTTCAGATCGCGCGCGCATCGCAGGCTTTAGTCGCGGCTGGTGGTACGGGCCGCGACTAATGGCCCAAAATTTGCGCGCGCTGGGCCAAAAAATGTGCTCGCGCGCTGTTTTCTCTGTTTTTTCAAATACTTACTCACAAATGGATTAACTCTACAAATATTTGAATATTTGAATAAATTTGAGAAAACTTCCAACATGAAAAGTACTTGAATTTGAATAAGTAATCCAAAACCATTTTCTGTTTTATAAAATAATTATTGTAACTCTACAAACTATTAACAATTTTGCCATTTTCAATTAAAAATGGATTAACTAATATTTTTTTGCATATTTTTGAATCTTGGAGCCAATGACAACAGTGGATCATTTGATAATAACTAGTTCATCGACCGAATACAAATCATTTATACGGAATGACATAACTGGATAATTTGTCCTAACAATCTTAGTCATACTCCTGCCTAGGCCTATAATACTCGTCCTCGTAATCGTCGTCGTCGTCGCTGTCATCGGACGGCGCTCGTGGCTCCCACCTCGACGGGTGAGCACGCCTGGACTGGATCTGAGGGTAGCGCAGGCGGGGGTTATCGCCGGCCGTGATGTAGTTCATAACGCCCTGGAGAGTTCGGCCAGCCCACCACAGCTGACGGCCGGCCTCGTTGAAGTCCGAAGGAGGCGGGCCGTCCCCCTCGTACCTGGCGAGCGCCCTCTCACGCCGATTGATGAAGAAGGCGTCCCAAGTCGGGCGGTAGTCGGGATGCCAGCGGGGATCCATCCGCTGCTCCGGCGTGAGCTCGAGGTAGTAGTGGTTCGTGATGGCCGCCCGGCGCGCCACACCATGAGGGACAGGAGGGACCGGCACGCCTCCGGCGCTTAGCATCCAGCCGGCGGGGACGCAGTAGCCGGGCGGGCAGGGGTAGTTCGAGGCGGAAAGCTCCTCCGCCTGACGGTAGCTTAGTACGGTGGAAGCCATGGAAGAGTTTAGATGTGATATGGCAATGGCGGCCAAACCTACATATATATAGTGATATGGCAAGAAGCTAGCACACGGATAGTGTGTTTCCTTCGAGCGCTTGTGAGCCGTTTGATCGGAAGCACACGGATCGTGTGTTTGTTTAGAGCGCTTCTGAGCCGTTAGATCAGAAGCACACGGATCGTGGGGCGTGGCTCAAGCCGCGACTAAAAGCATGTCTTTAGTCACGGGTTGAACCACGCCCCGCGACTAAAGGTGGGTGCGGGCGGCGGTTAGGTTTTAGTCGCGGCTTTTGAGAAAACTTTCAACATGAAAAGTGCTTGAATTTGAATAACTAGTTCATCGACCGAATACAAATCATTTATACGGAATGACATAACTGGATAATTTGAATAACTACGATGGCGATCACAGACTCTGAAACTAACTTCGACCGGTTACTGAGCCGCGGGGTGCTGAGCCGCCGGCGCTGCGCATCCAAAGAGAAGGAACCCTCACAGGGTCATAGCTCACGTGAGAAGGAACCCTCTGAAGAAACGACCACCTACTGTCATACTGCCTATCCAATAGATACATGTAGCGACGGACATGCTCATCCTCCTCCCTGATACGGCGACGTACCACCTCCTCGGAGGCCGGCTCCCTCTGCACCGAGCGTGGCCCACGCGACTGCCACCACAGAAGATCCGGGTCGACGACGTCACCCGGATTCCTCACCAAGCTGCGCGTCCCGGAAGGTAGCACCTCCCAGTGCCAGCCCGGTGGAGCCCAGTCCCGCACATCGCCCCTCTGGTCCAACATGGACATCGTCGCCGACACCTAAGTCAATGGAAGAGTGATGAGGTTGCAGATATGAGTTTAGATGTGATATGGCAATGGCGGCCAAGCCTACATATATATGTGATCAGGGCCTTTAGTACCGGTTCGTGTTACCAACCGGGACTAAAGAAGCACACGGATCGTGTGTTTCTTTCAAGCGCTTGTGAGCCGTTGGATCAGGGGTGTGTTTCTTTAGAGCGCTTGTGAGCCGTTGGATCAGAAGCACACGGATCGTGTGTTTCCTTCGAGCGCTTGTGACCTGTTGGATCAGGGCCTTTAGTCCCGGTTCGTGTTACCAACCGGGACTAAAGAAGCACACGGATCGTGTGTTTCTTTCAAGCGCTTGTGAGCCGTTGGATCAGGGGTGTGTTTCTTTAGAGCGCTTGTGAGCCGTTGGATCAGAAGCACACGGATCGTGTGTTTCCTTCGAGCGCTTGTGACCTGTTGGATCAGGGCCTTTAGTCCCGGTTCGTGTTACCAACCGGGACTAAAGAAGCACACGGATCGTGTGTTTCTTTCAAGCGCTTGTGAGCCGTTGGATCAGGGGTGTGTTTCTTTAGAGCGCTTGTGAGCTGTTGGATCTGCACTCCCACCTCATCCACAGGTACACCTTCTAATCGCCTATAAATAGCGACGTCCCTGCAGCGAAACGGCACACAACGAGCGTCTACCTTTGCCACCGAACCCAATGGTTGGATTTAGCCTACCCGCTGGCATGTTCCCTAACACAAGCCCTCGGGTAGGTTGAATCCAACCACTGGATTAGGGTGACACAATGATGAATTGCCGAGGAGGTGGGAGTGGTGGTGGTGGAAGTGGTAGCCATGCCCCTCGGTCGGATCCAAGCAGCGGCAAGGCGCTCTGATCATTCAGTTCATCGACCGAATACAAATCAAACGGTTTCACCTGCATACGCCCTACGGTGCATTTGATATGCGGGCACTCTCTAGCCACCGTAGGGTTGTATGCAGGTGATACCGTGTGTTTTGTTCTATCTAGAAATCCTTCAGTTCATCGACCGAATACAAATCATTCAGATTCCATGCATACATCCCGACGGTGCATATAGTCAAAACATACGGTTTGTATTCGCATATAGCCATTATTACAAATCACCAACATCCCTATCTAGTGTTGTGGTTTTCTTCTGCGCCGTAGCCATGGAGCATCTTCATCATTTAACAAGATGCATGGGTCAGTTTTCACTGTGAAGGGCGGAATTTCATGAAACTTATTATAATCTTCTGACATGTCTGTCTTGTCATCCACTCCCACAATGTTTCTTTTCCCTAAAAGAACTATGTGGCGCTTTGGCTCATCGGACGATGTATTCTTTTGCTGATTTCTTTTTCTCGATTTGGTAGACATGTCCTTCACATAGAAAACCTGAGCCACATCGTTCGCTAGGACGAATGGTTCGTCCATGTATGCAAGCTTTTTGAGATCCACTGTTGTCATGCCGTACTTTTGGTCTACATGTACCAAGCCTCCTGTCAGCTTGACCCATTTGCACCGAAACAAAGGGACCTTAAAAGTAGGTCCATAGTCAAGTTCCCATATATCCTCTATGTATCCATAATGTGTGTCCTTCTGCCCATTGTCGTCTGTTGCATCAAAGCGGACACCACTGTTTTGGTTGGTGCTCTTTTTATCTTGGGAGATCGTGTAAAATGTATTCCCATTTATCTCGTTCCCTTGGAAAGTACATATAGTCGACGATGGTAACCTGGCCAACAAGTACAACTGATCTCCAACAGTGTTGTTATTCATGAGATGTGTCTGCAACCAACTGCCGAAAGTCGCCTCGTGTTCCCCTTTAATCCAGGATTCATGCTCCCCCGGGTTTTCGGCGCGTAGAATATTCTTGTGTTTCTCGATATACGGAGCAACCACGGTGGCATTGTGTAGAACTGTGTAGTGTGCTTGAGTGAAAGAAAGCGCGTCCCTACATACCGTTGTTTTCCTTCCTAGTGTGCCTTTTCCAGTCAGCCTTCCTTCATACCGAGATTCAGGAACACCAATCGGCTTCAGGTCAGGAAGAAAGTCAACACAAAACTCAATGACCTCCTCTGTTCCATAGCCCTTGGAGATGCTTCCTTCTGGCCTAGCACGGTTATGAACATATTTCTTTAAGACTCCCATGAACCTCTCGAAGGGGAACATATTGTGTAGAAACACAGGACCGAGAATTCTAATCTCTTCGACTAGGTGAACTAGGAGGTGCGTCATAATATTGAAGAAGGATGGCGGGAACAACAACTCGAAGCTGACCAGACATTGGACCACATCAATCTGTAACCCTGTTAGACTTTCTGGATCGATTACCTTCTGAGAAATTGCATTGAGGAATGCGCATACCTTCACAATGGCTAGTCGAACATTTTTTGGTAGAATTCCCCTCAATGCAACCGGAAGCAATTGCGTCATAAGCACGTGGTAGTCATGAGACTTTAGGTTTTGGAATTTTTTCTCTTTCATATTTACTATTCCCTTTATATTCGACGAGAAGCCAGACGGGACCTTGATACTGAAAAGGACTTCAAAAAAGATTTCCTTCTCTTCTTTGGTAAGAGCGTAGCTGGCAGGCCCTTGAAACTGCCCTGCATGCATGCCGTCTCGTCCTTTATGACGTTGCTGGTCCTCCCGTGCTTCTGGTGTATCTTTTGACTTCCCATACAAGCCCAGGAAGCCTAGAATATTCACGCAAAGATTCTTCGTCAGGTGCATCACGTCGATTGCAGAGCGGACCTCATGGACTTTCCAATATTCTAGCTCCCAAAATATAGATTTCTTCTTCCACATGGGTGCGTGTCCGTCAGCGTTATTCGGAACAGGTTCTCTGCTAGGACCCTTTCCAAAGATTACATTTAAATCCTTGACCATACCAAATACATCAGCACCACTACGGGGGACAGGCTTCATCCGGGTTTCTTCCTTGCCATTGAAATGCTTGCCTTTTTTCCTTAAGTGATGCCTGGGCGGAAGAAAACGATGATTGTACGGGTACACATTCTTCCTACATTTATCCAGATATATACTTTCAGTCTCATCTAAACAGTGTGTACATGCACTGTATCCTTTGTTCGTCTGTCCTGAAATGTTACTAAGTGCAGGCCAATCATTGATGGTTACGAACAGCAATGCTCGTAGGTCAAATTCCTCCTGTTTGTGCTCATCCCACACACGTACACCTGGTTCGGCCCACAACTGTAAAAGTTCATCAACTAATGGCCTTAGATACACATCAATGTCGTTGCCGGGTTGCTTCGGGCCTTGGATCAGCACTGGCATCATAATGAACTTCCGCTTCATGCACAACCAAGGAGGAAGGTTGTAGATACATAGAGTCACGGGCCAGGTGTTGTGACTGCAGCTCTGCTCCCCAAAAGGATTCATGCCATCTGTACTTAGACCAAACCATAAGTTCCTTGCGTCACCTGTAAAGTCCGGGAACTCTCTCTCGATTTTTCTCCACTGCCGACCATCAGCCGGGTGCCTCAACATCCCATCTTTCTTACGGTCTTCCATGTGCCATCGCAACAACTTGGCATGCTCTTTGTTTCTGAACAAACGTTTCAACCGTGGTATTATAGGAGCATACCACATCACCTTGGCAGGAACCCTCTTCCTGGGTGGCTCGCCCTCAACATCACCAGGGTCATCTTTTTTTATCTTATACCGCAATGCAGTGCATACCGGACATTTATCCATATTCTCGTACTTCTCACCACGGTAGAGGATGCAGTCATTAGGGCATGCATGTATCTTCTGCACGTCTAATCCTAGAGGGCAGACAAGCTTCTTTGCTTCGTACGTACTGGCGGGCAATTCGTTATTTCTTGGAAGCATCTTCTTCATTAGTACCAGCAACTTTTCAAATCCCGAGTCAGTCACACCGGTCTCTGCCTTCCACTTCAGCAATTCTATTGTGCTACCCAGCTTCTTCTGGCCATCTTCACAAGTTGCGTACAACAATTTGTTGTGGTCCTGTAACATCTGCTCGAACTGCAACCTCTCCTTTTCTGTGTCGCAGTCTCGCTTTGCATCAGAAATGACCCGACCAAGATCATCAGCGGGCTCATATGCTGCCCGTTCTTCACCTCCTTCTTCTTCATTGTCTTCCATTGCGGTATCAGCGTATTCAGGGAACACACTACCACAGAATGGGTTATAGGGAGGTTGGCACTCTGTGGCGCACTGTTAATTCATGCGCCACAGAAATATGTTTCTGTGGCGCACCGTGCTTGGTGCGCCACAGAAAGTCACATTTCTGTGGCGCACCTGGCAACATGCGCCACAGAAATGTGACTTTCTGTGGCGCACCAGCCACGGTGCGCCACAGAAAGCCAGATTTCTGTGGCGCATGCCCACCCATGCGCCACAGAATTTTTGTGGGTCCCACGTACAATCATTGTGCTAGGGTCCATCTGGGGACATTCTGTGGCGCACCGTGGCTGGTGCGCCACAGAAAAGTGACATTCTGTGGCGCACCGTGGCTGGTGCGCCACAGAAAGCTGACTTTCTGTGGCGCACCAAGTTTGGTGCGCCACAGATTTTTTTTTCCAAATCCCACCCCCCCCCCCCCCCCCCCCGTGGATCGCCTTTTTAGTTTTGCAGGAAGTAAAAGAAAATGATAAAAATTTCAATAAATAAAATCCTTTGACATGTAGTTAGGTTTGAGTGTCTAGTAGGTATAGAAATTTTGAAATATTCATTTTGACCTTTTTTGCAAAAACCCGTTAAAAAATGTAAAACGGGCATAACTTTTGCATACGACGTCGAAAAAATGCGTATAATACCTTAAAAAAAACTAGAGAAAATTTCGGATTCGACAGAAGAATTTTCCCAGCAAAATAAAAAAAATCAAAAAAAGGGAAAACAATTCTGTGGCGCACCAATGCCAAGGATGCGCCACAGAATTTCAAACAGACGATTTTTTTCTACAAAATCAAAAAAATTCAAAAATTCAAAAAAAAAGAAAAAAAAGAAAAAATTTCGAAAATTCCCAAAAAAATTATAACAAAGAAGATTGTTGAAAATTTTGGATTTTTTAAAGTTTTTTTTTAAAAATAAGTTTTTTGAAAATTTTGGATTTTTTGAATTTTTTAAAGTTTTTTTTTAAATAAGTTTTTTGAATTTTCTGAATTTTTTAAAGTTCTTTTTTGAATTTTTTGGATTTTTTTTAAAAAAATAAGTTTTTCGAAAATTTTGAATTTTTTAAAGTTTTTTTAAAAATTTTTAAGTTTTTCGAATTTATTTGGATCTTTTGAAACTTTTGAATCTCCTTTTGAAAGTTTAGAAGTTTTTGAAAAATCTGAAATTTAAAAACACACATTTATAACATATACATAACATATACACATACAAGACTTAAGAGGATTCATATGATATATATATCAATAAGAACTTGAGTAGCAGAAGGGTAGGTGAAGTGGGTGGAACTTAGAAGTTAAGCGTGCTAGGGTTGGAGCAATCTGAGGATGGGTGACCTAGCGGGAAGGTATTAGTTCAAAATGTGCAAAAAATCTGAAAAAATTCAAATAATTAGGATTTTTCATATTATTTCATATTTTGATTTTTCTGAATTTTTTTGAAAACTTTTTATATTTTTTTTTGCATTTTTGTGGCGAGAATTCTGTGGCGCACCCAGCAAACCTGGGGGTGCGCCACAGAATTCCAATTTGGTGCGCCACTGATAGCCATTTCTGTGGTAGTGATAGATCGGTAGTTGTCATCATCGTTCTCTTCTTCATCGCCGTCTTCCATCATAACCCCTCTTTCTCCGTGATAGGTCCAAACATTATAGCCGGACATGAAACCGGACCGAAGCAGGTGGCTCCGAATGACTCTTGAGGAAGTGTAATCCTTCTCATTCCGACATTCGACACACGGACAACACATAAAACCATCCCGCCGCTTGTTCGCCTCGGCCACAACGATAAAAGAACGCACGCCTTCTCTATAAGCGCCAGAGCGTCGGTCACCGTACATCCATGGGTGGCCCATCTGCATCATGCAACTATATATCAAACGCAATCACGATGCTAAAATTAGTACCGCGTGGTCTAAACGAGAAAGTAGTTGCTAACCTTTTAGGAAACTTCGAAACAAAGAGGAGGAAGCTTAAGTGTGGCTCGGACACCTCATATCATGTTTGTTTTGTGTGAACTCAAGTGTCATCGCTCTAACAGGCATTTCACCGAACACCTCTAGTGCATATGTAGAAAAAAAAAACTAGCACACCAACACCACCTCCAACCAGGAAAAAAATGAGAGAGAGGGGGGGGGGGAGAGAGGGCGCCTGCAGCCATATATATAGGGGCCAGCCATTTGTCCCGGTTTTAGATACAAACCGGGACAAAAGGGGGGCACCCTAACCAGCAGCGGCCGCAGACCCCTTTAGTCGCGGTTCGTATAACGGGCCGCGACTAAAGAGTATCTGCCGCGGCAGAAATTTGGGCACTTTCTGTGCCGCGGCAGAAAATTCATTTTATTTATTTCTTTTCTTCATTTCAAAATAGTTTTCTTATATTTCTACGCAACCACATACCGTACACTTTTGGAATAGAAGAGAGAGGGATCGAGAGAGAGAGTTTTAAATCCTTAACTTTCGAAATTCCATAACTTTTGATCCACTTGGCCAAATTCAACAAATTTTTAGTCATTAAAAAATCCTTAGAATGTGTAGAACTCTTTATAATAAAAAAAGTTTACTTTTGATACGTGCACAAACTTGCTATTGCTGAATATTAGTACGGTCCAGAGATAATTAACAATATAAAGGGAAAACAACCGCTAAATAAATCCAAAGATCACACAACTTTTTATAATTTCAATCAAACGTCTCACATATGACAATTATTGTTGAGACGATCTAGATCGACACATTGAGACATACGCACATACCACCGAGACACCTCCTAGCAATCTCGTAGCCTAGGCGAGCGTCCAGAGCGGCATACTTGATGCGATAAAAGCTCAATGGAAAGTTGCCCCAACCTCTCGTGAGGTCCTCTTCTTCCTCCTTTTTCTTCTCGTCCTTTTCCTCCTCCTTCTTCTTCTTCTTGTTGATCTTCTTCTTTTTCTGAAGCATTGTGCCAATAGTAAAATTGGCTAGAGCATAGAGACTCGGAAGATTAGGGTACGTTGGGTTGGGGTGAACGGCCCGCTGGAGGTCGACGGCGGACGGAATATGAATTCCGTAAGGCTCCAGCATACGTTGATCGTTGTTGATAGCCGCGCCGCAGAATTTGATGGTTTTGTCCATCAAGAAGTCCTTGAGGGCCTGCGGCACCCGATCAGCGTAGCAAATATGGAACACCAATGTGTCGGTCTCCACGGAGAGTTGCAGGACGGCGGCACGCTGCCTCTCCTTGGGTGCGGCGTCGGTGAACTTGCAGTCGAGGCCCACGATCTTCGGTGCGGCGTCGAGGTAGCGCCTCTTGACGTCGCGGATCCATCTCTCCACGGTTGATGCGCGGAGAGTGACCACGACCTTGAAGTTCATGTTGACGGCGTCGTCCTTGTAGTGGAACACCTGGGATCGAGGTGGGCGCGCAAGTGGCTCCATGGCGTGCGCAAGTGGCTCCATTTTTGAGTAGAGAGATTACAGAGAGGAGATGGTGCATTTGGCAAATGGCACTGTAGCTCTCTTATATAGAGATAGCAAGGGAGATGAGGAGGCCGTGGTAATTAATCCAACCGTGTTCCCGAAATCCATTAATTTGATCAACCTCTTCGTTTCCCCGTGTGTTCAACCTCTTCGTTTCCCCGTGTGATCAAGCGCGGGAACTCAAAGGCCTTCGAATCACGAAGCGTCGCGGGAAGGCGCGTCATTACTCCCGGTTCGAGACACGAACCGGGACAAAAGGGGGGGGGGCACCTGCTCGCGGCCGCCGCAGACCCCTTTTGTCCCGGCTTGTATCTCAATCCGCGACAAAAGGTTCCTAACGAACCGCGACAAATGGTCCGCCGATTTCAGGGCGACGTGGCCGGACTTTTAGTCGCGGGTTGAGACGCGACCGCGACTAATAGCCCGGGCGAAAGGCCTGTTTTCTACTAGTGTAAACAACAGTTGTTAACTTTAGAACATCAGTTAGGCAACTTATCAACGATAGTAGGCAACTAGTCTACATTAATAGGAACTGCACGATAGTAGGCAAGCAACTTATGAACATTGGTATACAAGTTCACAATATCGTTAGGCAACTTCACGATAGTAGGCAAGTAACTTATGAACATCGGTATACAACTTCACAACATCGTTAGGCAACTTCATAACAACTAGCTAGTCAACTTATCAACAACGCTAGGCAACTTCATAATAATAGTCGTTAACTTCGGAACAACGGGTAGGCAACTTATCAATGACAGTAGACAACTTATCAACTGCAGTAGGCAACTTCACGATAGTAGGAAGTCAACTTATGAGAATTGGTAGACAACTGCACAACATAGTTAGACAACTTCATAAATAATGCTCCGAACCGAAGCCCTGTTTTCTACTAGTGAAAGGTGGGCAATTTTAACAGTGGTGTAAGCAACTAATTATCGACATCCCAACTATCTTAGGCAACTTCGCTATATCGATAGGCAACTTCATAAAAATGCTTATTTTTTTAATCGTAGGCAACTTTGCAACAAATGTGGGCAATCCATCAATACCCAAAAGCAACTCAAATATATAGATAGGCAACTCAATAAAATTAGCCTCAGCCGTAACTTTTGCTTTTGACCATTCCAACCGTAGCTAACAAAGGCCAAAAAAAGGGCCTAAGCAACAAAGGAACACGGCCCAAATTTCAGCCCACTTGGGAGCTAGGAATTGGTCCGTCGTTTCGTTTCCTGAAATGAACGAGGCCACGAGAGAAAAGCTGCCACCTGCTCTAATGGCGACAGGCCGACATCACATGAACTCTAAGGGTGGCGGCGCGAGGAGGAGCTGGAAGCTACGGCGGCCGTTGCTAGACGGTGGGAGGCGGGGTCGCGTTCACCGACGACGGGGAACACTGGGACTCTGGGAGGCAGGGTTGTGCTCGCCGGCGACAAGAACAGTGGGAGGTGGCTCGCGGGAATAAAACCAGAGCGCAGCCTCGGTGGGGGAAAGCAGGGAAGAGGACAGCCCTGGCGCGCGGTGGAGGGAAGGCCGGCCGCGGGTGCGCATGGTGGTGGGGTCATGGAGTGCTGGCGGCGGCCCGCTGCCGTTGCCCTAATGGTGGAGTCATGCCGAGGTTGGAGGTAGGGCGGCGCCAGGCGGAAGGGATTTTCAATTGCTCGTTGCTTGTCGTGTAGTGGGTGCGCTCGATTGTTCTAAATAGTGTAGCTGCGATTTTAAGTATTCGGGATTTTATTATAGTGCACAGCTCGTGGAGGCGGTCCAGTACAATGAGCTTCACGTTGTCATCATCATCACTCTGCTGCGGAGTGAGCAGCAGCTTGCAGTAGGTGTTGGCGGCGGCACGGACAGAGGTCGGCCTGGAGGACAGCGGCAAGAGCATGCCGGCGCACTTGTATTGGACAGCGGGTCTGCTCCTGCAATCGGATCCGATGATGGAGAAGATGATCCTCGTGACTCCTGTACCCAAGGGCGTCCTTGTCGTCGGCGTGGTCGTCTAGAGAGCGGTAGACCTTGCGGATGAGGTGGAGGGCAGCCATCTGGAGCAGGCCAGGCCACTCGGCGACGTGGGCAACATTGGCAAGCAGGCACTCGACGACGAGGTCGTCATGTGCGCACTCGGACAACAGGAGGAAAGCATTCCTCCTGACGGCACCGTCCTCCTGTTCGGACGCGACGGCACGCAGCCCGAGCTCGCACATGCCGCCGGCGTAATGGAGGAGCATGTGGGCGCGCGGCGGCAGGAGGTGGATCACTAAGACGGCGGAGAGCGCGTGGCGGCGGACGAACCCCAAACCCGTGCCTGTGCTCGAGGTTGGCGACGACGGATCGCACGAGCGGGCCGAGCAGCTCGGGGTCGCGGACGCGACAGAGGAACCGAAGCGTCACGCCGTGGATGCGCTCGTCGGGATGCTCTAGGTTTTCCCGCAGGAAGTGTCTGATCATCTCCGGGCGGACCTCGGTGTCGATGACCTCGAGTGCGAGGAGGAGGAGCTTCTAGACGGTCTGGTCCTTGCAATGGCGGGGGAGGGGGATGACCCTGGAGAAGAAGAGGTGCTGGGGCGCGCCGTCGAGGAGGTGCGTGATGGCGCGCTTCAGGAGGCCGATCTTGGCGGCCATGTCATCGCGCTCGTGATCGGCATTAACCAGCTCGGCCACGCAGGGGCAGCACTGCAGTAGTCCTGGTGGTAGCACGGCACGAGGAAGCTGCAGGGGTACTTGCCCATGGTCGCCGGCGCCCGGCTGGGGCGGATTCGGATCTGATCTGCCGTGCTGGCGGCTCTGGCCTGTAGGGTGAGAAGTGAGAACCCAACCGGCCGCGCTTGTCGTACGGAGGGTTTGGTCCTTCAAAGTTCAAATTGCGCAATTTCGGTTCACCAGGAAACACAAGCTTTGGCGATATATATATACTAGCATAATGCCCGTGCGTTGTAACGGGAAAAAATCTATGCCATGGAGGCGTACAAAGTATTTTTGACTTCTTGTTAGTACAGCCGTTACGTGTCGTAGAAACCAATATTTTTGACTTCTTGTTGCCCTTGCCTCCTCTACCCTCCGCTTCAGTCGGGCACTCAAACACACATGAGCTAGTCTGAATAGAGCCATATGGCGCCATTGCCGCCCCACCCCACTCTGTGAAGGTCTTCGCCTCCCTCTAGGGTTTGGCAGTAGAGGAAGGCAGATAAATGTTGGAGGAGGAGTTTGAATGTTGATTGACTGAATCGCCCGAATCACTAAAATCTCAGGGAAATTCGGTTTTTATCTTCAGGTTTGGTTCCTATTTTGCTCTTACTCGGTTTCCAGGTTTATATTTGAGTTCTGCTCCACATTACCCGAATAGACCATACAACCCAAAATACTAAAAAGGCCTTGCATATTCCGGCTTACCAAATATATGGCTTTGGAGACAGATCCTTCCTGTAATATAAATCCCAGCAATCGGTGACAATTCAATCAAGCAGTTTGTTATTCCCCTAAGTTACTTTAATAAAGTGATTAGCAGTAGTACATACTCCAGAACTCCAGCATGATTTCAAATAATTCAGAACTCCAGCATGGCTCAAAAGTCAACACCGAGAGGCATGTACAAATGTCCAGAGCAGCATGTACACAATTCTAAAAAAAAATCACCGACACATTCAGTTATCAGGAATTAGCAGTAGTAGCCTAAACTAACTTAATGACAACAGTTGGAAGTGAAAAACAAACTGAAACATGAAGAAGCAGAAGTATACTATCAATAATTACTTGGTGTTGAGTATACACGATTGAGTGACTGAATCCATGCATCAAATGGAGAGAAAAATAATTTCTTGTTTACCGTTCATACCTTTAAAATTAAAGGCCTACTGCTCCAATACTCCGTAACCATACCCAATGAACTGAGGACATTGCAGAAAACGCAAAATACCAAGTTCATTTAGACAATACACTAGTGGAAACAGGGGCTTCGGTTTGGCCCTTCCGTCCCGGTTCCCTTACGGACCGGTACCAATCGTGGCACTAGTCCCGGTCATTGGTCCCAGGGCGCCCGCCAGGACCAGTCCCGGTTCGTAGGGGACCTACCGTCCCGGTTCGTGTTACGAACCGGTGACAAAGGGATGCGGGAGGAGGCGACAGAGGTGGGACCAGCCCGGACAATGCACTGTCCCGGTTCTATTTACAGACCGGGACTAATGGAGGGACTTTAGTACCGGTCCTTGTTACGGACCGGGACTAAATATATTCTATATCATCTTCCACCCCCCGACCCGGCCGTGGCCATTTTTGAGCTCCGGGTTCATCTCCATTTTCTTAACCCTTGCTCCTCCCAACCACGAGTTCGGCCCCTATTTTCTCCACCATTTGTCAAGTTTGGCGGCACCTCATCTACCCGACGGTTAGCACTCCGGTGTTCCTTTTTTAGCTCATTTTGGTGCTACTTAGCAAATTTTATTTTTCTAGTGCTAGCAAGGTGTTTGATGAAATGCCTAAGTAAGAGATTTCATTTTTTTTACATGCAATTTTAGCTCAAATTAAAGTATAATGTATTGGGTTTACAGTTGTCCGGTGACCATCTTTACCATCATCGATCGCCCGCGCCATCCCGTCGCCGGCACCTCCTCGGTGAGTCTTGTTTTTATCCCTTTTTAACTTATTGATATACTTTAGATGCATGTATATTATCTTACTTTTTTTATATGTATAGTGTGTCATGGTTTTGATATCCGTCCCCGTCGGTCCTCGTCCGGTCTATGACGATCCGGATGTCGTTGTTGAACCGGAAATTCCAACCGACCCTATCATCGAGTTTTTTAAAAATGAAATTAATGATTTGAAAGCAAAACTGGAAATAAGTGAAAATCTCCGTCTCCAAACCCTAGAAGAGAAGATGAAATTGGAGCTCCATATTGCCGACATCGTCGATGAGCACAAGATCAAGATGGATGCAATGCGCTTGAAGATTAGAAAAATTAGAAATTATGCCATTCATAAAGAGGCTTGGTATCATTATGGTGTTGGTTCGATAGTTACCATAGTTGTGATTTTTATCGCATTTGTTGTTGGGCTTAAATTCTTTAGATAGTTGTATGTTAGTTTGAACCAATGTATGTTTGTGAGACTATATGTATTACATTTGGTTATTTGCTCTAGTTTGGTTTGAATGTGATGAACTTATATATTAATTCACTTTATCACTGTTATATATTGAAGAAATAGTGTTAATGGTTTTTTATATTTTATTTATATAATGCAGATGAGTCAGATGAGTCGGCAATGGATGTACAGTGACCGACGTTATCCCGACTTTATTAATGGCATGCATTATTTTCTCCAAGTGGCTGAGAAAAACAAGCCGCCAAATGGTTTTATTTCATGTCCATGTAGTGTCTGCAAGAATACTCAGGACTACTCTACCTCACAAACCATTCACGTCCACCTGTTGAAGTCCGGTTTCATGGCCGGTTATAATTGTTGGACCAAGCATGGAGAAAGAGGAGTTATAATGGAAGACAATGAGGAAGAAGAGGATAATGACAACTATCCTATGTTCACTGATCACGGTGGTACATCAATGGGGGAAGATGAAGCTGAAAAAGAGCCCATTGTTGATGAGCCCGATGACGATCTTCGTCGGGCCATTCTTGATGCGAAGATAAACTGTGGAAGTCAAAACGAGAGGTTGAAGTTGGAGAGAATGTTAGAGGATCACAACAAATTGTTGTACCCAAATTGTGAAGATGGGCAGAAAAAGCTGGGCACCACACTGGAATTGCTGCAATGGAAGGCAGAGAATGGTACTTCTGACAAGGGATTTGAAAAATTGCTGAAAATAATAAAGAAGATGCTTCCAAAAGATAACGTATTGCCCCCCAGTACGTACGAAGCAAAGAAGGTTGTCTGCCCACTAGGATTAGAGGTGCAGAAGATACATGCGTGCATCAATGACTGTATCCTCTACCGCGGCGAGGAGTACGAGAATTTGAATGCATGTCCGGTATGCGGTGCATTGAGGTATAAGATCAGGCGAGATGACCCTGGTGAAGTTGAGGACGAGGCGCGCCCCAGGAAGAGAGTTCCTGCGAAGGTGATGTGGTATGCTCCTATAATACCACGGTTGAAACGTTTGTTCCAAAACAAAGAGCATGCCAAGTTGTTGCGATGGCACAAGGAAGACCGTAAGAAAGACGTGATGCTCAGACACCCTGCTGATGGGTCGCAGTGGAGAAAAATTGACAGAGAGTTTCCGACATTTGCAGATGACGCAAGGAACTTAAGATTTGGTCTAAGTACAGATGGCTTTAATCCCTTTGGAGAGCAGAGCTCCAGTCATAGCACCTGGCCTGTGACTCTATGCATCTATAACCTTCCTCCTTGGTTGTGCATGAAGCGGAAGTTCATTATGATGCCAGTACTCATCCAAGGCCCGAAGCAACCCGGCAACGACATTGATGTGTACCTGAGGCCATTAGTTGAAGAACTTTTACAATTGTGGCGCGAAGAAGGTATACGTGTTTGGGATGAGCACAAACAAGATGAATTTGACCTACGAGCATTGCTGTTCGTGACCATCAATGATTGGCCAGCTCTTAGTAACATATCAGGACAGTCAAACAAGGGATACAATGCATGCACACACTGTTTAGGTGATACTGAAAGTATATATCTGGGAAACAAGAATGTGTACCTGGGGCATCGTCGGTTTCTTCCGGAAAGGCGCATCGTAAGAAGGAAAGGCAAGCATTTCAAAGGTTTGCCAGATCACCGTCCAAAGCCTAGACGGCCTACTGGGGATGTTATATATGATATGGTAAAGGATTTAAAAGTAATCTTTGGAAAGGGTCTTGGCGGACAATCTGTTCCAAATGATGCTGATGGACACGTGCCGATGTGGAAGAAGAAATCTATATTCTGGGAGTTACCCTATTGGAAAATCCTAGAGGTTCAGTCTGCAATCGACGTGATGCACGTGACGAAAAATCTCTGCGTGAACCTACTAAACTTCTTGGGCGTGTATGGGAAGACGAAAAATACACCGGAATCACGGCTGGACCAGCAACATATGCACGAACGAGACAACCTGAATGCAGAGAAGTATCAAGGTCCTGCCAGCTACGCTCTTACCAAAGAAGAGAAGAAGATCTTTTTTGAAGTACTAAACAGTATCAAGGTCCCGTCAGGCTTCTCGTCGAATATAAAGGGAATAATTAACATGACAGAGTTGAAGTTTCAGAACCTAAAGTCTCATGACTGCCACGTGATTATGACACAATTACTTCCGATTGCACTGAGGGGGCTCCTGCCGGAAAATGTTCGAGTACCCATTGTTAAGCTATGTGCATTCCTCAATGCAATTTCTCAGAAGGTCATCAATCCAGTAACTCTGCCGGATTTACAGAAGGAAGTGGTCCTATGTCTTGTCAGCTTCGAGTTGGTGTTCCCACCCTCCTTCTTCAATATTATGACGCACCTCATAGTTCATCTAGTCGAAGAGATTTTCGTTCTCGGTCCCGTATTTCTACACAACATGTTACCCTTTGAGAGGTTCATGGGAGTCCTAAAGAAGTACGTTCATAACCGTGCTAGGCCAGAAGGAAGCATATCCAAGGGCTATGGAACAGAGGAGGTCATTGAGTTTTGTGTTGATTTTATTCCTGACCTCAAGGCAATCGGGGTTCCTCAATCACGCTATGAGGGGAGACTGCGGGGAAAAGGCACGCTGGGAAAGAAAGCAATAATATGTATGGACGGGCATTCTTATAGTCAAGCACACTACACGGTTCTACATAATTCCAGCTTGGTGGCTCCGTATATCGAGGAACATAAGAATATTCTACGTTTGAACTTCCCAGAGCAATCTAAATATTGGATTGATGAAGAACACGTGAAGAATTTCGGAGGTTGGTTGCGAACACGTCTCTTTAATGACAGCACTGTTGGAGAACAGCTATACTTGTTGGCCAATGCACCATCTTCGACTATATTGACTTATCAAGGGTATGAGATAAATGGAAATACATTTTACACGGCCAATCAAGATAAAAAGAGCACCAACCAAAACAGTGGTATCCGCTTTGATGCAACAAACAGCAATGGGCAAAAGGACACATATTATGGTTACATAGAGGAGATATGGGAACTTGAATATGGACCATTTTTTAAAGTCCCATTGTTCAAGTGCAAATGGTTCAACCTGACAGGCGGGGTACATGTAGACCCGAAGTACGGAATAACTACAGTGGATATGCAGAATCTTGGATACGACACCGAACCATTCGTCCTAGCCAGTGAAGTGGCTCAGGTTTTCTATGTGAAGGACATGTCTAGCAGACCGAAGAAAAGAAAAGATAAGCAAGCAGTGAATGCATCGTACGACGTCGAGCCAAAGCGCCACATAGTTCTTTCAGGAAAGAAGCATCGTGGGAGTGGAGGACAAGACAGACATGTCAGAAGATTACAATAAGTTTGATGAAATTCCCCCCTTCACAGTGAAAATTGACCCAACCATCGCGTTGAATGATGAAGATTGTCCATGGATACGATGCGATAAGAAGAAAAAATGACAGACACGAAGAAGTGTTGAATGATGTTGATGTATTGTGGTCATTTGTAATAATGTATGAGATATTTATTTATCCTAACTTGTTCTATACATATGTGTAATAATTGGTAGAATTTTGTTTTGACTGTTAAAAAGTTGAGGGTTTTCATTAAATATTTAAAATGTTAAATATATTTATCCTAACCTCGGATTTTATTAGTACAACGGTTTTACTCAACTCATCTATTTAAATGTTCAATATATATAACATATTCATATTTACATTTGGAAACATGTAAAGTTTATAAAATATGAACATTTGAAAACATTCATAAAATGAAGAAAAAAATACAAACGGCCGTTTAGTCCCGGTCCGTGGCTACAACCGGGACTAAAGGCCATTTTCGGGCCGCTGCGAAACTTAGTGCGCCAAAAAGCCCACCTTTAGTCCCGGTCCGTGACACCAACCGGGACTATAGGGGTCTTTAGTCCCGGTTGGTGTCACGGACCGGGACTAAAGGCCGATTTGAGCCTACTTGGTCCCTCTCCGCGGATTTCTTCCTCATTTTTGCCGCCAGGCCCAAGACGCAGACGCCTCCGGGCTCCTCTCACGCGACGACGCCGCCAGGCTGCCAAAATCTGGCCGCCGCCGCCGCCGTCGCTCGCATCCCTCTTCCTCGCCGCCGTCCCCCCGCGCGCTCCGCCTAAGGTACGGCCCTCTCAAACTCTAGATCGGCGCGGCGGTGGTCCGATGGCACGAACCCTAGCTAGAATCGGCGGCGGCGGTGGTCCGATGGCACGAACCCTAGCTAGAATCGGCGGCGGCGGTGGTCCGGTGACCTTAAATCGGCGGCGGGGACAGTTCGTAGATAGGAAATAAACTTCATTACATTTACTTAGGGGGGGAGGGGGAGGTCCTATCTAGTCCTCGTCGCCCTCCTCGTCGGAGAGGACGACGTACGGTGGTGCCTCCCACAGATGCGCCGGCGGCTGCTGCTGCTCCATGGGGACGTCCCGCGGCGGCGTCCCTGGCTCCTCCAGGATGGCGTCCTGGGGCTCCTCCGGCGGCAGCTGGGGCACAGTCGTGAATACCCACGACTGCCCGAACAGCTCCGGTGGGAATCTCACCGGCTCCTCGTACCCCTCCTCCGGCGGGTCGTAGGCCTCCTCCTCCTGGGCGAGGGCCTGCACCCAGTCCAGCCCCGGCTGTCCCTGTGGCGGAGGCGGGGGTGGAGGCGGTCCCTGCGGCGGCAGACCGTGCGGCGGCGGCGGCGGCAGTGCGTCCTGCACCACCATCTCCCAGCGGCGGCGCTCGTCGTCGACGAAGGCCTGCCGGGACGCCGCCATGGCTGCCTTCATGGCGTCGTTGATGTCGTCGTCCTCGTCCATGGGGGCGGCCTCGCCGTCGGAGTCGACCTCCAACCATTGGTCGAGGTCGTCCATCCCCTCCGGGAGCGCCGGGTACTCCGTGCGCTCCACCGGCGGCACCGGGGCCAGCGCGAAGTAGCTCCGGCGGCGCTCGTCGTGCTCCTCCCGGAACCATTGGTCCCAGTAGGGGGAGCCCGGCGCGTACGCCGGGTCGTCGAGGAGGTGATTGGGGAGGAGGCTGCGCCGGCGTGCGATCTCCACCGCCCTGGCCGTGGGGTCGGTCGGGATCGGCGGCACCGGAATCCGTTGCGGATTCAGGTGCCAGTTGTCCGGGAGGTGGACGTCCGACCAGCGCACCGGGACGGCGTTCTCCCAGTGCCACTGCGCCTCCTCCACCCGGACGTACCGGCGGTAGCGCTTCTTCTTGGCGGCCGGCCCGCCGGCCTGCGGACCAGCACGACGCGGGTCCGCGCCGACGATGCGCACTCCGCGCGGCGCCGACGATGGTGGTGGTGGAGGAGGAGCAAGGGGAGGCAGTCCAGCGCCCCGGCGACGGCCGGAGCGGCCAGAGCCCGAGCCGCTGGACTCGGACTGGTGCTTGCCGCCTGGCCACCACCGCTTCGACATTGCTCCGGCTCCGGCGAGGGCGAGGGCTAGGACTAGGGCTAGGGCACGTTCGATGGAGTGTGGGGAGGGCGGCGGGGCCGGCTGTGTGAGGTCGCCATCGCGCACGGCCGGGGTTTAAAAAGGACGGGGGCCGCGTCCACCGTGGCCAGCATTGACTGCGGGACGGGAAGCCGAGGAGGCCGTCCAGTCGCTGGCAGGTGGGCCAGGAGCATTGACTGCGGGGCTCGGACGGTTGGGTGGCGGGGGAGACGAGGGAACGTGGCGGCCGGGTGGCGGTTCCCACGCGCGACGTGGCCGAGTGGGCTGACCGCGCGGCGGTTGGGTGGCGGGGTGGCCGGGTCGCTGGCTGGTGGGCCAGCCTTGGCCACGTGCTACTGGCCAGTGGTGGACGCGGGGGCTGGATTTTTCTAAGGGACCAGCCGCTACTGGCCAGGTGCCGGGCCACATATTTTTTAAAGGACCAGGGTGCTGATTTTTCTAAAGGACCAGCCGCTAGCCAGGTGCCTGGCCCTATTTTTTTTTCAGACCAAGGGCTGTCATTTTATGTGACAAGTTGCACATGCCACCCCTAATTATTTTGGGGGTGTCATTTATGTGTAATTCTATGTCAAAAAATTACAAACACATATAATTGATTGCAGGTACATTGAGCTATGGCGGACATTCCCTTAATTAGAGACGAGGAGCATGAAGATAAAATGCAACGAATAATCTATGCGAGTGCCCGTGAAGAAGGCGGTGGAGATGATGATGGACAACAAGGCGGTGGAGAAGATGATGGACGACAAGGCGATGAAGATGATGATTTCAGCTCACAATTTCTGAACGACTGCGGTGAGGGACTTCTGTTTGACGATGAAGCGCCCTTAACGACAAACTCCGGCGAGGTATATACATATATTATATAGGCTGACAATTGATCGATCGATCATGTATATATATGCATTTGTTAATTGCACGTGTTAATAACGATTCATTTTCCAGCCCTCTGGATCGAGCAAATCTGTAAATAATGTTCCTCCTCGAGGCCTGACGAAGAGGATGGCCAGCGATGCTCCGAGGCTAACGATAGAGGAAGTTTCTCAGAGTGGCGAACCGCTGGCACCCATAGCGACCTGTCGTAACT